>OZ024684.1:3293293-3893293 GCA_964016965.1 Diacarnus erythraeanus | reverse complement strand
CTGCTGACTAAGGGAGACTTTAGTCCTGCATGTCAGCCATATACAAATAAATAAAGGATGTTGTGTAGGCTTGGGGAATTCACTGTGTGACATTCTTTGACCTTTTGCTGCATAGTTCACACGCCAAGAGAAAGAGCGACAGGCAAGGGAAGCAGAGGAGAACTATCGAAAATACCTGGACACTGATGCAGGAGAGGCCGTCACAAATAAGGAACCATTTGAATGCATCATCTGTTACACACCAGTGGAAGTAGGAGAGGGAATAATATTAAGAGGGTGTCTCCATGAATTTTGCAAGTAAGATCCCTTTATCTCTGGTAAACAAAAATGTTTTGTTTGTTGGAACCAACTCTTGGGAATGTTTACTGCATTGTATCAATTGTTTTGTTTTCACATAAAGTGTAATTACCATGAATGTTTATTTGCTTTTATTTACTAGTTTGTTTACTTGTTTATATTTAGAGAATGTCTGAATGGAGCTGTGGTCAACAGTCCAGAACCAGAGGTCAAGTGTCCATTTGACAATGGAGACTATGTGTGTGGAGCTGTCATATCAGAGAGGGAAATCAGAGCTGTGAGTTTCGCTGGATAAAGGATCATGTGTCAAATGGGCTGGGCTTGGGTATGGAAAAGGGTGGAGCTAAACATAAAAGTGGTATAGAAGAATTATAGTGGAGTGGAACCTCAGGATAAAGGAATAAAGGAAAACTGGAGACGGGGCATTTTATCAGAGGTTGTCCTCTAATGAGTGAAAAAATGTTACGGGTTTCTCGGATTGGGGTCCCAGCATGGTGGTCTGCTTCACTGAGGCAATATGAATAGGTGCAATTGCATCCAGTGCAGAGCTAACAGCACTTGCTTCTCTTGCTTCTATATGGCACAGCCCATGATCTTCCAAAAAGAGCTTAATGATGTCCTTTTTAAATTGGATAAAGCTCTCATACTTTGACACAAGCTCCAGCTTCATTGCCATCAACAAATTGTGCTGAAAAGTTAGCCTACCAGCCTTCCCTGTACGTATCTATACATACTGATTTATCTGCTCTGTGCACCAAAAGTGTTACTATAATTCATTTATGACCTAAAACACAAGGGCTTAATTCAGTATAGAAACTGTATTTGTCATGCTACAATAATTTTGGACAGGAGGTGTGGTATGTGGGTGTGGTCTGCTCTATAGTTGGTAAGATTTTATTAGCTATGTATGGAAGTCATCCAGGAATATCTAGTTTTGTCTGCTGCTTGGAGGTTGTCAGTTGGAGAGTCAGTTATTGGAGGTTCCACTGTATAGTGAATATTTATTTGTTACGAAGTTATGGGCTCATGTTGGTGAGCAGGCAGTTCATGCTACTAATTTTCTCACTGGTATGAGCATCTGCTATGACCTGTTAATATCTTAAACAAACAAACTTTAACTATCGTATTTCCTCGATCAGAAGCCTCGGCTACTAATTTTTTCACTCTGCAGGAAGCAGTGGCGACTATTTGAGGGCAGGGTCTATTCAAGGGCGGGGTCTATTCAAGGGCGGGGTCAATTAATACAATAATTCATTGACAGTCAAACCTCATGGTCTGTTGTTGCCTCATAACTGTTTTATCAAGTGAGCTAGCTATAGCTAACTAGTGTAGTTACTTCACTGTCATATTAAAGCCTTTTGGTGTACATAGCAGCTGGAGATCAAGCTAGTACACGTGTGTGCAGGACTTTGAACCCTAGCTGTTGTGGGCGTGGTTGATGTGCTTTTATTTGGAATGCAGCGATTATTTGAGGGCGGCATAATAAAACTCAAGTCTGGCAGCAAGTGGCGACTGATAGAGGGCAGCGTCTGATCGAGGAAATACGGTATTTGTATACCCCATTAATCACACACAGGTATATGCCAATTAGGTACTAGTACATAGTAAGTTAACTAAGAAATGAGTACAGATTTCACACCCCATTATTCATGGGGCAACAATCTACTGTTACTACATAGCTGCTTAAAAATAGACTATAAGGATGTTAACTGTTATGTGAACCACGTCAGGTAGTTTATCACTGGAAAAACATGCTAGGACCTGGTTTCCTGGTTCTTGCCACCTACAGCAGACTAATACACTAAATACTGTTTTTCTTTTCTTATGGTTTCTGCTTCGTAATGTTATTGTTTGTGACAGCTACCAGGCTACAATAATATAGTTACATAGTACCCTTAGGGTGTAAATATTTTCTATTATTTTCTTCCTAAAGGTTGTTTCAGATGAAGAGTTGGAGGCACTGTACAGGAAAGGGTTGAGACAAGCTGAAAGTGCTGCAGCCAATAGCTTCCATTGCCGGACAGCCAATTGCGAAGGCTTCTGCTTCTATGAAGATGAAGTGAATGAATTCAACTGCCCTATCTGTACTAAGAAGAACTGTTTACTATGCAAGGCCATTCATGAGGGGATGAACTGCCAGGAGTATCAAGATGACCTCAAGAGACGAGCTGCCAACGATGAAGCTGCCATGGAAACTCAAAAAATGCTGGAGGTTTGTTATATTGGACACTAGCTTCTATAAGGACACGAGTTTCATAGTGGGTCCCAATGGACAGTTCCCTTTGATGTCAATGTGAAGTGGAGCTTTGGTGTGGTTTTCAGACATTGTATTAGTCATTGAATTGGACTAATGTAATTCAGGGTATGGCCTATCTTGAATGTAATTCAGGATATTCTTTATGAAATACAGTACTGGTGTCCTGAATAAGGAGTATTCTTTGAGGTATTCCACAATAATAATAATATGAGGGTATCTTCACAGATCACAGATAATCCTTTTTGAGGTGTTCTATTACCACTCTAAATCTTTACAGGAGTTAGTGAAGAAAGGAGATGCTATGTATTGCCCCAAGTGCAATATCATTGTGCAGAAAAAGGATGGCTGTGATTGGATACGATGTATCATGTGCAGGATGGAAATCTGCTGGGCCACTAAGGGACCTCGCTGGGGACCAGGGGTACGTGAGATATCTTTTACGACACAGAGCCACACTATTAAAAGTTGGCACTGCAACTTATAGAAACAGTCTGGCTCTGTAGTCTTTGTCAGTTATTCTTTTCTTAACTCTGGAGTATCTTGCAAGCTATTAGTTGGTTTCATGGCCTCTTGCTGTCTTCTTATGTGTGCTGATTCATTCTTAGGTGTTGGCTAGGAGGCTTCAATGAGTCATTTTAGCTAGCTGTAAACACAAGGTGAAGCAGTGTGTATGAATTGATTGCTGTATAATTGATAACAACAGAGGCACTTCAAACTCTATAATAAAAATTCTTATCTATCTACTCAAGTGCAACATATATGTAAAGAAGTGCCCAGCTACCTATTTAGTAGTATAGTGGATGTGTGTCTGCTACCAAATGTGACTATACCTCTCCAATTATGTAGTAGATTCATCTATTTATAACAGATTCCAATGTCTTTTAGTATAAATGACACTGTGAGAGAAGCTGAAGGGCTTTATATTATTTATTTTTGAGGTGGGAGGGGAGCTTTCCCCTACCCCCACTAGATAAATCTGCCTTGATAATGCATTTAAATGATGTACTATGGTAGGTATAATAATAATAGTCTAAACATGTATGTACAACAACATGTGTTAGGCTACATAAAGTTTGTGAAAGTAATCCAAGTGTCGACTATAGCTATGTTATGCTATGTAGGGGCATGGTGATACATCAGGAGGATGCAAGTGCCGTGTGGGAGGAAAGAAATGTACCCCACTCTGCAGAAACTGCCACTGAAATGAATTTTAGTGACCCTATAATGATTGTTATACTCTGTATTAGTTTGTTACCTTGTTAGTTTACATGAAAGTGTTATTTACTGTGAGCTGACAATATTATTAATTATTTCTAACTAATTTTGTATGTGGAATATAGGAATAATAAGATTCTTAGCGAGGGAAACTTTATATTTGTGTATTGTGGCGTGTATTGATAGGTAGTTTATATATAGACTACCTAGGGGAATCTGCACATAGTTAATAAACCACTAGGTCTAAACCCCACCCCGAAATTGATACAGAGTTGCTACTAACTGGCGTACAAGGCGGTCTCCCTTACAGAAGGTATAACTCTATGGAAGGCTATCAACGTAAGTTAAAATAATGCAGCTTAGTTACTTATCGTGTAGTATCTAGCTGCTTTGTAGTGCATTTTAACTAATAAATTAACCTACCGAGCGTTAATGTGTATGGTCTAGCTATAGAGATAAAGTATTAGCTAGTAGCTAGCTATCTCTAACAGATTGGGATGTTTGAGCTACGTAATAGTTACCTTTTCCCAGATTGTACTTATATATAAAGGTAGAAAGATCTATAGGATACAAATGGTCAGTTATTAAGGTGTACATATACACAACATATAGAAGCATGATGCATAACATCTACTTACAAGAAGAACTGCAAAAGTAGCTGCTGGGTAAGATACAGTGAAAAAAAAATAGAGTTTTATGTCAAGTAGCATACACAATATCCATATCTTTGGTAGGGGAACAAATCAAATTATGTTCTTCACATGATCAATTTTGTATGTAAGACATTCATTCTATGTGCAACTACCTTCTTAAGAGTGTCATGGAGTTAGCTACAAAGGATCAAGTGGATTTAGATGCTCTACTTAGATGTCTGAAAAGACATGTAGCTATATTTCACATGTTAAAATTATTTTACTCATGTAAGTTACCAGTATATGTGAAAAAAATGTTTTGCAAACCTTATGCCAGACTTGTTGAGTCTAGTGGTATGGTCATGTGGTCAAGTAGATAAAATAGGTGTAACTTACACATACCATAATTTTGCTAATTAGATTAATGAAGTTGTATCTGGCCAACTTAAACAATAATAATTACACATTATAGATGAAAAAATGTCAGATTCTGGCCAGCCAGAATCAATTCAAGCCAGTGCTAAATCTCGTGATGATGTGATTATTAATGAACACTCTGAAGAGGAACAACTTGCACAAGTTGAAATTGATATGTCATCACAAGCCTATCAAAAAGGAAGGCAGACCGGTAATGAAGAAACCATGACGGACTTGTTGATAACAGCTTGCAAAGAAGGTGTACCAGACACAGTAAATTTCATTTTGAAAAAATTAGATAGAGGTAAAGACCTCTCTGCTGTAAAATCTTCTGAAAATAATCTTGGTCCTTTACATTATGCGAGCATAAAAGGACATGAAGAAATTGTAGACATCCTACTTAACAAGAAATTCCCTATCTCAATGGAGGATAGCTATGGTAACACAGCTTTACATCTTGCTGCTAGCAATGGCCATCTTGGAACAGTGAAGAAGATTCTTGATTATGAGTCCAAATGCAATCAGGAAGTAAGTGAGAGTCAACAAACTAACCTCATTCAACATCTCACCAAAGAAGATCTCACACCTCTGGGGTGTGCTCTGAAAGCCAAAACACCACACTATGAAGTGGCTAAACAATTTCTCAACTTATCTACTGGAAACCCATCAGATGTCTTTCCGGATTTTGGCAAGGCTTTCTTGAATGGGTACAGAACTTGGCCCCTCGATAAGCCAGCCAAGATCTTTGTCATTGGTGACTCTGGAGTTGGAAAGAGTACTTTAACAAAGGCTCTGCAGGAATCAAGGTCAGTTTTGTCTATTATCACATTTGGATTGGCTGCAGCAAGACGTAGAATACGAAGTTTGGAAGATCAGCACTTCACAGGAATAATCAGCACAGACTTCTACAGCCCTAACTCAAATAGAGTTATATTTTATGATTTGGCGGGTCACACCAATTATTTCAACAAAGATCTTGTAGATTCATCTGAAGATATCTCTCTTAGTGTCTTTGTCATACTCGTTAACTTGCAAGACAGTGTTACTAAGATGACAGAACGACTTTCTTTTTGGTTGAGCTTTCTCTATCACCACCTCCATCTCTCCAGCTCGAATGCAGAAGAGATCAAGCCGAATGTGATAGTAGTTGGTAGTCGTCGTGACACACTAAGAGCCTTTAGTAAAAAAAATGAGCGTCTCCTGCAGGCTTTCACTGAGACACAAGTACAAAACCAGCAGTTAGCTGATAGTTTCAGTTTCATCATGAAGCCATTATCTCTTGATTGCCGGAAATTCCAAACAGCCGATATGCGTAATCTTAGAGCAACACTTTATAGGCACTGCTTAAAGCTAGTTCCCAATAATCCCCTGCCAACCAGCATGTGTTACATCTTAAGCTCTCTATTTCACAGCACAGATTATGCTGCAAAACCAGCACTTACTTTAAAAGAGTTGACTCGTGACATTGTTGCCAACTACTCAAAACAAGAATTGAGCCTGTTTCATTTGTTACCTGTTGAGGTCAGCCAACTTTTTGAGATATGCAAGGAGCTTAGTTCTTGTCTGCGGATACTTCTTTTCCCTGATCCCAAGAACAAACAAAGTGTTGAGGACACATGGATTGTCCACAACAGTCACATGATTCTCACTGAGATTGACTCCAAGCTAAGTTCCATAAAGAGTTTGGGTACAGGGATTAATGATGAAAATTTGCATCTCCAAGATTTCCAAACGAAACTCCATTTTTCCTTTGGAATCGTCACACGTCAGGTTCTAGACAAGGCTTTATCACCGGGCATGAGCAATGACTTCATTTTGGATACTGATCTGGCCATAAAAATTTTACAGCACTTCAAGTACACTGAACTGGTCGAGTCTGGAGTATTTGAGTACCCAGCAGAACAAGCTTTCTTCCTTCCTGGCTTGCTTCAAGTGGTAGGTGATCCTGATAACTGGGAGGGGAAAAATTTTAGATGTGCTCTGAGCATACTTGCTTCAAAAACACAAAATCAAGGTAATGCTATCATGTATTTCCTTCCACGATTCTTGAAGAAATTACTCCTTTGCTTGGTTCAGAAGTTTATTTTACCAAATATCTCTCAGCTGCAACCGAGAGGTAGTTCAGATGAAGTTGACAGCCAAAGCAGCATGAACGATAATAGTACGGCTTGGAGCAGAGGAGTCTCATGGCTTACAGGCGATGGTATTCATGTCATGGTAGTGACTAATGACAATGCCATCATTCTCAGCATGTATGCAGAACCAGGTTGTGAGATTAGCTGTATTAGCCTCAGAAATGAAATCATTTGTACGATCGACAAAGAAAGAATTAAATGGCAGGATAGCATAAAAACAGAAGTATTATTCTTACCTATTAAAGAAGAAATGCTTCCTGTAAAGTTTTTTGAAGCTTATCCTGATCAGTGGATTGCTCTCAAAGATGTTTACCAGTCTCTCACAGAAGGAAAGATTCGGTATCATGATACGAGTTTCAGTTCGTTGTTCTATTTTGAGCCAGGAATTTCTATGCTTGATATGTCACAACAAACTCTTCAGTTTCTTTCTGATCCTGAAAATTCAAAGCTTATAATTGATGAAGAGATATTGCATGATATCTATGCAAGTTTTGGAAGCTCAAAAGAAGCAGTCATCAAGCATTTTAATCTCCCTTTGATGGCTAATAAAGAAGAGGCTATCACAAGCGACAGTGGTAGCCGTGAAGTTGTCATTGATATCATTGAAGATGAACATGATTCTCAAAGCACAGTACTTCTAAGTAGATCATCTCCCTCTGCTGTTTCCTCCAATGCCGGACTTAGACCAAATGCTAAAGAAGATAACTCTCTTACCCTAACCTGTGAGGAATTCTTGGACTTTATGGCTTCTGTAAGCATTTTGGATAATATAGTTGGATTCCTCAATGAGATTAAGGTAATTCATTAAGTAACTACAGGTTAATTTTGTCTCATAATCACATACTATTGTTAATTTAGGACAAATCACTAAGGCAGTCCACTTCAAGCAGCACTGAGGAGTTTCTACACTATGATGCTGAAGCAGAAAGAGACACCACGGGCACTTTACGATATACCATACAATATCCTTCAGTTAACCCTTTCCGCCCCATCGAAACAAGTCCATTACCGTTCATTGGTGCAGCTTCTTCTGTGGAATGTACGAGTGAAGAAAATACATTCTATTCAAAGGAGCACAATATTTCAATTTTGATTCCAAAAGGAGCTCTCAGTAAGCCCACCACTATAGAAGTGGGAGTCATGATGACAGGGCCATTCTGTTTCCCAGAAAATACTGAGCTGGTCTCTGTCATTCTTTGGCTTTGTTCAAGTACCAAAAAGCCAATGAAATTCTCTAAACCAATGGAAATTACTCTGCCACATTTTATTGACTGTTCTGATCGAGAAGACTATATGGATCTTGCATTCATGAAAGCTAATCATAACAGCAATCTCTCAGACAAGCCTTTTGTGTTCGCTGAAGTGCCAGATCAAGTCAGCTTCAATAATAAGAGTGGAACTCTAAAGACAAAGCATGCATGTTTCCTCTGTATAGTCCACAAAGTTCCCAGCAAAGTTTT
The DNA here is from genome assembly GCA_964016965.1 of Diacarnus erythraeanus. Taxonomy (NCBI): domain Eukaryota; kingdom Metazoa; phylum Porifera; class Demospongiae; order Poecilosclerida; family Podospongiidae; genus Diacarnus; species Diacarnus erythraeanus. The sequence goes on along the minus strand of OZ024684.1, from coordinate 3,884,880 downwards.
TGAGAAGGCTAACTTCTGCTTGATCCAAACAATACCTAGGTGTATTATCGAAAGCAAGTTCGAAATGAATTTTTGTGTGTCATATGCATTAAAGACTTGTATTGAAGTAAGTATATAAATTTCTTTGTAAGATTGTATTTGTATGTAGGAAGAAGGGAAGGAGTTTGTCAGTCCTCTCTTCCCTTGAGCCTTAAGTCATTGTCCTCCCCCCCATAAAAAATGCAAGTTACATAAATGAAGTTTTGATTAGAAAAGGGAAGGCATTCATGTATGTCAAATTTGACTTTTTAACTGGATAGAACTTACTCATGGGACACCAATATCCATCCAAAAAAGGCTTGTGTACAAATCCTAACCTTGTCACTGCACACTGTCTGTGTATCCAGATGTCACTGGCTGAGAGAGCTGACTCACATTCATAGTAGTACATGCATGTTTTGTGCGTGTGCAAGCAATGTACATACATACCACATAGACGTAGGAGTAAAGTAGACTGGGACAACCATATAACCTCCCACTTTTTGAGCACTGATTATTTAATTAATGCCTTATACCTGATAACTAATGTTCATTACTCTGTCTGCTGCCTGACCAACCATATCATGTGCAATTTAGCTACCTATGGCTTCAAGTTTAGCTTCTGGTATAACTCTGAGGTTATATAGTTTAACAAGAATTTTAGGTAAAAGTGAGGCCTTTTCAACCTCCATGGTTTGATCTGTGGCAGTAGTTGATTACAACGAACTCTGACACCGTTCAAATGTGTGAAGGCTAGTCTAGAAAATAAGCAACAATGGGCTTCTGTGCTTCATAGACAAAGGCCTTTTGATTGGAGGGAGTACATCCCCTTCTAGCATACACCCATCCTGCATGCACCCCTCCTGCATGCACCCTTCAGCCTCAAAGTCTGGCCTTCCCACTCTATACTCTCTTCTAACACCTAGTGTTCACTATATCTTTCCACTCCTCCTCCTGGAGATAACCTTGTCATTGTTCTCTCTCTCTCTCTCTTTATAGTGTGTCTGTAAGCAGTTTCCTGATTGTGAAATAAAGAAGCAAACATTTAAATTTGATTGTTCAAGTGGAGATCCTGATCCGGCCATTGAGATTGATCACAACCAACTGCAATTTGGATGGAAAGCTGGAAAAACTAACTTGTGCTGTGAAGTAAGTCATTGTAACCAAGCTATCAAGGAAATGTTGATTCCTAATTAAGTGTTGTGGCTGCTGATGTGCAATCATTTTGAGGGGTTTAATAATCAACAGGGTACCTTTCAGGGAAGTTTATCATGTTTGATTAGCTACACTACTTACTAGCAATACCGGCCCTTACTTACTAAGGTTACCAACTTACCATGCTTACCTACTTACCATGCTTACCTACTTACCATGCTTACCTACTTACCATGAATGGGGAAATGCTTCCACTTAGTTACCTAGGCGGCAGAACCTGGGGGCAGTGGGGGCACCTGCCGCCATAAAATCAATCACATAACAAACAACAGCGTGGCCGTAGAATAGGCGGTGCTAAGACCTGGTCCACTAATTAACAAGCCAGCTGTACATTCTTATCTGATAATCATTCTAGCTTGAAACACTAAATTAGTGCTGCTCAATTTTGATCGCCACTGCCACTAGTGAACACCGGCCTGTTTTCAGTTTTATGAGGAGTTTAAACATATCCCTGTTCAACTATGTCCAAAAAAATATCATGTATACACAATTAAAAATAAACTCTCAGACACCTTTATATCATCAAACTCTCATTGACAAAATTTTCTATTTTTATGTCATCAATGGAGCGTGAAGGTAGGAGTGTGATTATCAGAGTGTGACACTCTTGACCGCAGATCTAGTTGACTTGCTCCCATACTCAAAATAATCTTCCTCCGCCCAGGTGTTACATTTACAGTGTATAGAATACAGAGCATCCTGGGGGATGTGTTTGTTCTCAAGGACCTATTATGGTCACACTTGCCCTTAATAACATCGAGTCCAAAAACGAAGGTCCTCATGCAGGCAATTAACTTCCTGGCGTGAACTTTATACAGATTTATGATTCCTGGCGTGAATTTTATACAGATTTATGATTCCTGGCGTGAACTTTATACAGATTTATGAGAACATACAACATAATTGTAGTGTAAAAATAACAACTCTCTCATTCAACTTCCTAGTATGGGACTCACTCTGCTAGCCCCCAATAATATCATGATATAGTATGAGGACTATGCCTCTCTAAATCTCCTTAAATGCATTCTTTAGCCCTTAAAGAAATAGCTAGCTATAAGTAGCATTTAGTGGTTTAATTCCTTATATCCTTATTTGAAGGACAAACTTAAAAGGCAATTAACTTATACTATAATAATTATAGCTATATATGTAGAGTTGCAATATCCTGGGTGGAAGGATGTAGTATCGTGGAAAATTTTGGTTATCTTAATTAAAACCCTCCAACAGTAATTGTTAACATACTTATGTCACAAGTGTGGCTTCATTTAAGTGTTTAAGTCAATTCTGATATGAAAAATAATTTCACATGAAGATGTTCTTTAAGCCCCCCCCCCTCTTTTCCACTCCCCTTTCCTCCACTCCCCTTCCCCTTTCCCTTTGGGTGTGCCAATTACCAATGTTACTATGTAATTCATGTTGATATAAGAGTAATTAGGAGCAACAGTTTTACATAGCAATCATTCTATGCAACAAACACAATGATACTTAGGTTACCTATGCATCTCAACCTGAATAAAAAAACAACACGGCATTATTTATGATATGATTGTTCTTCATAGATTCATGCTTCTGAAGTAAAATTCTCTATGAATGATTCAAATTGGATAGCAGATGATGAATACCCACCAAGGTTCACCATTGAAGTGGTTGGCACCATGGCAACAGATTGTGAACTCCTCTGTGTGTCATTCACTGGTGCAACCAGAAAATTGGCTTTACAGAAGCCATTGGCATTACAAACAAGTAATAATATTAACTGCCATCACAAACATCCTGAAAAGACCTAGCAAATATTAATACATAGCTACTGTGTTTTTCAGGTCAGCTGCTAAGGATTAAGAAAGTTATTCTAAATCACTATCAATTTACCACAGTCTTTTGACAGCTGAAAAGGCATGTGTGTATAGCTGAAATCAGATAAATACATCAGGATGTTTGGTAGAACACTTCTTCAAAGTGGTGAAAGGGCTGAAAGTCCTCAAAAATGCAAGCATTAATCTACATTGTTGTTCAATAAGATTTTTCCTTTTCATTTTATAGTACAAAGGACCCGAAATCTGTCTTCAAAATCTAGTGCACAGTCAATCTTTATTCGTAAGTAAGATTAATTATAACCCATTCATGTAATAGCTATAGTATTGTGTATTACTAACTAGGGGGAAAATAATAATAAAGAATCTGTAAATCAATAGTAGTTGTATTATGACCAGTCATTTTCACAATTATATGGGGTCATAGAATACATAGCGTTATTTACTTCCAGGAAAAATTACAGTTAGGCACAATATATGAGTAAGGTGCTACCACTCATTAACACTAAACATTGGTATAACTGAGAATATGAAGCAATGCTAGCTAATTTACTACTGTCATTGACACAATAATAGTTATTATTGAGTACATATGGTGCTACCAACATCTACTAATCAATTATTGGTAATTTTATAGCTGACAACACAGAGCAACACTAGCTAATTACTTATTGTATCTACTGTCGTGCCTACAAACACGGAGTAAAATGCACATTTAGTTATGATAATGCTACTCTGAGATCATAATTATTATAATTTTGGACAACATCTACACCTTATACATATGTATGTCCTTACACAGCCTCTAACTTTATACTCTACCATAGATGTACTCTCAGGGTGATAGTGTTACTTCCCTTATGCGTTATTTGAACTTATACATATATAGCAATACTATAAATAGGAAATCTCCAATTTGATATTAGCTAATTCAAGAGAGTAATTACTCTTTGAAACCTCAGACACAAGCACTGATTGCAATGATAAAAAGGTGTTTTATAGGGAGTCAGATAAGAGCCTGTGATGAGACAAAACAATGAGGCTGTGACAATATGTATAGTAAGGAATGACAGGTGGAGTATTTTATTCAGTAAAGGGTTCCAGGTTAGGGTGAAGTATGGTTGATAGACACAGCTTATATAAATAGAGTTGTATAAGGATGGCTCTTTGTTTGAAAAATGAGATAGGAGCAGATGTTTGAAATGAAGTATGTAGCTACCAAGTATTATACGGAGTTATCCAGACCTTCATGTAACAGTGTAGTTCAGATCTGGGTCACAAAGTGCATTCCCCCCACCCTATTTCACTCAATCCCCTGTATAACAACACTATTATGGGAGTATAATTATCTAGTAATTTATATAGTCTAGCCAGGTCTGAGTCACTAAGCATATACCCCCCACCTTCCCACCTGTAACTACTGTAGAGATAAACAGTGTAGTCTAGCCAGGGCCCAGCATATACCCCCCCCCCCACCTCCCAAACTGTAACTACTATAGAAATGAACAGTGTAGTCTAGCCAGGCCTGGGTCACTAAGCATAATATCCTTCCACCTGTATTGTAGGGTTATCACCAAGTGTAACTCAATTGTGGGAGTAGTTATCCACTCATCTTCAAGATTGAATTATTATGAGAGTCCTGACTCCTATTCCCTCACCCTCAGACCACTTCCCATGCTTATTATAATTATAGTAATTAGCAAGCACTTATGTTAATATTTAATTTTATTTTCCTCTGGAAATTTCCATCTTAGTATTATGTCATTAACTACATGTTTCTGGTTTCTTGTGTGACTTTATAATATAGAGTGAACTGTACAGTTAAAACCATGCCCAAAATTTGCTTGTTATGTTATTATTCTACAGCTCTGGGAATCTTGGAAAGGAACATCAGAGGTATTATCAATTTCTTGGACATTGATCAAATCAGACCTGTCCTCACAGAACAAGGTACCTTGCTCCCTGAAGAGCAAGAGACTCTCATTCAAATGGGAAGCTCCCTTAGGGGCAACCAAAGAGGCCTATGTATAGAGAAGTTAATGGGGATGCTTCGTCAAAAAGGGTGCAGAGGAATTCGTGATTTCATCTTTGCTTTGCAGAAGACAAGTGATCAGTGTTTAGGCCACAAGGATATACTGAGGCTGTTTGAAGATGATAGTGACTATGATTATGTAATGAATTCTGATTTAGCATAGTCTGATTAGCTACCAATGTTATGCAATGAATGCCATAAAACATGTGACATAATTAAGCATAATATGACACACTTTAATAATGTCCACGCCTCCACAGGCTAGACGGAAACCAGTAATTCGCTCTATATAAATATAATAATAATTATTTATAATTATAAAGTACTATAAAGCTAAAGCTCTAATGGCGTCTGAGGTTCTAAAAGTCAAAACAAAGAGACTATCCAAGCGACTGAATCTAAGTGAATTGGATGCAGCTTGTTCCGAGGGGGAGGTGGAAGCAGTCAAAGCCCTCTTGGCGCTGAACAATAAAGAAGCTGCCGGTACGCCCGACAAAGAAGATGTTTACTTTACAGCATATCTGCCTATTCATACCGCTTGTCAACAGAGAAGAAAAGCTCCCAGGGAAGTCATTGAGGTAATCTTGAAGAGCGGTAACTACTCTATAACAGACAAGACCGTAAATGGCGACACAGCTCTGCACGTTGCTTGTACTAGCGGGAATCTACAAGCTGTTGAAGCACTGCTGAACTGCTCTCAACTAACAAACTTCCAAGAGTGTCTAGAGCATCAAAACAGGGATGGTAATACACCTTTTCATTTAGCCTCTCTGGCTGCTAACCCAGACATAACTTTACTACTGCTTAAACAGTTGTCAATAGAATCCACTCAGGTGATTAACAGAATAAACAAACAAGGGGAATCCTGCCTGGGTTTGGCTATTAAGAATAAAGACTGGAATTCTGCCAAGTTCTTATTGAGGCATTCCTGCAACAACCCCACCATTTTTTATCCTGACTTTATCCAAACTGTTCCTGAATGTAGTTTGATTGAAAATATCCAGTCATTCGAATGTGACCCTATTGATGTGGTTGTACTGGGTGATTCCAAATCTGGCAAGACCACTCTGATCAACACACTTCAACACTCCACACTTAGCACCCTGTCCAAACTGGCGACATTATTTGGAAGCCGAACTATAACAGAAATGTGTAGAATCGGTATATTTCCTGTGACTGTTGCCTATCGAAATCAAGTCCATAGATGCCCAGTTACGTTTCATGATGTAAATGGCCATCGTAACTATACCCAAGAAGCTATATTTAAGTGCATTAGAAATCCTCTTGAAGCACTTTTCATTATCACAGTTGATACTCAGAGGAACTATGTAGAGCAAAACATCTTATATTGGTTGAGCTTTCTGTATCATCAGTTGTCCGATTATAGTCACTGCATTCGGCAGTCATCCACCAAGACTGGAAAAATGAAACTCAAAGTTGTAATTACAGGTACCTTTTTCGATCTTGTATGTAATTCTAACACACCAGCTAAAAGTGGAAACTACTTTTCGTCTATCGTTTCGCTAAACGAAGAACTGGCTTCAAATTTTATCTGGTGCGGAGATTTCAGAATAAATGCTCGAAAACATAATTTATTTGACATGCCACAGGTCCTTTCAGCTATCAATGATCAATGCAAATATGTGCACAAAGATTGCTTGGATGATGAAACGAAAAGTCTATTACCTCAGACCTATATCTTAGCTAGTCTTCTGCTAAAGGAGTTTTCTAACACTGATATTACTACTTTCAGTGATGTTATTGGGCTAGTGAAATACACAGAGAGTAGGCTGTGCGAAATGCTTCCAAAAGAAGATGCTGAAATTGAAAAGTTATGCCAAAACTTGAGGCTCTTCAATAATTTCAAGATATTGAGATTTGAGACTCAAAATAAGAGAGTGGATAATCAGTATATCATATTCAACTACAAGTACCTCTTACAATCCATTGAATGTGTGCTAATGGATCTGTCAGCACATACAGTTAATGGAATAGCATCACGTCAGCAAATAACAGACGATTTTAAGTACCGTCAGTTCATTATGAAGTTTCTGGACCACTTTAAACTCTGTGAATATATCAACAGGAAAGGTCTTGAGTACATGAAAACAGGTGTTCGAACAAGCAGAAGAAGCAGAACTAGCAACTGCTCACAAAGAAGTACAGTTAATCGACCCAAGATGCAATTATTATTACCAGTATGTCGACAACACAGACGAACAAAATCCGATTCAGAAATGATTGATATCGATGAGCTCCAGACCAATCGAGAAATATCATCTTCCACACAGCTACCTTCATTTGATAAAGGTGAAGTATGGGATGATACAACATATGAATTTGGAAATAGAAAATCACTCAGTGTGTGTAGACTGCCCAGCAAACAAGCTAGTGGAGATTCTAGCACTCGTTCCAGTAAGAAGTCAAGCAAGCAATCGGCTGGCTCCTACAAAAAAGAAGTCCCATACTATTATCTTCCATTACTTGTTCCAAAAAACCAGCCAGCAGAGTTATGGGACATCCCTGAGGGCGGTAATAGTGAATACACCTACGGATTTGCATGGAGTCTCATCCCCCACAAAGAAGATACATGGTTTCTCATGCCTAGATTCAGTACCATTGTTCTCTTTCGCTTGCTGTTCTCATTTGCTCCCCATAATCCTGATAGTAAGTCCCACCTTGACAGGATGTGCACGCTATGGGATAGGGGTATTCTCTGGACTGACCCACAGGGTGCTCGTGTCTGTGTTGCCATAAATGATGATAACAAGATAACACTGAGCATGCAGTGTTACCAGAAATACGAGATTGCATGTCTTAGTATCAGAAATGAAATCATGGCCGACATCAAACAGCAACTGAAGGAGATACACCCAGAGATAAAACCACGAGAGCTCTTCATTCCTTATAACGGAATCAACGTCTTCCCTGTAATCGATCCTCTGGAATCATACATAGCATTTGACAGGGTGGAAATTCGGCAAGCTATTGCACAAGAACGTCCTGCTATCTGTATCAGTGGAAGACATCACAAGGAGATTGATTCTCTATTGCATTTCGAGCCTTTGTGTTTTCTACAGCCACCTCTACTCAAAGAACTATTCAACACTGAGAATGACAAAAGGCAAATTAGTGATGATTTTTGTATGCAACTTGCTAAGAATCTCAGCACAAAGTGGACCCATCTTGCCCAGCACCTAGAAATGGTACTAAAGAAGTATTACATTGATGCTCTTGTAGAAGACAGTACCCCAAAGGCACCTCATGACACTGCTATGGAGATGCTAGCACATTTAAAGGAAATAGACTATCAAGAAGGTGACAGGGTTGATACTTTCTATGGCTTCCGAAAGTCACTCTTTGAAATAAGCATTTTCACTCAAGATGAAGTCATCAAAGATGTATAATTGTGTACATTAATCTTCTTCCTACACAAAAATGAAGTTATAATAAATTAATATTATTTTTTTAAGTGGTATAAGCCAAAAACTTATAGCTTTCATATAAAATGACAGGGAATGGGGCTCCTTTTGTTCCTATTACTTTTCTATGGGATTTTCTCCTAGTCTATTACTTCCTTTGTAGATGTTTATAGTTCCAAGGCTTTGTTAATTTAATCTGAGATAGAGTTTGAACCAGATTTGTAATTCTAGTTCACTATACTATTTTGTAATGTACCGATGACTCGTGAACTCTGAACCTTGGTCATTTATCATTACTGTTGTGAGCATGCTCAGTTGGATGTCATCATGAATAATCTTTATCATTGATCTGTACACAATAATCATTTTTTTCCTTCAGATTCAAAAACGTTTGACTTGTGTTAGCTACCGTTAGCCTAAGTTGTGAGTCCTAGCTAGCTATATACTGAAAGTTGAGGACATCACACATTTACATTGATTCACTTGTAGAATACAAATGCCTCAAAAAGGGCACCTCATTATACTGCCATGGAGATATCAAGAAAGTGACACTGACAGGGTTGATACTTTCTATGGCTTAGACTGCAAGTCATTCTTTGAAAGAATTTTCACTCAAGATGAAGTCATCAGAGATGCATGATTGTGTGAATTATATTCATCCTAATTTTCTTTCCACACAAAATTGAAATTTGGGGTACTATTGATACAATCCAATGGAGGCTAACTATATAGTATAATAGGTGTGTCATAACCCCATCAATGCACACCTCAAGACAATTTTGTTGACCAAAATAAATACGTAGTGACAATGGAATGCTAACTAATGACCACAGATGTAGTAACTCGAGAACTAACTAGGACTAACAGTGTCATTATTATTATTAGCATTATTATTAGTATCACTAGTTGTCTGTGATGTCATCTTAATTAGTGCACGTTAATATATAGTTCATGTTTTTAGAGATTCAGTTCAGCTCGTTCAGTATTATAATAATTTTGAATAGTACTTGCGTGTAGGGCTCGATAAATTATTCCCCAAATTTTCCCTATAATGCTATTCTCCAATTCTCACTCACACCACCCATAATGCTTTTGATTTTGCCTATAATGCTCACGATTCAGCACTTTTATTGAACAAAAGTCAATAAAACAAACAAAAGGTTCATCACTTCCTATACAGTATTATATACTGTAGCATTATTGATGTTTGAGGTTTGTTATGCGACACAACTATTAGAATAGGTATCCATTGGACACTGAGCCATTTTCAAAGCTGGCTAGATATGTGTCATGTGGTGATAATGACATGCTTACATACAAATTTTTAATGCAACATTAATTACATTATGCAACTTAGAGACAAAATGCTTCTATTTTGACCTATAATGCCAGCATTATTCTCAAATGCTTCACTGTACCTAAAATGCTCAAAAAAATGCTAGCATAATTTATCGAGCCCTACTTGCGTGCAAAGCTAGCTATAGTTAGAAATAACTATACAACAACAGACATGAAACCACTAGTGTAATAATTATGCACCCATGCTTGTATAGTTGATCGGCCAATGGCTAATTATTACCCAAAGTGATTTAAAATTGGGGCAGGGTCCCATAGATAATGGATAATGCACTACAGTAAGTGGAACCCCCCCCCCCCCCCCCCATAAACTCTTCTTATGAGCCTGTAATAGCTACCCTTTTCAAAGGCCTGTGTAAGTGCTTGATACCTACCTACCAAATCTTCAGCAAGAAAAAGGCTCATGAACAACTATAATCTCAAAACTTATCATTATGCAGCCAGAAAATTGGAAATGAGTGGCAAATTAAATTAATTTGGTGCATGATGACAAAAATTTTTAATTTGATGTAGCTTCTACTGAAATATATACTCAACTTGCTTTCTCTATTTTACAAGGATTACAAATATTATAATCCACATCAAGTTCTTTAATTTTGTAATTCATGTGTATTAAAGTTAGGGCACTTAATTTGTGTGCACCTCATTTAAGCACCTGAGGGCAGACACTGATCTTTCACAGGAGCATGAGCTCAAAGGAACTGTAAGCAAAAAGCTTGAGTAGTGTAAAAATATTTGTAAGTGTTCTGGGACAGCACTGTTTTAGAGAATCACTTAAATTGGTGATGGTTCTTGATGGTTTGTTGGTACTGAACACTTACAGTCACTGTACTCAGGTTTTCAGAATAGTATAGCAGGTGTTCTAGCTGACATTCACAGCAAGATTACCTTCCTCAGACTGTGAGACACAAGCTGTTAGATTTGACTGGCAGTGCCTCTTCATGATGCCCAGCTAAAGTACTCTATTTGGACTCACTGCATGACACATGCAAGTTATTCACATATATTTGTGTTAATGCATTGTCTCAGGGTGTAATAGCTGCTATGTGACAGACAATAAGTATTCTGAGTCTTATCACCTCTGCAACTTACTATCATTAACTAGCTATTAATTTTAAGGGTGGTGCAACTTGCAAAATCACCGTTGCAAGATTTGTTGATCTAATTATAAGAACGAGAAAATTTCGAATGATGTCACAAGGTATTATTATTGTGCTATTGTAGTGAAAAAGAAAGTAGCAAACCAACAGAATTTAACAATAGTCACCCTTGAAGTATTATAGTATAATTATTATTACATAAGTAACAGTTGGCCTGAGAGAGCCTCTCTTAGTGTATAGCTGCTCATTCTTCTGTATAGCTACCTTGTATATACATTATAAGCTAAATGTTTAACACTACAGTTGAGGATAATTGGCTTGTGTACTAAAATTGCATACCCTTCACTGTAGATAATGAGTTTTTATAGGGTTTTTGGAAAATGTAAGTTGGCAGGCTTTCACAGGTAGCTAGCTTTATTATTGTGGTATGTACAAATCTGCTTCAGTTATTCTGACAAGCCTTCATGTAGCTACTTAGATTCTGCACAATTGGGCCTTGGCCAAACATCAAGAGGGACTGGTAGGTATAATAGCTAGAAGAGCTTAAAATTAACAGAGTTGGTTGTTGTTGTTGTTGTTGTTGTTGTTATGGGGACTCACTATATAATTATTATACAATAGCAAAGTGTTGGTGAAACTAAAACAGACAGTCTAACACAGTGACCTATTAGTTCAGGCCTTTATAACCATTTCATTGTCTGAGGAGTCTTCATCAGGTATACTCTCAGCCCATACACAAAGAGATTCAGCTGAATCCCCCTTCTTTTCAAAATTCTCCATACACACTGTACATGGACTGATCTAATTAAGAAACAAGGTAGAGTTATTTTGTATGCAGGGATAATCGCTGAGAGTTAGTCCTCCTCCTCGTCGTAGTATCTTGCCAGCATGGTTCAGCCTAGCTCCAAATGGAGGAATTAAGGTCTTTTGTTCAACAAGCTGAAATAGCTCATATATAGTAGCATCCTAATGCGACAATAATAACTTACATAATATCTGGAGTGGATTTAAAATTAGCTGCAGCCCATTTGTGTTCACTTGAGCCCTAGCAATAAGTTGAGCACTATCAGGCTCCTGATCATAGTGGCCATTCTTTCAAAGGCCTGTATATCTTCCTGCTGCATGTTAGTACAGCTTCTGGGACTCAAGTGAATATAGAAGGACTTCAGTTCCGTATTTTAAATAGCTATACATATCCACAAAAACATCCCTCAAAGGACTGAACAACAACAGTAGCTGGGTCCTTACTATGAATGGTGTTATGTGTTTATTGATATAGAACTGTCTGCCTTTTCTTTTTAAACACAGATTTTCCTCACATACAAAGTATAGCTATGTGCAGGGGTTTACAATCCACCCATGGATATCTAGACAAACAAACAAACAAAAAAAAAAAACAATGTTGCAAGAACTAGTTGTTTCTCTACATAAGAGATCATGCATGACTTCACAAATTTTAAAACTGTGTGAAAGGACATAATAATTATGATTTTGTCCTTTCTTCTTGGTAGCCACAGGGAGTATGTAAGAATTTATCAATTTATTATTGATATCTAGGCCTATAGCTATGCAACCTTTATGCTACCTGATCTTTATTCAGAGATTCCACTAATAGAATACATGGGCCTACCTTATAAATGATAATTGAGTAACTTTTCACACCACTGATAAACAGCTGATAATGGGTGGTACCAATATGATAGAATTCTTCACCCCAACCTAAATTCGGAGTAATATTACTATAATATATAAACTACCATAAACAGTAATGATGATATTTTCATATTGTAGGATAACAGGATAAGTCTTGATGTGGTGAAGCTTGTATCCGAGCAGGGGTATAGTGTAGTGATAATTTTAACTTTTAATATTAATTTTAACAATTTATTCCAATACGTGTATGCACGTCTGAGAGAATATTATAACTAGCCAGAACTTGATTATCAGCAGCAGATCTTGATTTGTACAATTTACCAGTTCAGTAAAAAGGGATTAGCTATAAGGCAATTTGTGCTGTGACCATAAAGTGAGGAGCGAGCCATCTGGGGCCCAGAAAAATTTATCTCAAAGATGCAATCTGATGTGATTTAGGTCACAAATTTCTTTCACAGTTGTAGCTCACCCCACTATTACAATGGACATTTATGTAGTACTGATTTCTCTTTAAAAAAACTATGTGGTTTCTATTTCTCTGGTAAAACTTGCCACTACATAGCTGCTAAAAATAGCACATATTTTATAATGACATTTTGGTTATTAGGTTGAAAAGGGATATTTCTATAGACTGAAATTTAGCAAGTAGACTATTTTTTGCAAAAGTCTTGCCAATCTCATTACAACTAGGTCTCCTACACAGCACAGCACAGCACAGAACAGCACAACACAGCACAGACCTCACTCCCTGACCAAAGGCTAGTAATTTTACACTACTGTTAGAATGTTGCTTCATTATAGCTAATGGCCAGTAAGAACTACACTATAGTGCAGTGATACTATATTATTGTTTAAGCTATTTGGATAATAAGATTGTGTAGTATAATCTGTTCAGGTGTGTGTAGTAACTAGCTAACCTTGAGGATTAGTAACTGAAGAGTATTGCTGTGACACTTCACGATGAAGATCAGTAGATTCTATCTGAGAGGCAAGTATAGAATCTTCTTCAATTTGTTCCTGCTCTGGCAGACCTAAACAATGACATAAACAATACACATGGTGCTAGTCTACAGAACCTAGCTATTTAAGACCAGCTTCTAACTTGCATAGTTAAGCTAAAATAATGCACTTGCACATCGATGATAGCCATAACCAATAAAAAATAGCTATACACAGTGTCTGGTTCATATTAACCATTATTATGAAAGGGGATGTCCATAGAATTGATATTTGGCTTTTATCACTCCTTTTAGCTATGAAAGTAATCAGGCTTTAGTTGTAGGTAAAGTCATACCCCATTAACACATGTTGAAGGACAAAACAAAATAGTATCTAATTGTTACTGTCTAACTGTTACTAACCCAAATTCTTCTCTTTTTTTGCTTGAATAGCTTGAAAATCCATGGTCTTTTCTAGTTGTTGCAATATTTGACGACTTGCTTCTATGGTTTTTTGTAATTGCTGGAACTGTTTGTCTTTCTCTTCCATGGCTTTTTGCTGTTGATGGAGCTGTTTATTCTTTGTCTTCATGGCTGTTTGCTGCTGTCGGAGTTCTCTATCCATGGTTGTTTGCAGCTGATGGAAGTGTCTATCATTCTCTTCCTTGGCTGTTTTCTGCTGTTGGAGTTGTCTATCTTTTTCTTCCATTGCTGTCAGCTGCTGTTGGAGTTGTCTATCTTTCTCTTTCATGGCTGTCTGCTGCTGTTGGAGTTGTCTTTTGTTTTCTTTTATGATTGTCTGCTGTTGTACAAGTTGTATATCCTTCAATTTCATGGTTGTTTGATGCTGTTGGAGCTGACTATTTTTTTCTTCTATGACTTTCTGCTGCTGTTGTAGTTGTTTATCCTTCAATTCCATAATTGTTTGATGCTGTTGGAGTTGTCTATCTTTCTCTCTTTGCAAACTTTGAAGTTGTGTCTCAAGTATTTCAATATCAGCTTTTGCTCTTTCTTGACTAGCCTATGGATGGTGTAGTGATCACAACGCACTGTACACACATTTACTTACCTCAAGCTCTTGACATCTTTCCTAACATAAAATAAGAGCATCATTAAAACATTAATAGAGCTAAGTGTAACTGTATCTTTTCTAAAAGTACTGAACACCATTTGATGACAAAGAAGAAGACATTATAGATACAAGAGCTCTTTTAATTGAATTAGCTTGTTCTAGTATACACACTAGCTAAATTCATTAAAATAGACTAACTAGCTAGTAAGTAGCCTTAATGTAAGTTTCTTAGCCACATTGTCCTTTTCGGGTTAGTTGTCAGAAGACTATGGTAATAAATAGGTAGAGTATACACACTTGTGTAAACTAGCTGTAGTATCTACTACTATTGACATTGCATCCAATTTGATTTTCCCACCTCTTCCAACTAATCTGAACTGTTTACTGCACAACCATACAGAATCAAGCTGCAAGTACTGTACATATGATTCAGCTAGGTTGGGAAGACTTGATGCAAGATAGAACCAATGCTTGTGGGGTTGAATTAACAAGTTCTCATAATTATTAATAACCCCTACCATGAACTATTAGAAGAACCATCAGGAGGTAGCTCATTTACAGTGAGTTCTGTTGAGCTAGAATTCTATTGCGTTCAAATTCTACCTCAAAATAAAAGTCACCTTCTTCTTTATCATTATTCAACTACTGAGCTGATAATTAATACTGTACCATTAATTCCTCTATTCTTTTATCCTTCTTAGTTATGTCTTTCATCAGCAATATCTCTCTGATATCCACTTTAATCATACTCCCACTGCCATACATATCTTCTACCTCCTTTCTTAACCTCTGTAAAATATTGAGTACCCTATCAGTTGCTGGCCGTTGTTCTGGAGTATTGTGTAGACATTGTTCGATCAGCTGGACTAGAGCAGGATGGAACTGGCTAAACTTTGCTCTTAGCTGTTCAATGTACTCTCCCCGACGAGCTACCTCAGAACAGCCTAAAATCTTCTCAGGGTTATTAGGGTCAGGATATGTTCCTGATAGTAAATTTTTAGGATATTCCTATATCAAACATCAGATATTATTATTTCTATCATACATAGTGTTCTATATAGTCACCTGTGTCATAGTGTATAGAGAAAGGTGTCCAAAAGAGAAAATGTCCAGTGATGGTCCATAATGACATGTATCCTTCAGAGCCTCAGGAGGCATGTAATCTAGTGTTCCTGGCATCCTAGAGAGAGTCCTGGCCATTTGACCTGGATTCATGTCAATAATGCGTGAATTTCCCATATCAGTGATCTTGGCTACTAGAGAAGAAGTGAGGAGTACATTTCTGGCTGTTAGATCTCTGTGGATAACTGGAAACTCTCTCTTGTGTAGGTAAACTAGTCCATTTGCCACATTCTCTAGGATAGAGCACTTGAGGGTAAAAGGAATATTGGGCATGAATTGTAACACATCTTCAAGGCTTATCTCCAAGCGTTCCATTACAAGTACAGGAAATCTGGTCTCTGGGAGGTAGCAGAGTCCAAGAAACTGAGTGATGTTTGGATGTCGGAGGCTGGCCATCAACTGACATTCCTGCTCATACTTACAGACAACATTCAGTACTCCTTCATTACCATCCTCTATTAGAGCTTCATGGAGCTTCTTACCAGCACACACAAGATGCTGGTATATCACCTGAAAAATAATAGTACTATAACTCCTACTCACTCTACATAATTTTATAGGATGAAAAGTGTTATTATTATTATTATTATTATTATTATTATTATTATTATTATTATTATTATTATTACCGTCTTTATTCTAATAGAACAAATGATCCAATTTAGCCGAAATCCAATTCTTGGAATTAATTAATGGATCTAATTGACAGCAAGTTAGCTGTTAGTTTTGGGCATGAATCTAATTATTCCAGGAACTTGTTCTCCAAGGAGCAGGTGTGCATTGTGTGGCCCAAGGCCCATCCCTGTTTACATAGCTGTTTCTGGGAACTTGTTAAAAACTTCTAACAGTGGTCTAAGACTACAGGACTGATGTGTTTGTATACTCTTTGTACCATGATAAACTTTTCTAGGAAATAACTCCTGTACTGATTATCCAATCTAATGTAAGAAATTCAGTTCCTGGAATTTTTCAATGAATCTAATCAACAGCAAGCCGGGGTGTCATAACATATTACGTCTTAGAAGAATTTCATCCTACCCGGACGTATATGCCTAGGATTTACGTCCGGAGGACGCAGATATCTTGCGACTAGGGTCTTAGAATTACGTCCTAGCTTACTGAATAACGTCCTCGTATATGTACTGTAGTCTTTACATCTACCTCGCAATAATTTAGGTGTTATAACAATTAAATGACTCATGTTATTTTATACTAATGTCAACTTTTCAGTCCAGAAGAGATTCAGCAATGTTATTTACATTTGATCTAAATACTATATACCTATTACATAGCTATAGCTGTACACAAGCTTGGTAATAACAATTTGCATATAATTATGCCCAAAACAAACAAACAAAAAACAAAAAAACTATGTAGCTAGTGTCAGGTTAGCAGTAGGGCAGTTAAACATCTACTCCAATTAGCTATATGGACAAATACTTGTGTCCATTTTGTCCATTACTTAAGCTAGCTAATTATTATCTTAATAAGCTACCAGACTTACTATACAACACCACTGATGGATAATTACATAGCTAGCTAACTAACTGATGACAATATTGCAGAAATTGAATAACTAAAATTAATACTACTTGTATGGAGAAATTCTACAATCTCTTTCACCTGATAGTATAGCTATGTGGTTTTTCCAATTCATAAATCAAGTTTATTTAGCTACCTGCAGTTGCTTTCATCATATTTAGTGTTGTTTCTTGATGAAATTGTACAATATTATAGTTTAAAAAGCACTAGTGATAGCAATAGAGAAACAAGGCTATTATAAATTACACTTCAATGAACAAAATGCTTGAGTGTCCCTTACTATAATACTGCTGCTATAGTATATAATCATCATCATTATAGAAAATAATAATTATTTATGTTACTTATGATATCAGATGACATATACATTGTCAAGACTCTTTCTACAGAGCCTCTGATACTATGAGCAATGAAGAAATGTGAAATATTATTACACAATGAGTCACCTGCACAAAACATTCAAAGGACTTCTATTGATTGACCATCTTATTTACCCTTCCTAGGCAATTAGATAGATTGACCACGGCTGAAGGTTTATTTATTGCAGGTAGGACGTTATTCCTTAGCATAGGACGTAAATCATTATCGGCTTGCATCCTCTAGGACGTAAGAATTGCGTCCTAGGGACGTAGATAGGTAGAGGACGTAATACGTTATGACAATATCTGCATCCTCCGGGCATAAATCCTAGGCATATACGTCCAGGTAGGACGCAATTCTTATAGGACGTAATACGTTATGACAATATCTGCATCCTCTGGGCATAAATCCTAGGCATATACGTAGGACGCAATTCTTATAGGACGTAATACGTTATGACAATATCTGCATCCTCCGGGCATAAATCCTAGGCATATACGTCCGGGTAGGACGCAATTCTTATAGGACGTAATACGTTATGACAATATCTGCATCCTCCGGGCACAAATCCTAGGCATATACGTCCGGGTAGGACGCAATTCTTATAGGCCCTTTCGCTACACTAATTTTCGATTTTTTTTGGATTTGGCATTGGTCGTCACTAGGTGCCGGCGCCCCAGGCAGCAAAAGGTCGCGCAGGTTAGCGTGACGTCATGCTGGCGGCTAGCAGATCAAGGCAGAAAGAATGAGCTCCTTGGAGACTCTTGCTGGCCTGCTTATGGCCTCTCTCACACCGACGATCCTCTACGGCACTGCCCCATGCACTATGCCACTCTCCTTTTCTTTTCATTTTTTTTTTTTTTTTTTTTTTTTTAAGTCCATATAAAGCCAACATCAAAGGAAGATCAAAGGAAGCTCCTCCCTGTGGTCAAACATCTGAGAACTGACGGACCACAACCCATTGTTCTGACTTCCGATGCCGACAGTCAAAGGTTGGCGGCAGGAGGACGTCCTGGTGCCGACGGGGTCCGAGTAACGGACGGTTGAAAAGTGTGTAAAATTACACTCTTTTGGGAGCGAAAGGGTTAGTCTAGTCACTCCAAGGTCAAGAGTTCACTGCTGAATGAAATTGACCCATATCTCTACGAAAATCCCAGCCCACATCTTCATTTCTTGCACAATTTCAGACAATGCCACAAGCTTCAGACCACACACCCTTATGTGACATCACAACGCACCTTATACCCTTATGTGACATCACAACACACCCTTATGTGAGACCATCAACAACAGGTCATTTTTGACCTCATGTTGCTTTAGTCAACTAAAACTATAAGTTAGTACCAGCTATTAGTCACAAAACTGATCTCAATTAGTCAAAAACTAACTAAAAGTTGTCATACTAAAGCTTACATTGACCATACCATTAATCACTAAGGTTGACCAAATCTTTGTAATACTCCTTGTGACAAGACTTGCTGCTGGTTTCACTAACAGTTACATTATTAAAAAAATAATATCATCTTTGAATCATAGATGTTTTGGAGCATGGGGGCACACCCTGAATGGGAATGAGGTTAGGGGTGGGCAAGGACTCCGTGCTATAGAATACCATTGGGTAGGAGACTATCTAGCATGATTTGTTACAGGAAAACACTGTAGGCTTTCCAAAATAGCTTAGCTTACCTAAATTAACAATTTTAGCAATACAGATGTACCTAGTTCACCAGTGTGTGTATGAAGAAGCTCGTGATGACATTCTTGATTCTGATCATAGGTATGACTCTATGTGATGAAGAGATGAAAAGGCTATGCTCTGCAGTCTCTGTAATTGTAAAGAAGCTATACCAAAGAAGAATGTAAAGTTAAGAATATTCAATGGAATAACACATTTCAGAAATTGCTTTACTTTAGATGCTGAAAGGTTATATAACTAAATTTGGCATATAGGCTAGCATGTTCCTTATTGATCTGCATGTTTAACCATGGGTGGGTGGAGGGGGCATTTCTCCCATGCTTCCTATGCCTATGTGAATTCACGCAGTCTTCTCAAAAGTATTATAACATAATAATGTTTATTAATATAGCTAATCTTCACTAGCTACTGAAGTTAGTTTTGATTTGAATTTTTTTGAGTCTAGAAACTTTTGGGGTAGGTGCAAATTCCTTTATCTCCTCATGTAATCCATACCTACATAATGATAATTGAGAGAGCTTATAAAATAAAAGAGGAAAGGAAGGAAGGTGGGGAGGAGGGGGGGAGGTGCCCCCACACTCTACCTATAGAGTCTACAGGCCAGCTAGATACACATCTGGTTTCACGCCCCTCTAAACACACCCAGGGTCTTCACACACCCCTTCTACCGGACCACAAGGGGGTTCCCCCTCCTCCTTCTGCGAGGTCTACAGGATCTAGACACACCTCCAAATCTCTCACACACACTCTCTAGGTCAAGTGGGGGTTCAGCTGGACACACCTACACCCCCACACCCCTCTGGAGGGTCTCCACACACCCTTCTAGCGGGCCACAAGGGGGTTCCCACTCCTCCTTCTGAGAGGTCTACAGGATCTAGACACACCTCCAAATCTCTCACACACACCCCTTAACTCTCTAGGTCAAGTGGGGGTTCAGCTGGACACACCTCCACTCCCACACCCCTCTGGACACACCCCAAGTCTACACACACCAATGTCGAGGTCGAGGGAGTCTCAGGAGGGGTGTTCCCCCACAACACTCTTTCCTAGCTTCTACAGGCAAGATAGTGATTCTGTGGGCTGGACACACACCCTAGGCTCACACTTCTCAGCTCAGATATTAGGTTAGCTTAGCTACGGAACTTACAGCTGCTATCAATGTCACTGTCCACTCCTTCGCTTAAAAGCCTGGAGCCCCAGAATTCCAATCCATATTGCTAGGTCCTCGATACTAACCCTTTCGCTACACTAATTTTCGATTTTTTTTTGGATTTGGTATTGGTCGTCACTAGGTGCCGGCGCCCCAGGCAGCAAAAGGTCGCGCAGGTTAGCGTGACGTCATGCTGGCGGCTAGCAGATCAAGGCAGAAAGAATGAGCTCCTTGGAGACTCTTGCTGGCCTGCTTATGGCCTCTCTCACACCGACGATCCTCTACGGCACTGCCCCATGCACTATGCCACTCTCCTTTTCTTTTCATTTTTTTTTTTTTTTTTTTTTTAAGTCCATATAAAGCCAACATCAAAGGAAGATCAAAGGAAGCTCCTCCCTGTGGTCAAACATCTGAGAACTGACGGACCACAACCCATTGTTCTGACTTCCGATGCCGACAGTCAAAGGTTGGCGGCAGGAGGACGTCCTGGTGCCGACGGGGTCCGAGTAACGGACGGTTGAAAAGTGTGTAAAATTACACTCTTTTGGGAGCGAAAGGGTTATAGGACGTAATACGTTATGACAATATCTGCATCCTCCGGGCATAAATCCTAGGCATATACGTCCGGGTAGGACGCAATTCTTATAGGACGTAATACGTTATGACACTGGTTATAATTATTTATTTTCCATGCGTTGTATTAGAATAAAGACGGTATTATTATTATTATTATTATTATTATTGGACATGGAAGAAGCGGTATATTCTCCAAGTAACCACACATCTGTGTAAAGTACAGGAAGGAGGCTAGGTAACAAAAAGTGTCAGCATATTTCAGTTGATTACATTATTCCATCATTTCATCCCGGTCAGTTCTATCTAATCTCATGAGCCAGTCCAATACTTTGAGTCTGTACTGGTATAATCATATCTTCTCTCCTCCAAAATCTGGAATATACTTTGGAGTATAATGTAGCTACTTGTGGATATAATATTAGCTATAGCTCAAGTTATGAATCAGCAAGCTAAGCTTTCAGCTTTCAGTAACCTGCCAGGACACATCTAGTTATTTACAATGGGGAGTAGGAACTGGGGGGGGGGGGGGGGGGGGGGGGGAACTCCCCCAATTTTGAATATTGACCCCCCCTCCCCAATAATATGCTCAGACTATGAACTTGGACTTGAGATACACAGTCAATTTTATCACCTTTGCAAAGCTAAACCCAAGAGCACAAACAGAAGTAGAACATGCTGCACTATACATTATAGTATGGCAGGACACATTTCCCAGGTAGTTATAATAGATGGACACTAGGAATCATGTAGTTCCCCAAGCAAATCAATGTAAGCATCTCCATTAACCCTCCCTTATCCCCTTTTCATAACACAGACTTTTCACCAGCTATTCTTTTATGCAATGTGAATCTTTTCATCATTAAAAATAATCAGTTTTCAGTGTCCAATATCAACTGAGCTTGTCTGTGTGCAGGACACAAGTAAGGCTTCTTCCTAGGCTTACAACCAAAAAGCCCAACCTCTCTTAGCCTCCTCTAGATTGTAGATTTTATTCCATACTCTTCTCTTACTTCAGCCTTGATCTCAGGAGCTGTTTTGATTTGCTTTTCCTAACAATCACATGGTAAATTGTTTTTCTTTTCCTATCAGGAATATTTTTATCTACCATTAAACCTAACAACTTGTTCTTTTTAAGAACTTTGCACACACCCTTTTGGCTACAACCAATTCTAGCAGCAATCTGTCTCTGAGTAGCTATAACCTTATTCAGACAATATTACAATTTTCCCTCTGCTATTATTTTATACCTATTTGCCATAGGGGCATAAGGGACATAAAAACATTAGCAGCAGTTAGTTTAATATGTCATCACCTACAAGATATGTACAGAAGTATCCATGTAAAAATTACACCATTTTGTTATTGAGAGCTGCATCCTTCCATATATAGTAACCATTTAGCTAACCCAAGAGAAATTAGGTAAGGTATCAATTTTTGCCCTGAAATGATAAAGTTGTTCTTTGGTAATACAACTTAGGTTTGGCTCTTTGAGCTAAGGTATATACCAGAGATACATTTTCTCGTAAAGGTTGACTCATAGCAGCATTATAAACCATTAAACTTGGCTTATACTAGGTCTCTGGTCAGTATAAATCTTTCTAAGATAGAAAAGCCCCTCTTATAGCCAGCATTGGAAACATGGTCAGAAGACTTGTCACGACTTTAACTAAACACTTAGCCTCACTCATCACAACTCATAACTACACAACAGTAGCTACAGAATCATTAAAATCATCTATGTACATGATGTCAATGTTGCACTCTTTGATCCTAGATTAGGGATGTCCACATTCTGCTGACATAATTTTAGGGACAAAAGCATCAAGCCAATAGCATAATAATCTCTGCTCTAGCATAATAATCTCTGCTCTTGGGCAAAATTTGTAAATTGGGCTTAGTATAGTAACTGTTTGCTAGGCTAGGCTCATGTAGTGATGTCAGCAGCACCTTGACATCACTACATGAAGTACATGTGCTAGGGTAGCATGGCTTCAAGTGTCCTTCTGCTTCAAAAGAGAGGACTACATACTTGAAAGAACAATTATGTTACACGTTAAATACTTATTATTTTATCATGGCATAGTAATACTATAAATCGAGCATAATTTTGAGCAAAATAGGGAGAAATACAAGCAATATCCAAAAGCAAAATAGGGAGGGAAAATGGCAGAATGTGGACATCCTTAACACAGATCCTTTGGACTTTTCAATGAATGTCATATGTGCTTGGTCAGGGTGCTTTGGGGACAAATCATTACTTATTTGGAGACATCAAGGGTGTAGGCAAGGGGGGTTTGGGGGGCCCCCCTCCCCCCAGATTTTTCAGAAATGAGATTAACATAATTATAATAATAATTATACAATATATTATAATTATTATTATTATTTTGTAAACTACATATTATGATGTGCACAACATGTAACAATAATAACATATATAAACTTAACCATGTTAACTTAACCATGTTGACTTTTAACCATGTAGTGGTTAAAAGGTAAGTATGGTAACATTGTAACAGCTGCTTAAAGAACTCTTAGCCTAGTTGCTAGTAGTATATACCATGTCTAAGAAAGTGGTTTGCACTCCTTCAAAGCCAGGTAAATCATCCAGGCCAGCTATTAGCCAGAGTTAGCCAGCAGTCCGCCTGAAGGCTTTTCAATGAGTGTATTCTAAAACATATTTTTAGCTTGAAAGTGATGTTAAAGATGTTTCAGCACAATCGAGCCTAGCCTATTCTTGTGTACATATTACTGTAGAACTGGTAAAGTTAAGGAGGAAGTAATTTCAATGAACGAAGAGTAGTAGATCGTTATCATTACTACTTGTTAAATTAGATTAGTACTAGTAATTCACGTGTAGTGTGGTAAAAAACATACTTCCATTTTTTGGAAAATCGTTAAACATTATACCTGTTGACATTACCAGTTTTACAGTATATAGTTGCTTAGTGAATATTAGCTACCCTAATTTGCTCTCTTGCACCTCTAGATTTTGAAGAAGCCTCCATGCTTCATGTGGGAGGGCCCTCCAGTAATCTCTTCCTTGAGCCAGCTCATTGTCTTTACCTTACTACCCCCTACCCAGTTGTCTACACCATTGTGGGCGTGGGGACAAAGCTGCCAGTTAGGGAACCTTCCAAGGTTTGGGAACAGTTGGTACCTAAGGTAGCTAGCTACCGAGATCTGGCCTCACCTCCTCCACTGAACCGAAAGAGCCTGTCCCTAGTACCCTACCAGTGGGTGTGACATCAGATAGTTGGAACTGCTGAAGTTGACGGTTATTCCTGAAACGCTGAGCTATATCCCCGAAGTCCCGAGCTATATACCGTCTTCGAGCTCTATACTGTCCTCGAGCTACATACTGTCTTCTCGCCATTAGTATCGTGACAACTTGTTTTGATGCGATCACAAATTAATTAGCTAGTACCCTTGTTTTATACGTCCAGAGAGAGGTGACTTCATTAATTTGAGTGGGGGGGAGTGGTTGGAATCATTTATCTAAATGCGGTGTAGCTACTTATTTCAGTTCCAGTAGCTCGTAAATCTTAGAACTAGATCTCATAGTAATAGCTGAATATAGATATTTTCTTTCCTCATGCTGAACTACCACCATTATATTCGGTTCTTAAAAAAAAGAAAGAAGATGCAATACCTAGTGAGATTAATGTGGACAAGAGTGTCATATCAACACTAAAGTGGGGAGAGGCCTATAGTACTAATGTGGATGGTATGGTATGTTCCCCCCTCCAAGCACATGGTTACTGACATTTTTAATGGTTAGTAGCTGATTTTAGTGGTCAATTTTTTAATCTGCATTTTGACATCTGTACTATATCCTATGGTGTTGCATACATCCTTGATGCAGGCTATTATCATACCAACACAGCTTTGTGGTGATCTATCAGAAAATATTATAATTTGGTTTTCATTTCATGCTACAGAGAATCAACTGTAGCTACATCATGCAGACACAAAAGAAGCTCAACTGAAGCATATCTCACTTAAAACAAGCAGGTAACATGCCAGTGAAGTGTAAACTCACTGTCTGTCAACTTAAAAAGATAGTACTAAAGCCTACTGTCATACATGGCTTAGGGAGGAAGGGGCTGAGAAAACTAGACCCCCCCCCAAAAGTTGTCCTGCAAGTTCACGTTCACCTTGCACCTGGAAGTGCTGCACGTACAATGGAATGCAAGTGGATGCTCTTAATTGCATATTTTTGGTTATGACGTACGTGTATATCACGTGTTCCGCACAAATAAAAGTTCCCGCGCATCCCGTGCGCAGTTTGCCAGCTGTTTTTTGGTAAGAAACATGGCTTGCAAAGGAAAGCGTGTAAGGTCAGACACAAAGGCTGTTGTTTGCGACGTTTATGATTACTTTGAAAGAGAGAGCAAGAAGAACAAGAAGGAATCGTGAAGCTGAAGAAGAAGACGGTGAACATTATCCTTGCACGCCATTATTTTGATTTCTATGCGCGGTTGACGTCATGAATTAACACATTCCTTGTGGTGGCTGGTATGCCCATAGAGATGTATGGGCTCTGCCGGTTGAGCAATTTCCACTGATTTTATTCTATAATGCTATATTTGGATGTTTCCGGGTTTTTAAGCTGAGCAGAATGGTGTTTGAATCATATTCATAGCTAAAAGTACCAGGAAGTTATTCAAGGTCAAAGTGGTGCAAGGTGAACGTGAACAGACTATAGTTTTTTACAAGTTGTATCTAAGGTAACGTTTATAAACGGGTACTCATTTTAGCGTTTTCAATTTTTCTAAACTATCAAATTAAAGGTCGATGGGGTCAAAGGTCACCAGAGGATCGTTCTGATTATTGTAGCTAGCCTGCCTATTGTAATGGTTGGTTGAAGATGTTGATTTCAGATTGACCAAACCATTACGTGCACAATGTCTGCAATTTTTTTTTCAACTGAAGGAGGTCACTAGCTATAATTATTATAAACATTAAAGAGGTGGAGAAAAGCTGTTCTATGTATAACATTGTGAACTGATGGTGTGTAATTATCTGTATGCTATAACTGATGGTGTATAATTATCTGTATGCTATAAAATAGCTAATATTTGTACCAGTTAAATGCCTCAAAGCACAGAACTGCTAAATTTTGTACTCGTTAATAAATGTTATAGGTTGAGAAAAAATATATATACAATGGTGTGGTGTAGTAATTACATTCCCAATCAGGTTTAATATAGACACACATATAGATGTCCTGGGTAAACCAACGAACATTCTGGGAGGTCACGAGGTGAGGTCTCAAGAAGTGGAGATAAATCACCGTTTTCAGGATAAATCCACTTGTTGAGGTCAGCAGTGCAGTCGACCACTTTAGGGATGTTGTATTGGTCATCTAAGACATTAATATAAACATATATAGCTACCATCAAGAATCAGAGAAGCTTCAAGGGTAAAAAAAGTAAATTAGAGTATTTGTACAAAGCTAAATAGCTACTATGCCAAAACAGGAATTGGCCACATGGGAGTGATCTGTTATTGAGTGAAAATGATCTAATGCACCTATCAGCAACATTGGTATGTGTCCCTCAATAGTGACTTCTGCTTCAATAAAATCTTTTAGTGCTATATTTAGAAAGAAAGAAAATATCCAAGAAGATATCTTACGGTTTCCTTTTTCTGACTCCTCTAAATATCTTTTATCTGGTTACAATTCTACGTACCAAATCCCTCAAGACAGTCAAAGTAAATACAAGTTCCATCAGTGCACCCTTCGCATTGGCTCCTCCTACATGAAACATCAATTAATAATAGAACTTCATCCAGGATATGATGGAGGAGGCTATGGATCCTTTGCTCTAGCCACACCCAACTTCCACACCCACAAAATTATACTACAATTCTAATAAAATTCTATAGGCTCTCCCTTATCACAAATCTATAGCAATAATATGACAGAATAGTTAAAGGACACTTAGCTATATTCAATATTAGAGCTTTATCGTGGTGGATAGGAAAGCTATGGACAAGTCCTGAAAATTTTTTTCCCAGTCACAGTCATTTCCACACACGCACATGCGCACACACACACACATGAACATACACATGCACACACAACAACGCTGGCTCACTATTAATCACATAATAATCATTGTTATCGCAGTGGTTGAAGGACACTTCTAAGGGAGGGGCTTTGGGTAGAGAGGAAACACGCCATACCTGAAAAGGCCATCTGGCTCACTTGGTGGTAACTGTACAAAAGAATTCACTAATGATGAAGAATCAACTGGAGAATTAGAATACATAAATACTATTAGACAAGGGATGTTAACTATTTATAATCATTATTCTTGTGGTATATTCATTATGATTTCTACTGAGCATGCTCTATGTTACTCTATGTTAATCATTATTATATCCCAGTGTGCACAATAATAAATAGTCTTGTTTTGTGTCATTTGTCATTGTTGAGTCAGAGTGTATGTTTGAGTCAGATTGAATAAGATTATAAACAGTGCAGTGTAGCTAGTCACTAGATTAATAGTTAGCAGCAGAGAGTTCCCAACAATTCTGGGATATGCAATTTTTCTTTTGGCTATTACATAACATTCCTAGTCCAGAAAAATGGGTATTTCTAAACATTATTACATAATATTATATATGCCAGAGAATTTAACTATCTTTGTTCGTATGTTGCTTTCTTGTTTGTTTAAATTTTTTTTTTTTGTTTTGGAATAAGATTGCAGCCATGCCTGTCCAGACAACTTCATTACAAGTAGGCCCCAGCATTAGTACAGAGGGAACTTACACTACCTTTACTCATGAAGAAAATTGCTGTGACACTTCACAATGAAGATCTGAGAGGCAAATAGCAGAATCTTCTTCCATTTGTTCCTGCTCTGGCAACCCTAAACATGGACTATAATATGTAGTGCTGGTGTACAGAACCTAACCTTCACTAATACAATCATTAGTTGCTGCTCTTGCCTGTTCAATTTTTCTGTATTCTCCTCTCTCTGCGATTTTGTTGGCTGAGCGATGATCTGAGACTTGAAAGAGTCAGATCAGTAAAACTGACCTTCTCCTTCGACAAAGAAGCTGCTACACAGCTAAGTTAACAGTTTAGATCACAAGCGGGTGGGTCGAAGGGCGTGAAGACTGTATGTACTGTACTTAGCTATTACCAATAGGCACTTTAGTCCCACCCTCTTCTTTCACACAAGGACAGTAATAATACTATTATAAATATTATGAAGTGTATCATAAAGTATTACAAATCAGGTTGAATATAGACACACATATAGATGTCCTGGGTAAACCTACGAACATATTCTGGGAGGTCACGAGGTGAGGTCTCAAGAAGTGGAGATAAACCATTTTCAGGATAAACCCACTTGTTGAGATCAGGAGTGCAATCAACCACTCTATATAGGGATGTTGTATTGGTCATCTAAGACAAAATGTTATAGTACATACAAGATAACATTGTGTGGTTAAGCCTAATCAGACTGGACCTTGCAACATTAGTGGCAAGCATATAACATTCAGCTATCATACACATGTGTTGCTAATATAAACACTATAGCTACATAAGCAAGCTGAAAGTGTATGCTAAATGTTATACCGTAGATCCCATTATTTTCAAGACACTTTTTTTTCACTGATTGCATAAAATCTTGTAGCTATTATGAAGCAATTCACGTTTTTTATTTTCACTGGCAGAGAGGGATTTCAATTTTAGGTAATGCTTTTGAATTTGTACATATAATAATTGAAGTTTTTTATTTTCACTACCCTTTACCTACCGCTAAAATAGCGAAATTAAAGTGACAGTGAAATTAACCAGATCTACAGTATAGTTATAGTATGCTTGCTTATCAACCACAAGTGTAAAGTGGCTTTCTAGGCTATATGTCATTTGCATGTTTTGCACATGTAGACCTAAGCTTGGTACTTTCCTATAGTACAGCACTGTATTATACCCTGGTATATCTATTATGATTGTAATGTAAGCTCTTCTACTGAGTGCAGTCAAACACATTATTACATTCTCCAGTGATGGCATTGAACTTACAGACTCTGTTTGCCATGCTATCAAAGAAAATCCATTGCTGATCAACCCTTGTGAAACACACATAATGACTAGTCTCTACACAGATCACAGCTCAAGTTCAGATATGGAAAGGAGATCATTCATTTCTTTACACCACCCAATCCGATGATTATTTCGACGTGGATGCTTATGCACTTTATCAGCACAGGCTTCACAAAAATGGACAGCTGACTCGTTCTCATTGTGGAAATCTTTCTTGCAGTCCTCACAAGCTTTTCTAATACCAATTTTTCCACACATATAGCATTGGTCTGCACAGAATACAATAGCAATACAGTGTATAGGTCAAGTCACTTATAAACACAAGGTCAGGTTTCAACCAGAGCACTGAATACAAACTTACACGAGGTACTTATCTCAACATTCTCAGCAATATTCAAGGCTTTAGCTGGAATTACTTTGTGGAATGTTTTAAATTGCTTTCCAAATCGTGGCACCTGGATGAGTAACTTGGATGGGACCTGGAAAATAACTAGTTATGGAGCAATTGTGAAGACAATATTCCTACTATACCTCAGTGAAAGAGGTTTGCTGTTCAGTAAACATTTTGGTAAGCAGATCACCAACAGATGGCAATTTCATTGATATTCATCAATTTCAAGAAATAACTGTACAAAATATTCTTGCTCCATACCAAATGGACGTCTAATTTAGAAAACAATATATTATATGTATGTAATATATTTTATTAGGTTTAAGGTGGAAACTATGATGAATTATACATTAGCCATACATAGGCTCCAACCGAATTAATATTTAATGATTATTATTAAAGTGCACCTTTTTCATCTTCAGCGATTCCTTTCATCTTCTCTAATTGCCCTAACTCTTCTCTTAACTTCATTACAGATTCATATCTCACTACTCCATGCCTAAAATTAATATAATATAAACTATAATGGCTGCGAGTTAGAAGATTCCTTTACTTACTTTCTCAGAGGATTAACAATCATTTTCAATCATTTTCCCTCCAATAGTGTTTTTGGGATCATTAGCTCCATGGAGGAACATGTCATCAAACTCCATTGTAAAAGCAAATAGTCCAAATACAGTAGAATCAAGATAGCAAGAGTTCTGATGGCCTTGTATCCCTTTACTATCTCCAATATAATTAGCAACTACATTAGCAGATGGTACTGGTACATATCCATCAACAATCTCCTCTTTAATAAGCTTCTTCAATGCTATATAAAAAGAGATAACAATAATAAAGATGGTTGTAAGTAACAATAAGACACTCACGGTTTCCATCAACAGCTATACCAGCTGAATATCTTTCATCTGGCTGTAGGTATTCCAGAGGGTAATACAATCCCCTACCATCAGGACAGTCAAAATACTTTACATTACCACGTTGCCAGGTTCCATCAGTACAGCCTTCCATAGGCTCATCCTAGAGTGAAGATAATATTAAAAATTAGCTACAAGAAATGACAAAATCAAGAAAAGTGGACAGTGAGATGTGCTATTACTAAGAACTTGGGATAAGGACACAGACTTCCTTGATTTCCATAATTCTGAAACTTTGTCATAGGATCCCAGTTTTCATAGCTACCAACAATATTTTTCATTGAAAATTTTGAAGAGACTTTTTTTATTGTGATATAGCAGCTTTTTAACAAAATGTGAGATTTAGCTACAGCCAGCAAAATTTGTAGCTTAGTAGCTATAGCAAAAATGTGTGAGCAGGTTAAACCTTACCATTACAATTCCAGCTACTCTTCCAGTCACATTAGGTAGAGTTCCTATCCACTTGATTGTACCATATCTCAAAGGATTAACTGCCTCACTTGATGGTATCTGGACGAGAGAACCTATTCCTAAGTTAAGCAATGGAGCTCCATGATGAAGTTTACTTGAAACATCTACACTAGATTCTTTAGATTTGAGTGGTTGAAAAGACTCTGTTTCATTTGCAGATGGCTGCCTATTTTCTTCACTTTTTATCAGCCTTGTAGGTAAGATGCTTGCTGGGAGTCTATTTTGAACATCAGCAGGACATTTTAGTGACAGTCTATCTAGTGATACAAATAGACCACACCCATCTTTGCAGTAAAAATATCTCATTCCTTGGAAGCTTCCTTCTGTGGAACTAAATCCTCCAGTACAATATCTGTCTTCCTATAAAATAATGAAACAACTAATACAATAGGAGTAGTGTCTACTTATGTTCTAATGGAATATGTTACAAGAGTACAATTACATAGCTAAGTGTCAGTGTGCATAAGAGGATGGTATTGTGTAGAAATGATAGACAAGACACATGCTTAACAGTTTACTGCACACATTGTCTCATTAATAATGTACCATTATTATTATTAGTACTGTTTTGTCTTGGCACACTGAACGTGCAAGAAAGAGAACAGTTAAAACACCAAGCTGTTGTGTTAGCGGTTGGATATAAGCTGTTCCTGCTCAACTCAAGAAAGGTATGTGCTGCTTCTTAATCAATAATTGCATATTTAAATAATGGTGAAAACCTAAACTATTAAAATGACTAAAGGTCCATCATACCAGAATTTCCACTCCAAACTGTGTACCACGCAAATTTCCAACTCGACCTACATAGTGTACTGTAGCTTTCGCCCACTTGTCCATCGAAATATTAGAATCCGGCAATTTCACATACACTTTAGACCCTGGGCACAGAGAGAGACCCCAGTCTAATTTACCTCTGTTAAAAGTCTCAATTCTCTCGGCAGGTTGTCTGATCCCTTGCATCAGCAAGAATTCTCTCTGGTGAAGTGGTACTACCTGTAGTTCATCTGAAACAGTACACACAACAGTTAGATCACGATCTAATCTATAAGTATGTTTGAGGTCATCTGGAAGAGTAATAAGTAGTTCTCCACTAGGAACATTCACATTATATACTCCAAGGAACTTCTTTACAGGATTAACTGTCTTACTTCCTTGTGCACCTTGTAGCAAAATATGTCCCACAGTATCCTGTAGCAGTGTCTATAAAACAAACCAATGATAGATATTTACTATTAGTGTCTTAAAGAAGGGTAGATTGTTTGTGGCAGGTTCAAGTAGACTATAGTACAAGGAAGCTGCTGTTCTACAGTAAATAGGTATATATGTGTGTAGGGAAGATTTTTGTTACTAAGGAAGTCTATCCCAAAGTTGCTAAGCACTGTCCTTAAAGGAGCAGGTATATTCTCATATTCCCATAGAACTTCATTGGCTATTCCTTGGAATGAGTGACCAGCTAGGCATGATGCATTTGATCCTGCACCCACTCACTCACTTTCATGGGTTGTCTATCTTTCTTTTTCATGGCTGTTTTCTGCTCTTGAAGTTGTGTATCTTTCTCCTCTATGGCTTGTTGGATTTTTCTATCTCTTTCTTATATGGTTGTTTGCTGCTGATGGAGTTGTTCTTCTATGACTGTGAGATACTGTTGGAGCTGTCTGTCTTTCACTTCCATGGCTGTTTCACATTGTTGGAGCAGTTTATCTTTAACTTCCATGGCTGTCTGCTGCTGTTGGAGTTGTCTATCTTTTTCTTCTATGGCTGTGTGATACTGTTGGAGTTGTCTATCCTTCTCCTCCATGGCTCTTTGATAATTTTGAAGTTGTGTCTCAAGTATTTCAATATCAGCTTTTGCTCTTTCTTGATTAGCCTATGGTTAGTGTAACAATCACAATGAACTGTACACACATCTACTAACCTCAAGCTCTTGACATCTTTCCTAATATAAAAATAAGAACATTAAATTTTATAGACAGGTTTGTTAGCCCAAGAATGATGACAGATCTTGACTTTTTGTTAAGTATGGTCACTATACATAGTTTAAAATAGTCCAGCTCTTGATGTCAGTTACCTGTTAGTTACAGAAAGAATCTCTGCATTGTGATATGGGGGGAGGGGGCGGGTGAGCTAGCAGAACATACTACATACTTATGATATACAGTATTCTTTTTTTTCACTAACTGTATAGTGTGGGACTCACTCCAGTTAGGTCATAATTAATTTAATCTCTTGAACTATAATTATTATATACTGTACCTCAGCTTCTTCTATTCTTTTATCTTTCATAGTTATGTTTTTGATCAACAGCATCCTCTTCATGTCCAGTTTAACCATACTCCCACTGCCATATATATCTTCTCTATCTTCTACTTCTTTTCTTAGCCTATGTAAATATTGAGTACCCTATCAGTTGCTGGCCTTTGTTCTGGAGTATTGTGTAGACATTGTTCGATCAGGTGGATTAGAGCAGGGTGGAGCTGGCTAAACTTTAATCTCAGCTGTTCAATGTACTCTCCCCGACGAGCCACCTCAGAGCGGCCTAAAATCTTCTCAGGGTTATTAGGGTCAGGATATGTTCCTGATAATAAAATCTCAGGATATACCTATATCAAACATCATGGATATTATTATTACTATATACGTATCATAGTGTTCTTTATAGTCACCTGTGTCATAGTGTATAGAGAAAGGTGTCCAAAAGAAAAGATATCAAGTGATGGTCCATAATGAGATATATCCTTTAGAGCCTCAGGAGGCATGTAATCTAGTGTTCCTGGAATCGTGGAGATAGTCCTAGCCATTTGACCCGGACTCATGTCAATGATGCGTGAATTTCCCATGTCAGTGATCTTGGCTACTAGAGAAGAAGTGAGGAGTACATTTCTGGCTGTTAGATCTCTGTGGATAACTGGAGGCTCTCTCTTG
The DNA here is from genome assembly GCA_964016965.1 of Diacarnus erythraeanus. NCBI lineage: Eukaryota > Metazoa > Porifera > Demospongiae > Poecilosclerida > Podospongiidae > Diacarnus > Diacarnus erythraeanus. The sequence continues at coordinate 3,851,048 of OZ024684.1, read as the reverse complement.
TGTAAGTAAACTAGTCCATTTGCTACGTTCTCTAGGATAGAGCACTTGAGGATGAAAGGAATATTGGGCATGAATTGTAACACATCTTCAAGGCTTGTCTCCATTCGCTCCATTACAAGTACAGGAAGTCTGGTCTCTGGGAGGTAGCAGAGTCCAAGAAACTGAGTGATGTTTGGATGTCGGAGGCTGGCCATCAACCGGCATTCCTGCTCATACTTACGGACAACATTCGGTACTCCTTCATTACCATTCTCTATGAGAGCTTCATGTAGCTTCTTACCAGCACACACAAGATGCTGGTATATCAACTGAAAAATAATAGTACTATAACTCCTACTCACTCTTCATATATAGGATGAGTTTACTATTATTATTATATTTATAATAATTAGTCATTATTATTATCTATATAATATGCTTGTACTGTGTGTATGTACCTACATTTGTTTGTAGTCTGTTCATATGTATTCATGAATAATTCATAAGCTAATGGTATATGGTATTCATGAATAATTCATGAGCTAATGCCTTCCTTTTAACACCTAACTGTATGAAGGCTGGTGGGTACTTGCTAGTTATTATTATTGGACATGGAAGAAGCATGTATATTCTTCAAGTAACAGCACATCTGTGTAAAGTACTGGAAGGATGATATCAGTATACTTTGGTTGATTGCACTATTCATCCAAGTCAATTCTATCTAGTCTCATGAGCCAGTCCAGTACTTAAAATTTAGAGAGTCTGGTATAAAATTTACACATAAATCTCCTCTCCTCCAAAATGCTTTCGAGAGTGATATGACCTCAAAACTAAATCCTGTGTACATACCACACCAACCACAAGCTACTTTCACTTTCTTTGGAGTACAATGAACTTGTAAATATTATGGTTTGGCTGTGGCTCAAGTGATGGATCAGCAAGCTAAGCTTTCAATAATCATGCCTGGACACATCTAGTTATATTTACAAATGCTGTAGCTCATATGTACCAAACATTCTCAAATTGGCTTTGGAGCACAGGCCACACCCACTAACCATGCCCATTGTATGTAATTACTAAAGATTAGGTCATTTACAAAGGTATGTACCTAGGCTAGCTACTACTAGTTTGATAGCTTTGGAGATAGCTTTGTTACATTTTCTCGGTAAAGATTGACTTATAGCTAGCAGCATTATAAACAGTTAAACTCAAGTTTCTTGGCTTATACTAGACCTCTGGTTAGTATAATTATATCTTTCTGAGAATATAAAAGCCCCTCTAAGAGTCAGCATTGGAAACAGGAATGATCAGAAGACTTGTCATGAACTTAACCAAGCACTCAGCCTTGCTCATCACAACTCTGTTCTACAACTATAATACGATCTAGGCCTCACCTCCTCCACTGAACCAAAAGAGCCTGTTCCTAGTACCCTACCAGTGGGTGTGACATCAGATAGTTGGAACTGCTGAAGTTGACGATTATCCCTGAAGCCCCGAGCTACATCCTGTCTTCGAACTATATTCAGTCTTCCTGCCATTAGCTAGTAACTTGACAGTCACAAAATTGAGGTGTCCTAATTAAGGGGGTTCCCTCGTTTCATACAATGTTAACAGAAGCAGAGCTGCCAACCCCCCAGGGGTAAGTAATATTTTAGTGACTAACACAAAAGCTAGCTATATACAACTTGAGACAATAGTTGTTACTTTGCATTGTAACTTGAACTTTTTTCTTTGGTACATCTCTTGGCTTTTTCAAGCAATTGTACTTCAAATGCAGACTGCTCACAGTAATCTTGAAATGAATACCAATGTTTGATGAAATTGTGTCTGTGTAAGTGTGACCAGAAGACTGAACACCCACTCACAATCAGCATTACTGGCTGGCAAAGACAGCAACTGAAGAGCCAAAGTGGATAGGTTCTGATATTTTAAGTCTCCACTGGGTTATTCCATTGATCCAGAAAGTTGTGGCATCATTATCGCAATTTGGGATATCAGAATAAACAGCAAATTCTCTATACTCTAACTTTACAAATTTTATAGAGATGTAAGGGAAGTTTTAATTCAAGTCCAGCATACTTACTCTGAAACTGATTAACCCACATGAGTGTCAAAACATTGCCTCATCTACTTTCAACTTGGTCACAAAAGCACTATAGTAAGATCTCACCCCTTCATAGAAACTTTTCACTTCATTTTCAGATAAATCCAGTAAAAATGCTGTAGTACCATCACCTATGAAAAGCTCACTGTCAGGAAGTTGATGGTCCTTTTAGTGACATCAATAAACATGTTGCATCAGCTTTACTTAAAGAAGGCCTGACAAAACAAAAAAGGTGAGTGCTTTCTTAAACAAGCATTCTGTCTCTCCATGAAGTTTGTGATTATAAGTTTGTGATTATAGTACATGATTTAGTGGTCAGAAATACACATTGAACTTGTCAAAAATAACAAGAACATTTGACAAAAAAAGCATCCACAACCTACAGTGAGATTAATTAAAGATACCACACCACATGTCCAATGCTTGTTTGATACTGCATAGGCTCTAGCCAAAATAGCAAGCATTTTCACTAAGTCATCCTTTTCATTTGATTTGTCACAAAGCGGGCTAATTTTCAAGTATGGTAATGAGAACTTGAGATGATGACAACTGACTATCAAGTAAAGCCTGTAAACTTGATGACCCATGAGCATGTTTAAACCTCTTCTGATGGCCAGAACCATTAATATGGCGTGACAGACATCATTAAATCCGAATCCACCATGGGAAACACCAAAGTGGCACATACACAGAAAAAAGGAAAGAGGTTGAATATGTCCTGCACAACTAGTTTTTTACAAAAATTGTGGGACGAGAAAAAATATATACAATGGTGTGGTGTAGTAACTATATTCCCAAATCAGGTTTAATATAGACACACATAGAGATGTCTTGCAGGTGAAACGACAAACATATTCTGGGAGGTCACGAAGTGAGGTTTCAAGAAGTGGAGATAAATCACCATTTCCCCACTTATTGAGGTCAGCAATGCAGTCAACCACTTTAGGGATGTTGTACTGGTCATCTAAGACATTAATATAAACATAGACAACATCAAGAATCAGAGAAGCTTTGAGGATAGAAAAGCATTGGAGTATAAAGTTATTCTTTGTACATATACTGTAATTCTGCTGCCAAAGTAGGAATTGGCAACATGGGAGTGACTTGTTATTGAGTGAAAATGAAACTTGCAACTAACATACTGTAATAACTCAAGAACTAACAATGTCATAATAATTTTTGTGGTTAGTCTGTGATGTCATCGTAATTAGTGCACTTTAATATATATACAGGTTTAGTTCATGTTTTTAGAGATTCAGAATAATAATCATTTCAGTAGTCAAGAAAGTTGTTGCGTGCAAAGCTATAGTTAGAAATAACTATACAACACATACTCTGCTGGCCATACTGTCAAAGAACACCCATTGGTTGTCACTGTGCCTAGTGAAACAGACGTAATGACGGGTTTCTATACAGATCACAGACAGTAGCTCAAGGTTTGATGCACCAGTGAAATCTTGCATCTCTTGACAACACTCCACTTTATGTTGACTCATTCGTCTCTTCCCTTGCCTCACTTAGGAACATTCATCACAGAAATATGGTGACTTTACTTTCAAGTCAGTCTTACACTGCTGACAGATATTTCTAGCATAACTTGCATTACACTCAGAGCATTGATCTATGGGAGAATACATATGTAGTTATAGAAATAATTATGTTGATAGTGGAACCTCTGAATAAAGAAAACATTGGAATTAAGTCTACTGTTTATGTCCCTTACAGAGAGACTGCCCTTATTTTCGAGAGGTTAATACCAGATGGTACAATTTTAGTTGTCCTTTGTACCTTTCTTATTTCAGAGGGTTTTTATCAGAAGTTCTACTGTATTATGCCAAATGCTGGTATAACTAGCTATATAATATGTTGTGTTTTGGGGATAGACTGGATCTTCATTGTGCAGTAGAGGTCTGTATGCTACAGAGTGGCATTATAATAACAGTGATTCTGATGCAGCACTGTCCTCTTTCATTCTGATGTGCATGTACTACTACTACTATACCTTAAATGTGATCTACAGGTCATCACTTAAAGACTACACTCAACAGAATCTGTATATTATTTACTTAAAAACTTACATGTCATGAAGTTGTGAAGTTAACATTCCTAGCAACATTCTTCACTGGAAATATTTTTTAAACTTCTTTCCAAATCTTGTCACCTGGATGAGCAACAAAAAAATTACTGAAACAATAATATATCATTCATTAGTTATGTATGAACCTTATAGTGATCTGGACCACTATTATATAATATAACATAATAGGTATGTGGTAACCCAACCTAGGCACACCTCGAGACACTTTGTAATAATTATATAGGTGATGGCTAATTATTATAGTGAACTACCTATGAGTGGGTTTAATTTAAAATGTTTGCCAATTTTGCTATATTATTATTATTGAGATTATACAGTAGTTGTGTTGTATAGTTATTTCTAACAATAGCTAGCTTTGCACGCAAGTACTTTAGTAATATACTCAAAAGATTATTATACTGAACTGAACTCTAAAAACATGAACTATATTAACGTGCACTAATTAAGATGACATCACAGACATAATAATGATGCTAATTATAATGCTAATAATAATAATGACACTGTTAGTCCTAGGTAGTTCTCGAGTTACTACAAGTTGTTCATGAGCCTTTCTTGCTAAAGATTTGCTAAGTAGGTATCAGACATGTACACAGACCTATGAAGAGGGGGCTGCAATAGTTATTACACAGGCTCATCGGAAGAGTTTATGGGGGGGGTTACAATAATATGTAGTACATTTATCCATTATCTATGGGACCATGCCACAAGTGGCTAGCTATTCATTTTATTATTTTAATTTGGTACAATGACAAAAATTTTAAATTTGACGTAGCTTCTACTGAAATACAAAACTTGCTTTCTCTATTTTTAAATCTATGCATGGGTATTGGTATTCTAATTTGGATCAGTCTACAATTATTAGCTATTTCCCTCATGACTATAAAGTTTAATTGCGACTGTGGTAGACTCACTGTAACTGGCTAGTTAACAATTATTTAACATGCATGTATGATTATGGCCATAGGCTAGACTATTTAATTGTGTGTGTCATTGTTTAGTTCAGTTCATGTGATTCTAAAAAGTGCCTGTTTCAATGAGTGCTGGGTTACCACAGTGATGATTATTGCTTTAATATAAAATTCCCCAAGATCTCCCTAAGGAATGTAAACAAGCAACTTTAGAGAAATGATCATTTTTATAACAAGAATAGTAAATGTGGGTATGGTTTGGGTGTGGTTAGAGGTGTGGCTTCCTGTCCTGGAAATTGTTCCAGAAAGGTTGGCATCTACGCTGATGCAAACTTTGAAGTAACATTCTCCTGTGCATTGGTGCCTTCAGGATCCACCATCACTTCAGGTAAAAAGAGAACACGATTCTTGGGAACTGTTTGAAGTGACTTATCTGATTCGTGAAAACTTCTTTCAAACTCACTTTTATAAACAGGAGAGTCCTGTAATAACATATTTTAAATTGCAAAATTCAGTCATTTTTAATAATACTCACAGTTTCTATTCCAACAATCCTATATGGTTGTCTTTTCATTCCAGACCATCGTACCGTTCCATAATGCTTGCAACCATTCATATCGTAAAATTCCACACGCTGACCTGGATGAAGTTTACTTGAAACATCTACACTAGATTCCTTAGACTTGAGTGGTTGAAGAGCCCCTCCTTTCCCTGCTTCATTTGTAAATGCCTGCCTATTATCTTCACTTTTTTGTGGTCTTGTAGGCCAGTTATTGCTTGCTGGGAGTCTATTTTGAACATCAGCAGGACATTTTAATGACAGTCTATCTAGTGATACAAATAGACCACACCCATCTTTGCAGTAAAAATATCTCTTTCCTTGGAAGCTTCCTTTTGTGGAACCAAATTCTCCAGTACAATATCTGTCTTCCTATAAAAATAATGTATAACACAGACTATACAATACACAAGTTCTATTGGAATATGCTATAAAAGGTCAAGAGTTCAATTACAAATAATAAAGACATGCTCAATAGTTTACTGCACACATTGTCTCATATTGCTAATGTAGCTACCATTAGTGCTGTTTTGTCTTGTCACACTGAAAGTGCAAGAAATTAAAAGAGAACAGTTAAAACACCAAGCTGTTGAGTTAAATGTTAGACATAAGGAGAGTTGTTATTTTAACATTCAAGAAAAGTATGATCTGCTTCCAAATCAATTATATTTAACCAGTTATTTCACATGAACTAAATTTATTAGATTTGAAAATCTGAACTTATAGGTCCATCATACCAGAATTTCCACTCCAAAATGAGTACCAGGCAAATTTCCAACTTGACCCGCATAGTGTACTGCACCTCTTGACCACTTCTCCACCGAAAGATTGGAATTCGGTAATTTCACATACACTTTAGACCCTTGGCACACAAAGAGACCCCATACTAATTTACCTCTGTTAAAAGTATCAATTCTCTCAGCAGGTTGTCCGATCCCTTGCATCAGCAAGAATTCTTTACGGTTAAGTGGTGCTACATGTTCATCTGAAACAGTCAACACAACAGTTGGATCACGATCTAATCTATAAGTATGTTTGGGGTTATCTGGAAGAGATAGGAGCAATTCTCCACGAGGAACATTCACACTATATCGTCCAATTAACTTCTTTACAGACTTATTATTCCCTTGTGTATCTTGAAGCAAAATATGTCCCATAGTATCCTGTGGCAGTGTACATGAAAACAAACATATAGATAGATATTTTCGATTAGTGTCTTAAAGAAGAATATGTTGTTAATGGCAGGTAGACTAGTACAAGGAAGCTGCTGTTCTACAGTAAATATAATAATGTAGTGTTACTAAGTAATTCTATTCTCGTTGTCTTTAAAAGGAGGTGTGAATAGGTATTCAAATTTTTACCATAGGACCTTACTAAATCCTGCACCCACTCACTCACTTTCATATCCATGGCTGTTTTCTGTTCTTGGAATTGTGCATATTTCTCTTCTATGACTTGTTGGATTATACTATCTTTCTCTTCCATGGCTGTCTGTTGTTGTTGGAGCTGTCTATCTTTCTCTGCCATGGTTGAATGCTGTTGTTGGAGCTGTCTATCTTTTTCTTCCATGGCTGTCTGCTGTTGTTGGAGCTGTCTATCTTTTTCTTCCATGGCTGTCTGCTGTTGTTGGAGCTGTCTATCTTTCTCTGCCATGGCTATAATCTGTTGTTGGAGCTGTCTATCTTTCTCTGCCATGGCCATCTGCTGTTGTTGGAGCTGTCTATCTTTCTCTGCCATGGCCGTCTGCTGTTGTTGGAGTTGTCTATCTTTCTCTGCCATGGCTGTGTGATACTGTTGGAGCTGTCTATTCTCATTTATGTTTCTTTGCAAATTTTGAAGTTGTGTCTCAAGCATTTCAATATCAGCTTTTGCTCTTTCTTGATCAGCCTATGGATAGTGTAGTGATCACAACGCACTGTACACACATCTACTTACCTCAAGCTCTTGACATCTTTCCTATATAATACAAAATTAAAATAAGATTAAATTTTGTAGCTACTTAGTTAGTTACATATAGAGTAGCCCAAGAATGATGCCAGATCATCAAGGAGGAGCCTAACTAATTTTTAGGCCCAACTTTGTGTTCTAAGTATTATTTATAATAATGGTCACTATGCCTAATTCAAAACAGTCCAGCTATTGGTGTCAGTTACTAGAAAGAATCTCTGCATTGTGACATTGTAGAGGTGAGCATTTTGGTTAAATAGACTTACCAGAACATACTTATAATAATAATTCATATAGTGTGGGACTCACTCAGGTTAGGCCATAATTTATTAATCTCTTGAGCTGATAATTCATATAATGTACCTCAGCTTCCATTAGTTCCTCTATTCTTTTATCTTTCATTGTTGTGTTCTTGACCAGCAACATTCTCTTCATATCTAGTTTAACCATACTCCCACTGCCATATATATCTTCTACCTCTTCTCTTAGCCTCTGTAAAGTAATGAGTACCCTATCAGTTGCTGGCCTTTGTTCTGGAGTATTGTGTAGACATTGTTCGATCAGCTGGACTAGAGAAGGATGGAGCTGGCTAAACTTTGCTCTCAGCTGTTCAATGTATTCTCCCCGACGAGCCACCTCAGAGCGGCCTAAAATCTTCTCAGGGTTATTAGGGTCTGGATATGTTCCTAATAGTAAATTCTCAGGATATACCTAAAAATTTTTAGAGTATTAATATAACTTATAGATCTAATAATTATTTACCTGTGTCATAGTGTATAGAGAAAGGTGTCCAAAAGAGAAGATATCCAGTGATGGTCCATAATGAGATATATCCTTCAGAGCCTCAGGAGGCATGTAATCTAGTGTTCCTGGAATCATGGAAAGGGTCCTGGCCATTTGACCTGGACTCATGTCAATGATGCGTGAATTTCCCATGTCAGTAATCTTGGCTACTAGAGAAGAAGTGAGGAGTACATTTCTGGCTGTTAGATCTCTGTGGATAACTGGAGGCTCTCTCTTATGTAGGTAAACTAGTCCATTTGCCACGTTCTCTAGGATAGAGCACTTGAGGATGAAAGGAATATTGGGCATGAATTGTAACACATCTTCAAGGCTTGTCTCCATTCTCTCCATTACAAGTACAGGAAGTCTGGTCTCTGGGAGGTAGCAGAGTCCAAGAAACTGAGTGATGTTTGGATGTCGGAGGCTGGCCATCAACCTGCATTCCTGCTCATACTTACGGACAACATTTGGCACTCCTTCATTACCATCCTCTATTAGAGCTTCATGTAGCTTCTTACCAGCACACACAAGATGCTGGTATATCAACTGAAAAATAATAGTACTATAACTCCTACTCACTCTTCATAATTTTATAGGATGAAAAATATAATTATTTTCTCTTCATCTATAGTATGAAAATTATTATTATTATTATTATTATTATTATTATTATTATTATTGTTATTATTATTAAATTATTAAGTAACTGCACATTTGTGTAAAGTTCAGGAAGGACACTAGCTAGGTAACTTGGGTATCAAAAAAAGTGAGCATACTTCAGTTGATTGCATCATTCCATCATTTCGTCAATTCTATCTAGTCTCATGAGCCAGTCTAGTACAAAATCTGGAGAATACTTTCACTTTCTTTGGAGTATAATGTACTAATGACTTAGCTGTAGCGCAGGTGATGGTCAGCAAACTAAGCCTTCAGTAACATGCCCATTGTATGTAATAAAGATTAGGTAATCTATAATTTAGGTATGTACTGCTAGTTTAATAGCTTTGGAGATAGCTTTGTCAGTAAAGATTAACTTGTGCAGCATTATAAGCAGTTAGCTAAACTTTCATTATCAGCAAAGTAATTAAAGTTTCTTGGCTTATACTCTGGTCTGTATAGATTTTTTAAAAGCCTTGCTCTAAGAGTCAGCTGGAAACAGGAACAGTCAGAAGCCTTGTCATAAGCACTCAGCCTTACTCAAAAAGCTGATAGTAACTACTCGGTTATACAGTATACAGATGTCAATGTTGCACTCTTTAAGATCCTAATTAGCATCGATCCAACAGGGCACTTTGCATTATCTCTTTGGAGACCTGGAAACAAAGCTGCTGTGCTTCCAAAGTCTTACACACTGCTTGGATTTTAGACCCTTCAATGTTTGCCTTGGAGTTGATCTTGTATTTCTATTCTCTATTCTACTAACATCTCACAGCAATGTAGATACTGAACATCTTTTAGCCATGTTAGTCTCAATAAAACTAAGCACAGAAACAGTCACAGAAATTCTATACTTAATGCATTTTTAAGTGTTCAATTTAATGTACCTATGAGACAAGTGGGTGGGGGGAGACACTTTAAAATTTTGAACAAAGTCTAGTATCAAACATTTGCTTAGTCAAAGATAGTGACATAGTACACTCCCACATCCTGAATGAAAGGTACAAGGTCAATCACTCTCAACCATGGCAGTAAAGAAACCCTCTGAGCCTTGTAAGTGCAAGCTCTGGACTATGAAGAGATGATAGCAGCTGTTAAAGATGTTGAAGGTGGTATGAGGCTAAGGCAAGCTTCCCGTACCTATAATGTGTCTCTATAGACTTTGAGGAGGGTTACAGGCAAAGTCAGCATGGACTGCTGCCCTGGCCCCGATACTATACTCACAGAAGAAGATGATGCTTTAATGCAATATTGCCTGAAGATGGCTGACATAGGATTTGGTCTTGGTAGAAAAGATGTCATGTGTACAGCTTATTTGATTGCGGAGAAGAGTAGAAGAAAACACCTTTTTAAGAGTGAAATTGCTGGATGAGCATGGATGGAGGATTCATGAGATGGTGTCCAAGGCTTACTCTTCATCCGCCACAACCACTGAGCTTTGCATGAGCTGAGGCAGGTACAGATGATTCTGTGATTTTTTTTGAGAAATTATGGGATTTTTGCATGCTATATAACCTGCTAACTAAACCAATGCATATTTATAATATGGATGAAACTGGGATAAATGTCATTCACAAATCTGGCCGTATACTTACTGAACTTGGGTGGAAAAAGTATAAGTCCTGACCTCAGGTGAAAAGGGTAAGACTCACACTGTGTTTCTGCCTCAGGTAATGTAATTTCCCCAATGATGATACATTCTCATAAGCATATGACAGATAAGTTGAAGAGTGGTGCTACGCTAGGCACATTATTTGCCTGTTGAGATAATGGGTGGATTAACCAACAGCTATATTTGCAATGGTTTGAGTTTTTTGTTACTTCCATCCCACCAGCTCACCCAGTCCTTTTAATTGAGGATGGGCATGCTTCTCATATTAGTCTAGAAGTAATTATGGCTCAAGAAAATGATATTCATTTTCTGTGTCTTCCCTCACACACCACACATCTCCTACAGCCTCTTGATGTGGGAGTATTTAAATCAATGAAATCTCATTTTAACAAAACCTGTAAACATTTTAAGACCAAGAACCTGATACTAGCACGCTATCTCCTGAAACTGAACCCACTCAATGTTCTTCGTCTACCTCTGAATAGACTACTGGTGAGCGTTCTGTTGTTCTTGATTCTGGTAGTGATATCACAGATCCAGCTGCTGAAAGTAGAGCTTCTCCATCTTCCTCAGTGTGGAGCAAGACTTCAGTTGCTAGTAGGATGACATTTGAGAGTGAAGGAAGTACATACTGCTGTATGTCCTTTGTGTGGTGTTGATTTTAATGATGATGAAGAGGATGCTAAGTGGATTGGTTGTGATGGATGCCAACAATGGTGGCGGGCCAGTTGCCTTGGAATGAATGATGCTGACATTCCTGATGGATGTTACTATTGTGCCAATTGTGCTGCATGACTCTGCATGACTGTTTGTGACCCAAGTACTACTGTCTCATAACTGTCTTGTAATACTACCCACTGTCCCATAATACAAATTTGAGTTGTGTTAACATTTTCCACTTGAAATTATTGAGATTTTACTTAAAGTTTGAAATATAGCTTCAAGTAATAGTTAGATAGGTAGAGTTGTATATGTGTGTGTATTTATCACCTGGGATCTTAGGAATGACATTCCAGTGGTCATAAGTGTCTCATAACTAAGCACAATATGCTTTTAATTTTGCCTATTATGCTATGCTCCTATTCTCCTTATATTGCCTATTATTCTTTCCTAAAATTCCCCATTATTCCTTAAAATAATTTTATGAGTGCATGTTGTACTATAGCATGATAGATGTCTCTACATAGTCTTCTAAGCAGCCTTGCTGCTGTTCATTAAAAGTGTTGTTCAAAAGTGAAAATACTCTTTCTGAAGCAGCCGATGAAGTCTGTATCAGTAAAATCATTCTGGACCAGTGAGGGAGTTCACCAGCATGTACACTCCACCACTTTATAGTAGATCAAACTTAGAGTCATCTGAATTGAGCTGGGAAGCTTTAGTGAGATAGCTAGCTAATTTAGCTTTTAGGTTGGATATTACAGAATTATCTACAAAAGGGAAAACAAGGTCAGAAGCTGTTGGCTGAATTTCATGTATTCTGATGGGTGAAAACTGCCTTGAAAGTGAGACCACTCTAGGTTCTTGAACTTCTAAATCACTATCTATTCAACACTCTACCATGACTGGGCATCACTGGCATGTCACATGTGATTATTGAGCTGAGATAGCTATGTACTAAATATGTAGGTGACCAGTCACACATGACATTGACATGGTGCCTGCCCTGAGCTAAGAGCAATAACTGAAACTTCTGTAATATTACCCTATTATGCTTCAATTATGCCCCATTTAAGATTATGCCCAAATGGAGCCTATTATGCCAAAAAGAATATGCTGCTTATTGTACTCAGGCCTACACATAGCTACTACCATTACTCTACTTTGGATTTGATCAATAATAATTATTAAGCCCTAGCACAAAAACAGTCTTGGAATTTCTTTTTAAGTGTTGAATTTAATATACTTCAAAAGTGCTATGAATTTAAACAAAACCAAACACTGCTCTTAGCTATAGCTAAAGGTGTGTCAAAATGCTATAAAAATTCGCCATTCATTCTATTCTATACTTTTTTTAATAAAGATTATGCTTGGATTTCTTTTGGATTTTTTGGTATAGAAAAATTCGGGTAACTTTGTTGACTACTTAGGATATTACAAAAATTATTTTGGCAGCACTGCTACCAATTATAAATTGTGCTTGGATTTCTTTGGTAAAGAAAAACCTTATTTACTAAAGTCTGTCCAAGCTGACGAGAGCCACGGAAGGAGCCCGGAAGTGATTTAATATTATTCATAGATACCTCACAATAATAACAACATTCTCCGTGCATTTGCCCAGAGTGCAGCTGACTGTCCACGCAGTAATTACGTGCAACACTCCTTGTGGTCCAGAGTACTGCCATAGGATTTGTATTAGCCTCCTGTATCTCTCTATGGGGCACCACAACAGACTAGACAGGCATCTGGTAAGAATCACCTTGGTAAGAGCTGCTAATGATACCAAATGCGCATAATTTGAAGTTTTTTTAGCCGAGTTAGGCATGTTTTTGTGAGGTTCTCGTCAGCTTAGACTTTACTTAAAAATTATTTTGGCAGCTTAGATGCTACTTCCAAAGTTTGGGGACATACAGTAGTAGCTAGTAGCTAGCTACCGAGATCTGGCCTCACCTCCTCCACTGAACCGAAAGAGCCCGTTCCTAGCACCCTACCAGTGGGTGAGACATCAGATAGTTGGAACTGCTGAAGTTGATGATTATTCCTAAAGCCCCCAGATATATCCCGTCTCCTCGCCATAGTATACCTTGGTAGCTTGTTGTGACAACTAAGGAAGCTAGTCAAACGATCATGCGCGCCCCCCATATGCGCATAAATTATGTGCAACCAACGTGCAGGCCTGATCTTCGCTCTAGACTGTGCTAGCTATATTTCCTATAATTGTACTTATACTGAGTTGCCAGTAGCTATGTTTGAAAAAGAGTGTGTGATTTGCTATGCTGATTTATGCAGGGCGTGTTCTGCCTTTGAATCTACATTTCCTAAAATTTAGTGTTGTAATTATTGTATTTGGTACTGTAAGGACCGTTGACTTCAGTGCTGTGAATAGCTACGTTTCAAGAAGAGAGTAACAACAACATAAACAACATGCGCATACGCATGCGTAATAATAATGATAATAAAAAATAAGTAGTTCTATTAGTGTTTCCAACAGGTACTAAGCAATCAACATCATATTCAGCTACAACAGACTCTTCATCAGCATTAATTGTACATACCCTGCCGTAAATGTTCTCTTCTTCTGGTGATAAAATAGGCAAATCACTAACAGTAGACACATGTAGAGCTATTGGGGGTGGAACACGAGATTTAAGAATGCCATCAAAAACGGCCTGTTATTATACTGCTGCACTAAGAAAATTAAATCGACTTATAGGCAAAGAAATCACTCCACAACTTTACTTGTACGTGTTTTGTTAGTTTTAGCTGGTGATAGCAGTACACAGACAATGGGAGAAAAGAAAACTTTTCTCAGCTATCTCAAGGAGGGACATAATCGAACATCCTCTCTAGCCTTCACTTGCATCTATCTTTAATTTGGGAGATTCTCAGTAAGGAATGTACACAAAGCAGACCCAATGGCCATTTTTACTTCCAATTACAAAGTCATGACACCTCGCATAGCTAGCTACACCCCTACTTTAGTGTTGATATGACACACTCTCACTCATACTAATCTATTTCACTTGTAGATTTCTTTTTTTCTTCTTCTTTTTAGTAGCTACTAGCTACAATCCAACAGTAATAAGAAGGAACATAATAATTATGACGGTAATTCAGAGGTTATATATGCAGCTATATTATTATTATAGGAGACTGGGAGCTATCATAATCATTATTTTAACCTCAAGCTATATATCCATGGAAAGAACATACAGGACATTGGTCATAATACCAACCAATCATTTTTATTTCTATGTCTAGGTAGTAGCTATAAAAGGACAATACTTAACCATAGTGATAAGTAAACTCAGACTTCAGCTCAGCTCCCTGTATTATTAGCTAATAAGAATTACCTATTTAACTACCATTCTTTCTCAGTGCTCTTTCACAGAGATCTGGTTCTAAGATTTAGGAGCCACAAGAACTAAGTACACAAATATCAGTTGAGTACATGTGCTATATATACTGGCTAATGTCCCATTTCATCGCATCTTCTGTTAGTTATCCACTAGTTTTATTCCAACCACCCACTCAAATGAGGTCACCTCAGTATTAATAAAACTTCACTCCTAAAATGAGGGTATACCCTCTAATTAGGACACTTCAATTTTGTAAATAAAAACGAGTATATAGAATTTGGGTGGGGAGAGTGCTAATGTGGATGGTGTTTCCCCTCCAAGCACATGGGAAAGGACATGTTTTATGGTTAATAGCTGATCTATTTTTAATCTGCATTTTGATATCTGTATAGCTATAATATGGAGAGTTGCATATTATATCCTTGGTATAGGCTATTATCATACCAACACAGGTCTGAGGTCAGAAATTGGTTTTTATTTCATGCCACAGACATTTGAAAATTTGTGGCAAGCACTGTACATCATATAGACACGCCGCTGACTTGAGATGAAGCAGATGTAACTTAAAACAGGTAAATAAGCCAGTGAAGCATAAACTCACCTTCTAGGAAGATAATACTAAAGCCTACTACCATAGATGGCTGAGGGATGGGGCTGAGAGAACTAGAGCCCAGCCCCAAATGTCTAAAGGGGGCATAGAAAATAGAAAAGAGTCGTTTTAGGATGAGAAAAAAATATATACAGTGGTGTAGTAATTACATTCCTGAATTAGGTTTAATATAGACACACATATAGATGTCCTGGGTGAAACGACGAACATATTCTGGGAGGTCACGAGGTGAGGTCTCAAGAAGTGGAGATAAATCACCGTTTTCAGGATAAACCCACTTGTTGAGATCAGCAGTGCAGTCAACCACTTTAGGGATATTGTATTGGTCATCTAAGACAAATATTATCAAGAATCAGAGATGCTTCAAGGGTAGAAAAAGCATTAGAGTATTCTTTGAACATAAATACTATAAGTCACTGCCAAAGTAACATAGGAGTGACTTGTTATTGAGTGAAAATGAAACTAGCAACTTACATACTCTGCTGGCCATACTGTCAAAGAACACCCACTGGTTGCCACTGTGCCTAGTAAAACAGACGTAATGACTGGTTTCTATACAGATCACAGACAGTAGCTCAAGGTTTGATGCACCAGTGAGGTCTTGCATCTCTTGACTATACTCCACTTTATGTCGACTCATTCGTCTCTTCCCGTGCCTCAATTTGGAACATTCATCACAGAAATACGGTGATTTTACTTTCAAGTCAGTCTTACACTGCTGACAGACATTTCTAGCATCACTTGCATCACACTCAGAGCATTGATCTATGGGAGAGTATGTAAATATGTCAATAGTGGAACCTCTGAATGAAGAAAACATTGGGATTAGGTCTACTTGTCAGGCTGTCCTTATCTCTGAGGTTAAGATAAATTGGTACATTTTTAGTTGTCCTTTGTACCTTTCTTATTTCAGAGGGTTTTTGTCAGAGGTTCTATACTGTATTATGTTGAATGCTGGTATAACTAGCTATATAATATGTTGTGTTTTGGGGATAGACTGGATCTTCATTCTCACATTGTGCAAAAGGATGTGTTCAATGTAGTAGATGTCTGTGAACCCGAGTGGCCTTATAATGATATTTATTCTGATGCAGCACTGTCCTGATGTGTGCTACTATAAATCTACAGGTCATCACTAAAGACTACACTCACATGTACAAGACTATACACAGCAGAATCTCTATATTATTTACCCACTGTATTTAAAAACTTACATGAAGTTGTCAAGTTAACATTCCTAGCAACATTCAAAGTCTTCACTGGAAATATTTTTTGAAACATTTTAAATTTCTTTCCAAATCTTGGCACCTGGATGAGCAACTTGGATGGAATCTGAAAAAATTACTTAAACAATATTATTATTATTTATTATTATGAACCTCAGTGAAAGATATTTGCTGTTCAACAAACATCCTGCTTAGAAGATCACCAATTGAAGGTAATTTCATTGATTCATCAAACTCAAGAAATAACTGAACAAAGTATTCCTCTTCCACACCAAACGGTCGTCTAATTAGATAACAATTATAACTAAGTAATTTTGTTGCTACACACAATACCTGATACTAATAAATGGTGGTATCTTTAATGAGTGTTTAAACATCAAATTAAGGAATTCCTCTGGATCTGTAAAATATAATTGTGGTAAACAGGAAACTATGTAATTATCATTAATTATTAATTTGTGACGTCATAACGATTATATTTAAGTGTGTACACTTTTATTGATTTTTAGTTGTTGCACATTTTTAGTCATGGAATAATAGTTGATAAATCATTGAGAATTGCTAACTGTCTAGGGTGTTACATTTGGTGACGAGGATAAAATTCACCGGCAGATAAAGGAGTGCAGAGATGGTTACACATGGAACTGTCTCACCGTTCAACCCAGCCTTAGAGGATTGGACTACCTACAAGCAAAAGACTTTGCAGCTAATGACATTACGACAGAAGAAAAGCAGCGTTCGATTTTTCTTGCAAGTTGCGGCACTCCGACATTTAAGTTGGCTCGCAGTCTAGTGGAAGACGGCAAGCTCGAGTCAACCTCATTCAGTGTTATCTGCCAGCTGCTCGAGGACCACTACGAACCGAAGCAGTCTATCATTGTGCAGCGTTTCAGATTCAATACTTGAGTAAGGAACTCTGGTGAATCAGTTGCAGCTTACATTGCCGCCTTATGGGCCTTAGCCGAGAACTGCTCCTATGGAAAGTCCTTGAAGGAGATGCTCAGAGATCGGTTGGTCTGCGGAGTTAATAATGACACCATTCAAAGGAGGCTCTTGTCTGAGAAAGAACTCGATTATGACAAAGCCTATACCCTAGCGTTGTCCATTGAAGCCTCTGAACGAGACTCTAAACACCTGAAAGCTATAAGCCAGAAGCACCAGCATGCTGGAGAAGTTCATAGAGAAGTTCACAGAGAAGTTCACAGAGAAGTTCACAGAGAAGTTCACAGAGAAGTTCATGGAGAAGTCTCAGGAAAGGTGAATAAAGTTTACCCTACCCCTACAGAACATGGTACTGTTGTGTGTTATCGGTGTGGAGGTCCACATTTGGCTCCTGCATGCAAGTTCAAGGAAACTGAATGTTTGTACTGTAAAAAGAAGGGACACTTAGCACGAGTTTGTAGAGTTAAAGCAAAGGCTAATGTTCATCGAGATCGTAAGAAACCCCCCAAGATACTATCACATTATGTTGA
Organism: Diacarnus erythraeanus; assembly: GCA_964016965.1. Lineage (NCBI taxonomy): Eukaryota > Metazoa > Porifera > Demospongiae > Poecilosclerida > Podospongiidae > Diacarnus > Diacarnus erythraeanus. The sequence continues at coordinate 3,833,074 of OZ024684.1, read as the reverse complement.
GAATGGCACTTGTGAAAATAATGATCATGTGGATGGTGCATATGGTGAACTGTTTTCTATCAGAGATCCTAAGTGCACACCTATTACAGTGGAGGTCATACTGAATGATGTTCCTGTTACAATGGAAGTGGATACAGGAGCATCTACTACCATTATCAATCACTCAACCTTCCAATGAATTCGGCAGAGTAGTGGAGTGGACCTACAACCCTCTGGAATATGTTTGAAGACCTACACTGGCCAGACTATCCCCATCATGGGCTGTGCAACTGTACAAGCCAGGTATGAAAAAAGACAGGTGGCTGTGGTAGCACAGGTGGTTACAGGGGATGGGCCTAACCTTTTAGGCAGGGATTGGCTTCAGAAGCTGGAGGTGGACCTAGGCTCTATTCATACAATGGTGTTAGATAAACAAACACCTCTGGCAGACATTCTAGACAAGCACTCTAAAGTATTCTCTGATGAATTAGGATGCATGCAAGGCTTAGAAGTGCACCTGGATGCAGATGACAAGGTCAAGCCTAAGTTCCACAAACCCAGACCAGTACCCTTTACACTTAGGGAAAAGGTTGAAGCTGAACTGAACAGGTTACAGGGTTTAAAAATAATTTCTCCAGTCAAAACTGCCAGATGGGCAGCTCCTATAGTGCCAGTACTAAAGAAAAATGGTCAAATTCGTATATGTGGGGACTATAAAGTCACAGCTAATAAAGCCTTACTTACTGAATCCTATCCCCTTCCAAGAGTGGATGAATTAGTTGCAGCTCTGGCTGGAGGCAAAACTTTCACTAAACTTGACCTATCTAATGCATATTTGCAATTACCATTGGATGAACCATCTAAAGAGTATCTTGTTATTAACACTCATAAAGGTCTCTTTAAGTACAACAGGTTGCCTTTTGGTGTGAGTTCTGCTCCAACAATATTCCAGCAGCACATGGACACACTTCTACAAGGCCTGCCCGGAGTCTCTGTCTATATCGATGATGTACTTGTTACGGGTCGAACAGCTGAAGAACACATTCGTAACCTGGACTCTGTGCTTGGCAGACTAGAGGAAGCTGGACTACACCTTAACAGACATAAATGTACTTTCATGCAACCTCTTATAGAGTATCTGGGACACATAATTGATGAGGAAGGTCGGCATCCTACAGCTGAGAAGGTTCGAGCAATTCAGGAAGCAACAGATCATAAGGATGTTACACAACTTCGTTCCTTCTTAGGTATTCTCACTATGGGAAATTCCTCCCAAATCTCTCAAGTACTCTCAAACCTCTCTATGACTTGCTGGGCAAGGATAAAAAGTGGATCTGGGGTGATAAGCAGAAGGAAGCATTCCGAGCAGCCAAGGAAGCATTACAGGCTGATTCACTTCTTGTACATTTTGATCCCATGAAGCCACTTGTACTTGCTTGTGACGCATCTGACTATGGTATCGGAGCTGTACTTTCACATATTATGGAAGATGGACAGGAGCATCCAATTGCCTACACATCTCGAACTCTGAATGCAGCTGAGAAACGCTACTCTCAGTTGGACAAAGAAGCACTTGCAATAGTGTCAGGGGTAAAAAAAGTTCCATAATTACATCTATGGGAGACACTTCACAATTCAGTCTGACCACCGACCTCTCTCCTACCTGTTCAATGAGCAGAAAGGCATCCCACAGTTAGCATCTGCTCGTATGCGGAGATGGGCTCTCATGCTTTCAGCCTATCATTACAGTATTCGTTACAAACCATTGACCAATGCTGATCCTCTCTCCTTACCTGACTTACCTGATAGCTCTGGAGGAACACCACCTCAAAGAGATTCTACATCACTGCAGGATCCAATACCAGAATGCGAGGATCCAGCTCCTCAATCACGGGAGTCGCCACACCCATCACCCCCACCTTCCAATCCAAATCCCACTTCAACAGTTAGGAGGTCATCGCGACAAAAGACTAAGCCTAACTACTATGGGCACTAAAGATAGCTTGAAAGCTAAGAGGGGGGAGATGTGGTAAACAGGAAACTATGCAATTATCATTAATTATTAATTTGTGACGTCATAACGATTATATTTAAGTGTGTACACTTTTATTGATTTTTAGTTGTTGCACATTTTTAGTCATGGAATAATAGTTGATAAATCATTGAGAATTGCTAACTGTCTAGGGTGCTACAATAATCATCTGATATTTCAATTAAGTAGATAACATGTACAGTGGAACCGCTCTATTCTGGACACCATGGGACAAATTAAAGTGTCTTGATTAGAGAGGATGATATCCTCAGTGTTCCACTTTATACAGGAAAGGTATCCTCATTTCAATAGAAGGTTCCACTATAGCCTCAAAACTGCTCTATATTACAATGAAAACTGTAATGTACTGATGATAACTTGTGAACTCTAAACCTTAGTCATTTATCATTACTGTTATGAGCATGCTCAGTTAGATGTCATCATATGAATAATCTTTATCATTGATCTGTGCACAATAATCAGTTTTTCATAGAGATTCAAAAACACGTGTAACTGGTGTTAGCTAAGTTAGCTATAGCTAGCCTAAGTTGTGAGTCCTAGCTAGACACTGAAAGTTGAGGACATCACAAAAACAAATCACTATGCTATTACTATCATACTATAATAATAATAGTACTATCACACACTTGTGAAATACCTTTTTCATCTTGTGTGATCCCCTTCATTTTCTCTAGTTGCTCTAACTGTTCTCTTAGTTTCATAACAGATTCATATCTCACCACTCCATGTCTAAACAACAACAACATTATCATCATTAATAACAATAATAGTGTCACAATTGAGATTTTATTATCTCCTTGCTGGTAGTACCAGCATTGATAAGAAAATCAAGAAAGATAACAATGACAGTTATTTCTGATGGCTACTTACATTCTCAGAGGGTTAACAACATTTTTCCATAATGTTTGGCTAATAGAGTTAGTAGATTCATTAGCTCCATGGAGGAACATGTCGTCAAATTCCATTGTAAGAGCGAACAGTCCAAACAAAGTAGCATCCAGATAACAAGAGTTATAATGGCCTTGTATTCCCCTTTTATCTCCAATGTACCTATTAGCTACATTGATGGGTAGAGGTATGTGTCCCTCAATAGTGACTTCCGCTTCAATAACATCTTTTAGTGCTATTTATGCAGAAAGAAAGAAAAAATCTTATATATGCAGAAAGAGAGAAGAGATTGGTAAAATGTTCTATGTTCAAAATCACTAATCTCAGTACAGTGGAATCACTTTAAAATGAACACTGATAGTACGAAAATTTGCTTAAAGCAAACACTTACCTCAAGTCCCTGCAGCGTTACTACTATCATAATACAGTTTTAAGCAAAATGACGATTAATTCGTAAAGAAAATTCACACCCCTTGAAAGCTCACGTGATAATTTGACCTCTTAGACCGTACTGGGCATGCTCAAAAAGCAGCTGGAGCTAGCTAGCTATGTGGATGAACCACACCCAGTTGTTTTGTTGAAGGATGCTCAAGAAGTTATATTCACTCTAAGGAGATTTTTTGAACAACAAGAGGAAGGTTCCAATTATTTTGATCAATGGACTGTGCTATTAAAGTACATACAATGAAAAACATAAAACAGACAAAAATTACAGACTATTTCCCACCCACTCTCAATTAAATAATATTTGATGATGTAATTGTTAATTACATAATACTTTGGATAATACAAAAAACTGTTAGTAAGAACTCTAGCACTTGGTCCCCAGGAATTTGTTTTAAAGAGATTCCACTGTAATATAGTTAGTAAGCTCATATCATACACTTAATTTTCACTGTTAATTAAATATGGTGAAAATAACCAGATCTATGATATTATCAACAAGAAGAAATCTTACGGTTTCCTTTTTCTGACTCCTCTAATCTTTTATCTGGTTGCAGTTCTATCAAAGGATAGTATGTACCAAATCCCTCAGGACAATCAAAGTACTTTGAATCATCATAAATACAAGTTCCATCAGTGCATCCTTCCATTGGCTCCTCCTACACGAAACATCAATTAATAATAGAACTTCATCCAGGATATGATGAATTTGAGGCTACAGATGCTTTGCTCTAGCCACACCCAACTTTCACACCCACAAAATAATAGTACAATTCTAATGCTTTATAGGCTGTCCCTTGCTGATTATCTAGCAATAATTATTATGACATAATGGTTAGAGCTTTATCTAGGATATGATGAAGGGGAGTGAAGCTATTTGGCAAGTCCTGAAATTTTTCCCCTAGCTATAGTCATTTCCACATATTCCACACACACACGTGCACACACGTGCACATGTACACACACAATTACACAACAATGCTAGCTCACTAGTACACATAATAATCATTGTTATCACAGTGACTTCTAAATAATCCAAATTTTGGAGAAGTGGGGAGTGGGAAAGGAAGGAGCTTTGGGTGGAGAGAAAAGGAGAACTTAACATGCACTAAACATGCTCAGTTCTAGCTATTGACCACTATGCATTGAAGTACCACACAAACTCACCAGTTCAATTCCAGCTAATACTTCTGTTGTTTCAGGTACACTTCCAATCCATTTTATCACACCATACCTGAGAGGGCTATCTGGCTTACTTGGTGGTAACTGTACAAGAGAATTCACTTCCAGATTACTAATACTATGTGATGAAGAATCAACTGGAGAATTAAAGAGAAATATTATACATAAATACTATTAAAATCTTCTCAGGTATGTGTACTCGCTAACCTTGAAGACTAGTAATTGAAGAGAATTGCTGTGACACTTCACGATGAAGATCTGTCTGAGAGGTAAGTATAGAATCTTCTTCTATTTGTTCCTGCTCTGGCAGCCCTAAACATGGACCATAATAATATGTAGTACTGGTCTACAGAACCTAGTTAGCTAACCTTCATTATTAATAAAATCATCAGTTGCTGCTTTTTCCTGTTCAATTTTTCTGTATTCTTCCTGTTGTTGAACAAGGTCTATATCTTCTTGAAGTATATGTCCAATTTCATTAATATTAATAGATTGTTCTACATCAAGATGAGGTGTGTGCTGATCATTACAAGATTCCTTCTCTTCCTCTGTTTCTTCATCCAGGTCTCTTGTTGTCTGAGATGTAGTAGTAGTAGTATCCAATTCTGGTTCTTCACTCATCTTAGAGTCATGTTCAGCATAAATCATCAACAACTATAAAAATTGTGATAGTTGGCAAATTACTTTTCTTTCTAAGTCAAAAAAATAAAAATTAAAAATTAAAACTAGCTACCATTTATCCAGAATGATATTACTGACAAAGTATGATGGCATGGCCTAGATGCATTATTATCCAGCATAGTTGTAACTTAGACCCATAACTGATGGTAGAAGAATGGAAGGCATTGAGGAGGTATGGGGTCATCACCAGGAAAAGGTCATTAAGAGAATGAATATATACTCATTTGACTTCCTAGTATGGATTTTTATAATGATGGCATGATGGAAGTAATGATCAAAAGGAGGCATGAATGAAAAGTGTGCAAGGTGAAGACTGACTGTTAGCTAAGTAAAATTATATGAAAGGTGAATACTACAGCATCATGATATATCATACTATAATATTATGTTTTAATAATGTTCTGGGCTGCCCTTATCGCACTCTTCTTTGGATATGTAGATGGAGTGGAAAGGGAAGCCCGAATTTTAAGAAAGGAGGGATATTTCGAAAGGAGGGATATTTCTAACATCCACTTTTGAATAGCCATTGGATCAATGTCATAAATAATCATAATAATATGAAATGTTGCTTGCATTTAGAAATAAATTTGTTCGCAATGTTATTATGGAATGATGGATCAGAGGATCTTAATGAGTAAAGCTAAGACTGGTATGGTATTTATATTGTTGGTAAAAGTGGGGGGTATAGCAACACCTCAGGGAGGGAGCTAGTGTAATGTGCTCCCTACCACACATAGCATCCAGTAGCATCACATAACATAGAATTGTTGAGTCCAATAACAAGCTATCATTAAAAAAAAAAACAAAAAAAAAAAAAAAAAAAAACAGTAAACAGAAGCTATGCCAAAAAACTTCTTTCTTCAACTGAATGTTGGTCTGAGCTAGCTAGTCAGATGGTTTAGTTACAGTTAACTGGCTGCATTATTCTTTAGACAGTAATAAGTACATCATGTTTCATGGAGTGGGTGGGGCTTGAAGTGTGAAAATGGTCAACTGGTTTATTAGTCTTAACCATGGGTCAGAAAATTGGGATCGAGTGTAGTGGACATACTAATCTCTTTCATTCTCTCTGAAGAGGATAGTTTCACTGTTTATGGAGCACTTGCTAATGGTTTGGCTAATATGGCTGAAGCTCAAGTGATGGATAAGCAGGTCAAGCCAACCTGTTATTATATAAATTCCCACTAGATAAGAACAGAGATTGATCCAGAAGTAGATTTAGAGGTGGTTCAAGGGGGGTCAGGCTACATCCAGCACCTAGGCTAAAAGGGAGAGACCCACCTACACACTCATTAGAGCTAGACGGTCTGGTATCAGGAATGGAGGCTGCTTAGGCAATAAATGTACTGCAGTAGATGTATGTACTAGCCTAGGGAAGGTGTGGCCTAGGAATTGTTAACTCAGGTGAATACATCCTACGAAGCAGGAATCAGGACAAACCTACCTCTTTTTCTCCTCTCTACGTGATTTTGCTGGCTGAGCGATGATCTGAGACTTGAAAGAGTCAGGTCAGTAAAACTGACCTTCTCCTTTGACAAAGAAGCTACTACGCAGCAGTTTAGAACACAAGCGGGTAAGTCGAAGGGCGTGAAGACAGTATGTACAGTACTTGGGTATTACCAAATAGGAGGAGTGAGTTCCACTTTAGCCCCACCCCTTCTTTCACAGTACATATTATAATTATTACTATCATTATAAAATGAAGAGCATCATAAAGTATTATATTAATACATTCCCAAATCAGGTTGAATATAGACACACATATAGATGTCCTGGGTAAACCGACGAACATATTCTGGGAGGTCACGAGGTGAGGTCTCAAGAAGTGGAGATAAATCACCATTTACAGGATAAACCCACTTGTTGAGATCAGGAGTGCAATCAACCACTTTAGGGATGTTGTATTGGTCATCTAAGACAATAATGTTATAATAATATAGTACATACAAGATAACATTGTGTGGTTAAACCTGATCAGACTGGACCTCGAAACATTCATTAGTGGCAAGCATAGAACACTCAGCTATCATACACATGTGTTGCTAATAAAAACACTATAGCTACATAAGCCAGCTGAAAGTGTACACTAAATGTTATTATAATATAGCTAGTATGCTTGCTTATCAACCACAAGTGTAAAGTGGCTTTCTAGGCTATATGTCATTTACATGTTTTGCACATGTAGACCTAAGCTTGGTACTTTTTTAGTACAGCACAGTATATCTATTGAGACAGTATTATGTTTGTAATGTAAGCTCTTCAGTCTAGCTTGCCTCACAATATTACTTTCTCCACTGTTGCCATTGAACTTACAGACTCTGTTTGCCATGCTATCAAAGAAAATCCATTGCTGATCAACCCTTGTGAAACACACATAATGACTGGTCTCTATACAGATCACAGACAACAGCTCAAGTTCAGATATGGAAAAGAGATCATTCATTTCTTTACACCACCCAATCCGATGATTATTTCGATGTGGATGCTTATGCACTTTATCAGCACAGGCTTCACAAAAATGGACAGCGGACTCATTCTCATTGTGGAAATCTTTCTTGCAGTCCTCACAAGCTTTTCTAATATCAATTTTTCCACATATATAGCATCGATCTGCACAAAATACAATAGCAATACAGTGTATAGGTTAAGTAACTTATAAACACAAGGTCAGGTTTCAACCAGAGCACTGAATACAAACTTACACGAGGTACTTATCTCAACATTCTCAGCAACATTCAAGGCTTTAGCTGGAATTACTTTTTGAAATGTTTTAAATTGCTTTCCGAATCGTGGCACCTGGATGAGTAACTTGGATGGGACCTGGAAAATAACAAGTTAATGAAGCAATTGTGAAGACAATATTCCTGTACCTCAGTGAAAGAGATTTGCTGTTCAGTAAACATTTTGGTAAGCAGATCACCAACAGATGGCAGTTTCATTGATTCATCAATTTCAAGAAATAGCTGTACAAAGTATTCTTGCTCTACACCAAATGGACGTCTAATTTAGAAAACAATATTAAATTTTATTTAATTAGCTGTTATTATGTATATAACATATTTTATTAGGTTTAAGGTGGAAACTATAATGAATTATACATTAGCCATACATAGGCTCCAACCGTCAAGGAACGTCCTTGACAGTCAAGGATTTGATAGCTATGTCAAGGATCAAGGATTACCTAAGTGGAGCCCTATTGTTTGTCAAGGAAGTGGTCATGGTCATGATGTCTATTGTGGCCAGCCAGCTGGATATGATAGTAATGGTTATAGTAATTAAAATCACTGCACTAGCAACTTGTAGTACATTCATGTATATAACTTGTCAGCAAAACCACTGTAGTACTATATACATCATGCATGAAGAGCACATGGCATGCCTAAGCTTAGCAGATAGCAACTAAAATATGGCCTGCTGCTATGACTCCAAACTTTCTTCTGAGCTACTATCTAAATGCAAAAAGGCTACTCTTCAGTCATTAAATCAGGATCATTGTCAATAACTATTATACTAGCTAGCAAGCTGCAATACTCTGTATTTTTTGTAAACAATGATTGTGTTTATGGGAGTGGTTGGTGAGTGTGACTATAATTAGTGGTGGGTGTGGTCTTGGTCAAGGATGAAAGTTGGAGCCTATGGCCATAATATAGTTATAATATAGCTATTACTTGATACTGATGAAAGGTGGTATCTTCAAGGTATGTTTAAACATCATATTAAGGAACTCCTCGGGATCTATAATGATAATGACATTTAACAAACATTAAATTGACATGAGAAAAGATAATTTTGGGACTAATCAATTTTGTAAAGAAAATTAATCATTTATTCTGTTTTATCACATAGAAGTTACCTGAATTAATGTATTCTAAAGTATGATTATTATTTAAAGTGCACCTTTTTCATCTTCAGTGATTCCTTTCATCTTCTCTAGTTGCCCTAACTCTTCTCTTAACTTCATAACAGATTCATATCTCACTACTCCATGCCTAAGATTAATATAATATAAATTATAATGGCTGTGAGTTAGAAGATTCCTTTACTTACTTTCTCAGAGGATTAACAATCATTTTCCATAACATCTGTCCAATAGTGTTTTTGGGATCATTAGCTCCATGGAGGAACATGTCATCAAACTCCATCGTAAAAGCAAATAGTCCAAATACAGTAGAATCCAGATAGCAAGAGTTCTGATGGCCTTGTATCCCTTTACTATCTCCAATATAATTAGCAACTACATTAGCAGATGGTACTGGTACATATCCATCAACAATCTCCTCTTTAATAAGCTTCTTCAATGCTATATAAAAAGAGATAACAATAATAAAGATGGTTGTAAGTAACAATAAGACACTCACGGTTTCCATCAACAGCTATACCAGCTGAATATCTTTCATCTGGCTGTAGGTTTTCCAGAGGGTAATACAATCCCCTACCATCAGGACAGTCAAAATACTTTACATTACCATTTTGCCAGGTTCCATCAGTACAGCCTTCCATAGGCTCATCCTAGAGTGAAGATAATATTAAAAATTAGCTACAAGAAATGACAAAACCAAGGAAAGTGGATATAGTGAGATGATGTGCTATTTGGTAGACTTCCTTGATTTCTGCAACTTGTCATAGGGTCCCAATTTTCATAACTACCTACAACTAAACTTAAATATTTTTCATTGAAGAGACCTTGTTATTGCAATTTAGCAGCTTTTAACAAATATGTCAGCCACAGTCATTAAAATTAGTAGCTTAGCCTAGCAAAAATGTGTGAACAGGTTAGAAAATGCTAGGTAATCACCACTTAATCATTATCCTCCTATGATAATTTAATAGTTGCCTCGAGAATTTTTTGGCCTAAATTTTACCATTTCAATTCCAGCTACTCTTCCAGTCACATTAGGTAGAGTTCCTATCCACTTGATTGTACCATATCTCAAAGGATTAACTGCCTCACTTGATGGTATCTGGATGAGAGAACCTACTCCTAAGTTATGCAATGGAGCTCCTGAGCCAGCACTAGCTGCAACACCTCCTTCAACAAAGTTTATTGGATTATTCTGCTGCTCCCATTGTTGACTTCTGTTCTGTTCTGCAGAAGTCAAATGTCTATCTTTTGAGTGAGATTGCATAGCATCACGTTGTGTAGGATAATTATCCTGGTTATCACTCGAGTGATGATAGTGCTCTCGTCTCCTGCCAGTTTCTGGAGATCCTTTAGAATAGTTCTCAGTAGGTGCAGTGAGTTCTTGGTTGATTTGATGGCGCTGAGATGGAGAACTAGAATGTGTGTCCATTTCTTCGTAATTATGTGAATGTCCACGACGTTCAATTTTAGATACACTGTCAGCATTTCTTTGATCTTTAGCTGCTCTCTCTTCTAGAATTCTCTCATATTCTGCTCTCTGCTTATGTAGTTTACTCCCATCATGAGGTTTACTCTTCTTGATTCTCTCTGCTTGTTTAAGTGCTTCTTCTTGTTGCTCCATTAGTTCTTTGTGAGTAACTTTGAATTCTTTTGCAATGCCTGTAAGACTATTTAGATCTACTGATGCAGGCTTTGAAGTAACATTCTCCTGTGCATTGGTGCCTTCAGGATCCACCATCACTTCAGGTAAAAAGAGAACATGATTCTTGGGAACTGCTTGAAGTGACTTCTCCGATTCTTGAACACTTCTTTCAAACTCACTTTTATAAACAGGAGAGTCCTGTAATAACATATTTTAAATTCCAAAATTCAGTCACTTTTAATACTCACAGTTTCTATTCCAACAATCCTATATGGTTTCTTTCTCATTCCAGCCCAGCGTACCGTTCCATAATGCTTGCAACCATTCATATCGTAAAATTCCACACGTTGACCTGGATGAAGTTTACTTGAAACATCTACACTAGATTCCTTAGATTTGAGTGGTTGAAGAGACCCTGCTTTCCCTGCTTCATTTGTAAATGCCTGCCTATTATCTTCACTTTTTTGTGGTCTTGTAGGCCAGTTATTGCTTGCTGGGAGTCTATTTTGAACATCAGCAGGACATTTTAATGACAGTCTATCTAGTGATACAAATAGACCACACCCATCTTCGCAGTGAAAATATCTCTTTCCTTGGAAGGTTCCTTCTGTGGAACCAAATTCTCCAGTACAATATTTGTCTTCCTATAAAATAATGAGACTAAAAGTACAACACAAACTACACTAATACACAACAGGAGGAGTGTCTACTTAGGTTCTAATGGAATATGCTATGAAAGGTCAAGAGTTCAATTACTTAAGTGTCATACTCATGGGAAGAGATGAATACTGTATAAAAATCAGACATGCTCAACAGTTTACTACACACATTGCTAATGTAGGTACAGTAGAACCTCCCTTATCTGGACTCCCAAGATACAGGCACCTCCTTCAACCGGGCAGCTATATCTGGAACTTTGACCTTTCAATAATACATATTATGTAATAATTATGTGGGCATGGTTCAATGTCCATACTGAGCATGTGCATGGCATACTACTATGGCAAGCAAAAGGAAAAGAATGGAGACTAAGAAACAAACCAAATCATCATCTTTTTTGTAATACATAGGGTTCATAACATTACATCTTCCTTTATTCTGAGATACGAGCAAATCCGAGTTACGGGCACCCCCTAAAACCAGACTGCCCGTATAAAGGAGGTTCTACTGTAGTATATTGGTGCTTAGTGCACTGAAAGTGTAAGAAAAGGGAACACCAAGTTGGCAGTTAATTATTGTTTCTGCTCATCTTAATAAGTATCAGCTTCTTTAATTTACAAAGACTAAACTTATTAGACTTAAAAATCTCCATCATACCAGAATTTCCACTCCAAATTGTGTGCCAGGCAAATTTCCAACTTGACCAACATAGTGCACTGTAGCTCTTGCCCACTTCTCCACCGAAAGATTAGAATCCGGCAATTTCACATACACCTTAGACCCTTGGCGCAGAGAGAGAGCCCATTCTAATTTACCTTTGTTAAAAGTATCAATTCTGTCAGTAGGTTGTCTAATCCCTTGCATCAGCAAGAAATCTTTATGGTTAAGTGGTGCTATTTGTAGTTCATCTGAAACAGTTAACACAACAGTTGGATCACGATCTAATCTATAAGTATGTTTGGGGTCATCTGGAAGAGATAGGAGCAATTCTCCACGAAGAACATTCATACTATATCCTCCAAGAAACTTCTTAACTGACTTATTCCCTTGTGCATCTTGAAGCAAAATATGTTTCGTAGTATCTTGCTGCAGTGAACATGAAAACAAGCAAAGAAGTGGTGTAGTGTTAGTGGCTGGTTCAAGTGGACTAGTATGAGACTCCACTACACATAGAAGCTACTGTTCTATAATAGGTATACACAGTAGCTGTTGCTAATGAAGTCAACCCAAAATTGCTAACCACTGTCCTTAAAGTAAATGGGTATTTTAATTTCTCCCATGGGTCTTCAATTATCTCCCTTGGGGTGGATGACCAGCTAGGCATTGTTTTCAACCTTGCACCCACTCACTAGACTCCTATTAAATCCACAGAAACTAGCCACACCTTATGCAATGTGGGGAGAATCCCTCAGAGTCAGGGTAATCCCCATCAAAATAAAAATGGCAGCAGTCTTACAAAAAAATGACTCTTAGCACAACCTCCCCAACCAAATTTGGAGTAGAGAACTATAACTACAGTATAGCTAGCTAGATGACCCTGTAACTTCAGGATACACACACCAAGAGATATACAGACAGAGAAATAGAGAGATACATAGATAGATCGCTATAGCTATATTGTAACTAGCAAAAAATAACTCCCGACCATAGCTACCGCATAACAAATTAGCTATCAGCTTTTACTACCTTGGAAGGATCACTCATGGTAAATCAAACTCTAAAATAGTAAGTTACCCAGACGAAGTACGACCGATAATAATTTATCGCTGATGCTTGATTACGTCATGTGATGTGCTATAATTATATATACATTATTATTACAATGCTTGAATAATACCTGTACTTCTAGCTGTATGTGCATGTGTATAGCTGTTCTGCTGGGAGTGCACACATGATAAGAAGTGATATCTTGGTGTTGGTGGTGCCTTTACTGGTGCGTGTGCTGTTGCTATGGCAGGGCTCCCAGGACTGGCTGGGCAGAAGGATTGAGATCAGCACTCCAATCAATCAGTGGATGAGAAGTATAGCGTAGGCACTACAAGCACACATTATTATTTTATATTCTATACTATGCCTATAAGTCCATGTTATAGAGTTTATTCTAATTAATGCACACCATCTGTTGCTGGTAGCATCAACCATGAATTAGTTTCTTTAATGTACAGTAAAGGAAGGCATTGCATTAGTGGAGAATGGCATTTCCCCATATGAAGGAGACACTTTTCATGAGGTATATATTGCTTTACACCCAACTATCAATGCTATATATGCTGTAAAATGCAAACTAAGGGTTAATTTTATGGTACCTAAGCCTCAGAGATTCCAGAAATCCTAGAGTCCTAGAACATGATCTGTCCAAGAGTCTAATAGTGTTGAGAAAAATAGGAAAGCCTTTTAAATCTTTACTAGTGTATGGCCTTATAACAGATCCCTATACTAGGTAGGGAGAAAACCTTGAAATCTCCACCCAATTCCTCCACCCACCCCCAAGCTGATTTGCAGCCCAATGTGAGTCCTAGTGATGGGTTTTGAAGCCATCCCATTACCAAATCTCCCCTTTCCCCCTCCCAAGACAGAAAATTATTCCTCTCTATAATCATTATACAATGGAGTTGCATATTCAATTAGAAATTAAGTGGTTATCTATTGAAGTAAATGGTTATCTCTATTCTATTTTATACACTTTATGTGAGTTCTTTTTAAATGCACAGTCTCCATTGGTATTGCTGCTATTCAGGTTTCTATTGATTGCAGGTGAACCGATAGTTGGACTCTTTTTTGTGGTGAGTAAAGATCTAATGTTTTACACATCAACTTTGTCATCCATGTACCATTAATTGCTTTAGTTGGTCGATTTCATGACGGCACTCTGCATAGCAAAAATTGGTATTCTTCACAAGAAGCAGCAGGTATGTACTCTCAAGATTCTTTATAACTTGGGAAGAAGACATTGTTATGTAAAATCTATTTGTGTTCACTTGTTTATCCAGAAATTGTGTGTGCTGCAAGAAATTGTAGCTTCTTGGCATCTCCAGTGCCCCTCATGTGCAATTTTTTGGGTCTTAAAGAGTCAAGGCTAGAGAATTATTCCTTATGATTAGGCTGATAACAGCCATTGATTTTTTGGCAGCTACTGCAAGAAAAGGTCCCTTTAACATTCTAATTAAGCACCACCATCCTGCCCATCCCAGTGTCTTATTTTGCATACTAACAATATCTTCCCTTTTCCAGTTATTAAGTCAAAGCATTGAGCATAAGAACTATGGAAAAGGAGTAGACGACATTTTGGTTAAGGAAGATCACTCCTTACCTCTTTTCATGGCTGCTGTGTACGTATGTGTGGTCTCACTAAATACCTTAGGGACAGGAGAGTAGCAACAATTGTATTATATGGTTTGTTACTGTAACTCAAAACTGTCTGACTGGTTATCCAGACACCTTGGTAGAATTAGCCTGATTGACCTCATTTGGGAGGATGAAGTTAGCTGTCATTTGGGTCATAGCCACGTGTCATTAATAAATTGGGGAAAGGGGGGGTTAAAAGCCAACCCATAATAATTTATGTAACACTATGCTACAACACTGTATTACAACACTGTGTCTTCATGTTCTCACTATAAAACATTAAACATCTGTGTTAAGTTACCTAATGTCAAAAACCTTCTTTGTTATAGCTACTTGCTCAATCCTTACTCTATCCTGACATGTGCTGGGTATTCCTCCATTACTCTAACCACCCTCATTGTGGCCTGGTCTATCTGGATGAAACTTCAAGGTATCTAGCTTTAATTGTGTGTATAGCTATAACAGAACTGCCAAGGGTAGGAAAAGGTTAGGTGTGAGATGTCCATAAGACTAACATAAATATGTACTACATAAGGCTAGTATAAATTGTGCAGTAAAAGCAAGGGAGCCAGGTGTGAAAATTGCTCCCAATGAGTGAGACTTGGCAGGTCTGCTATAACACTGTACAAGCCTGAACTTAGCTCAACTCACACCCCTCCATATACCTCACACACACACACTTTACACACACCACACACACCCATGACCCCTCTCTCTCACATACACACACAACTGGCTAAATGCTACTGTAATTATGGAGAGCTTGAAATGTGCATAAGAGGTGATATAGACAAATTGAACTTGGGTTGGTGGGTATTAACTGGAGTTGCATTGTTTAAAGAGTAACATTGAAAGCTAATCAATCTTGTGTGCATGGATTTTTAAGATACTTGTCTTATCCCAGAGTATAATGAATTTTAAAGCATAATTTTATCCATTTCATTAACTATTGCTGGATTTTCCACAGGGTCTGAAGTGCTGTCGTCTTTGGGGGTTGTGTTATCGGCGTATCTCTCCCTCTATCCCATAGTCCTCTTGTGTCCCTTCATCCTCCTCTCTTACAAGGTGTGAATTGTATCTTAAGCATTCTCCATCCTTCCCTGCAGCTAGGATTATATGTCTTTGTTGGTGCAAATAAACTAGAGTAAGGTTTCAATAGGCTGTACTATATAGGTTTGATTTGGAGATACTGATGGAAGGAACTACTATATCAATTGGTGGGGTGGTGGGGGTGTGTTTTGTTGTTTTGTATATGCCATAAAACAATAAATATTGGTGGTGGACAGCAACCAACAACAAGGTGTATATAGTACAGATGGATGGTATGCTGAGGGACAAATGTCTTATGACTGGCCACTTTTCTGTATGTTAGGTGATGTTATAAGGAGATTATATGTGTTATGGTGCTCTCTCATCAACTGCTAGGCTTGATATGGGGGGGGGGGGGTCATGGTCATGCCACAAGCACGGCACATATTTTAGGGGATGATAAAATTTAAGATCATATCCAGTCATTTTAGGTGAACACCTCCCCTCTAAACTCTCCACTTGTTTAAGATGAGTAATCTATTCAATTACTTCCTTACAGCATTCCTCTGTCCTTGGTGTGGTCTGGCAGTTGTGTCTAGTTGTGGGTTGGATTTCTCTTCTCCTTTCTTTGTCGTACTTACTCACTGGATCCTGGGACTTTCTCACTGCCAGTCATGGCGTCATGTATGTACATCACATCTTGATCTTGGGATAATTAAAGAAGCTATTGCATGGATATCACATGTTGTCCCTTAATCTTACACAAGATATCTTAGGTTATATATATGCATGCAAAGCAAACCCACTTTTATCATTGATGGTTGGGGTGGGGTGGAGAGAGGTGGGGGGATGGTTGAGGTCATTTGAAGTTTGTGGGCTTAGTCTGTGGTCCCTACACATTTTCCTTTTGGTGTATAGATGTAATTCACTGCATGTTTTCTCTATATTGGCATATGTTACATTCTGCTTATCAGAGAATAGTAATGTACACAGTGAACTCTCTATATTGGCATATGTTACATTCTGCTTATCAGAGAATAGTAATGTACACAGTGAACTGAGTATTCAGTTATATCTGATAGCTCCATGATTATACAACTCAAAATTGGTAAAGATATGTTAATTGCCAATTTGCTATCCATGTAATACTGCTTTGGTTCAAAATGTACCCCTACTTTAGGGACTACTAGAGGTTCCACAACAGACTAGTACTGGTCCATGGGATATGGGACTACTAGAGGTTCCACAACAGACTAGTACTGGTCCATGGGATATGGGACTACTAGAGGTTCCACAACAGACTAGTACTGGTCCATGGGATATGGGACTACTAGAGGTTCCACAACAGACTAGTACTGGTCCATGGGATATGGGACTACTAGAGGTTCCACTACAGACTAGTACTGGTCCACGGGGTATGTATAACTGAGGTCCCACTGTATATTATACAGACTAGTACTGGTCGGTGGGACACAGACTAGTACTGGTCGGTGGGACACAGACTAGTGTCAGTCCCATAGGGTATGTATAACTGAGGTTCCACTGTATTATTATACAGATTAGTACTGGTCCATAAGGTCTGTATACGTTATAATAAAATCAATTATATTTCAGAGTCATTAGACAATCAGCTCGAAAGTTTTCTGCTAGCTGTATGTTTATCCTTACCATTGGTTCACCTTAATTCAATTTGTGGTTAATGACCTAGTTGGCCAGCAGAATGTGGCATGGCTGCCAATGCTATCCATACTGGTAGCCCTGACCATGACAATGATGTTATCATCTTCTTTAGACTGACTGTTCCTGACCAGACACCTAACCTTGGTCTCTTTTGGTACTTTTTCATGGAGACATTTGAACACTTCAGAGTGTTCTTTCTCTGTGTCTTCCAAATCAATGCTTTCATCTACGTCATTCCACTCACAGTCAGATTCAGGTACATACCATAAGATCTGGTTAATATCACTGTCACTTGGTTTTTGCTATATTTTTGGTAGGTAAAGGTACATACTGGTTCAAAATTAAGTAATTTTGACATTTTGTTTTACAATATATTATTTTTCCCAGAGGGACATCAGCATAACTGTAATACAATTTTTTTTTAAGAGCAGTGAAAATAAAGTGCCTTAGAAATAACCAGATTTACTATAAAATACCGTACAGCCATCTTTGTTGATTTAATTTGCTCATCAATAACATCAAACTGGTAGACAGTGAGTTCAAGCCAAGTTTATGGCTAACCACACCACCAAATCAGACCACTACCAATAAAAATTGCTATATGATTAATGTGGTACATGAGATGTTTTCTTCTTGACTGGTTGTGTAACAAGTACTTTAGACCTGCCATATATTTCTTGTTGTGTTGTATAATTGTGTTTGTGATCTCGTTTTATTTTGTAATTTGGGGAAATTTTTGTTGTTGTAAATATTTTCATGTGTTTATGTCTGGATGCTGTCGATAACGTCCTCATAAAATTTATAGATAACTCCATATTGTATAGAAATAGAAAGCCTTTCATTGTTTTTACAGGTTATCCACTCCACAAACTTTATTGGAGAATGATAGCATATGCTGTGTGGGGGTATATATGTAGTCATGCAATAATTTGGTGTGTATGGTTGGCAATAGTCTGCTACATCTCTGAAATACTTAATTCCTAAAAAGTTTTCTCTTTAGAAATTTACCCACTCTATGTAACAGTAATCATGGTTTCACACACAGTATATGTAATCTCGTAGCCAAAAATAGTAGTTTTTTTGCTTCTTCTAACCCTTACCTTGTGTGCTAGGACCAGGGCTGGAGTTGGGGTAGGACTAGGGCTACAGTTGGGGTAGGACAAAGGCTGGAGTTGGGGTAGGACTAGGGCTACAGTTGGGGTAGGACTAGGGCTGGAGTTGGGGTAGGACTAGGGCTGGAGTTGGGGTAGGACTAGGGCTGGAGTTGGGGTAGGACTAGGGCTACAGTTGGGGTAGGACTAGGGCTACAGTTGGGGTAGGACTAGGGCTGGAGTTAGGGATAAGAATATTGTCTACTCACACATCACATGCTATAAGCTGTGGCAATGTTTACAGGATTTTGGGTTTAAGGTGAGGGAATTTGATGTACAAGCCACAATCTCTCAGCTGTGACATACAAAGTTACTTATACATTAGTAGTTCTTTATACTTCTATTTTTGTATTTTTCCAGTGATCATCCCATGTTTCTGACTTACATACTCCTCTCCCTCACGGCTCTCTTTAAGTCCTATCCCTGTGTCGGTGATATCACCTTACCTCTAGCCCTACTCCCACTGTGGGGACATATATTCAGATGTAAGTCCTTGTGGTACGAAAACCCTTTACCATACTATCTGTGGTGAGGGTGGGGAGACCAGAATGTAGCTAATAGGGTAATCCAAGTCTACTACAGTACTTCCCACTATGTGAAGTATATGATATGAGAGTGAAGTGAGGAGACCAGTGTGTAATCTGGTGTTAATTGGCAATCTATTGCATAACTTTCCCTCTATATCAGAGTAGGGTGACCAGTGTGTAATCTAATAAAGGATATGAGGATATTGAGGGGGGATATGATTATATCATTACTTTCCCTTTATTTGAACTGTAATAATGAGGGTGGGATTATATGTATGGTGTGTGAGTGGAGAACTTCATCCTTTTCTCTCATTATTGAGAAAAATGCTCTTTCTTCCATCTATTTTTCCAGACCTGAGGTACACACTGGTTGTGTTGGTGATGATTCTAATATCTTCCATCCTTTGTCCTGTCCTGTGGTTCCTCTGGATCCATGCTGGCAGTGCCAATGCAAACTTCTTTTTCGCCGCAACCATCACATATGCTCTAGCTCAGGTATATGCTGAACTTTATCAACCCTCTATGAGGACACCTTCACACCCTCCTATACAATTTGTATCTATATACGTATAGACTAACAACAAACCCTAGGCCACCCTGCATTAAGGGAGAATTTGGGTTTTCTCGGAAATTTTCTTGCATTACATCATTACAACACCATACCTCTAGGGCTAGGGTTAGGGGTGGGACTAGGAGTAAGGCCTAGGGGTTGGGCTAGGGCTAGAGACAAGCTAGGAGAGATTGTTGCTATAAGTATGGTATTGATTTAATAGTAATGGAAGAAAATTTACACATGGAAGCTCCATTTTTTCAGTATACTTGGGGTATAACAGACCATGCCACATACCACACCCATGCTATTCTGGCTGTGGCATAGCCTGGTTGAGAGAGAGAGAGAGAGAGAGAGAGAGAGAGAGAGAGAGAGAGAGAGAGAGAGAGAGAGAGAGAGAGAGGCTTTGGTGGGTCTCCTCACTTAGTAACTAGATACAGTCTAGTAGGAACTAACAGGGAACAATGAACTTATAAAGGGGAAACTCTAAATTATAATGGGAGGTAGCAGAGCTTATATTAGTGGTGGTTTGGGGTGGGTTACAGAATTGGCTAGGCTTATGTGGCTGTTTAAGGTAGAGGTCATGAGTGTAGTAGCGTCTAGGATCATTGTTTGGGTGGGGGTGCTTCTATATGTATACTCCTTACGTTAAATCTACATCATTAACTGTTACTAGTACATCTGTAATATTCTGTAATATTCTGTAATATTCAGTAATATATAAATAAGATTACTGTAATATACCATAATATACAATAAGAATACAATTTACACATAGAAGCACCCACATATCATATTATGCTTCTATTTTTGATATTGACTCTTTCTATGTTTTTACCTAGACATTTCTTGTTGCTGATGTCACTCATTCTTTCCTGGTACATGGTTATGACCTGCATCATGGACTCCCGAGAGTTGACCAGAAAGGAAATCCTATAACTCTTAAACTCACTTAGAATAGGGTCTTTGATAACAACATATATACAAAACAAGTTACATGAATTTACAGGTGTAACTTTATGTTATAACATGATAGATATGTCCCATTGAATATCATAATGATATAAGTGATGTCCTGTGAATCTAAATTTCAGTTATATCATAGATGGTTATACTGCATCTGTTATAGGCCCTGCTGGATTATGCTACTTTTTTGGCTGATTATTCTATTCTCTTATTCTAAATAAATGCTTCTATTCTTCCAAAGCAAATAGTTATTATTCTAAAAGAAGTCATAATTATTCCAAAGAAATAGCCAAAAAATAGTCAGTTCTGTTTGTTATATTGGATCATTATAGAGGTTTCTATATAATCTTCTAATGAGGACATTTGCTGTTCTGTAAAACGAAGAGGAAAAAAATCGTTCTGCTGCAGTAGAGGATGGCTGAACCAATAAAACCATTTTGCATGCCTTTGACCAATGAGGGAGCTCAGTCTCATGCTTCATCCACCACGCAATCATTCCACCAATCATTAACAGCATTTTCCTAACATTGTTCCCTTATATAGGTCAATTATTCTAGGATGCCTGTGGACCCCTATTATTCTAGAAAAGATGCTAGCACAATCCGGCAGGGTCTAATTTAACCATCAGAACTTTGTAAAACTATAGCTAGAACATAAACAGTTGTTAGTCTCATTATCTCTGGGAATTTAGCTCTAGAGTTCAGTACCAATAACCAATCAATGCAGTAAAATTCTGTCTAGTGTCCACATTTATAGCTACTGTCACTTCATTTCATTATAATATAAGGTAGTAGTTGGCCTGATAGTGAGGCTGCTGCGCGTGCGCTTACATAAGTGGACGTGCACTATTCAGATATACATACGTTTAATTCTATAGGTGGGACTATAATAACCACACCCCGTGTTGATTCACAGAGAGATTAAGCTTATAGGTGGGACTATAATAACGAGATAAATCCCGTGAGATTAAGTGATTCATGAGAGTTAATTGGGGGTGGGTCTGGGATGTGGTTAGACTGTAAATATTGCCCCCAGAAAATATGGTGTGATCTATTTAATTCTGTCTCTATTATATAGCTATATAAATATAATAGCTAGAATTTGCAACCTCTCAATTCCTAATGTCCCATTTATTATATTTGCATCATTCACACAATCTATAAGCATGTGAGTTTGATTTTGTATTGAAACTGTTGTTGCATCTAACCCACAAACCCACAAGGTAATAATTATATTCACCATTAAAGGGTTGGAGATAATATCATTCATGTGTTGAATGTATGATGTCAATTGACAGTTTCCAAGTACACAATAGTGGGAGGGGCTAAACCGAGTATATTATAGCTAGAGTATTACACCTGTATAACTTATGATCCAATCACCTCTCAGTCTAAAATTAGTGGAATGGGTTACATATTCATGTGAGTATAACTGTAGTAACCTCACAATGTACCAGCCAATTCATGGCCACTGTTTTACAGCTCACAATGTTGGACCTCTCTCCTTTGTTAATAGTTGACATTGTATTACATAATTACAGTAGCTACTGTGTACTTGACTCTATCTATACACTCTCTTCAGGTTCTCTTCAAACTTGCATGTCAATGGTTCTATAGCTTATGATCTTCAGCTTTGTTGACTAGATACCTTCCAACAGAGGATATGAAAATCTTTTATGCAGGGTTAATACACAAGAAAAAGATATATTCACTGATTTTAACAGGGAGTTTCCAGTTCACAGTCCTTTGCCTGGGAAGAGCTACATAGGGAAGTCAGCATGGATAACTTGCCACAGAAGTCAAGCAAGATTGAGAATAGAAACTTGCAAATAGCTAAGTAATATCACCCTTCCCTCCCAGAGATCAGTGTGATGTACATTATTGTTGCAGAACAGAGTCAATGGACTGACTAGAGAGCAAAGCTGATATAATTTAGCAGGCTGTAGTAATCTCTTGAAGGAACTGTCCAACTAAACACAATGCTGAAATCAGAATGTTCAAAGGGCGTCACTGCGCATGCCTGTTGCGCAATGACGTCACTGGAGATCCCCCTATATCTATTAATTATTAGGTAATTAGTTAAAGGATGTTTTGATTACTAGTCGGCCGGCTGTTATCTTTGACTAAAATGATCTTTAATTAAGTGGAGACGGTATTTCATTGCTTTATACTGGATCTTCAACCTTTTCCAGTGTTCTCAAACTTAAATGCCAGGTATCTAACATTACTGCTTGTAGTTAAGCTTGCTGTGGATGTCATCAACTCCACTTGTTATGTTCTCAATCAATGGAGTTCAGATGGAGATAGCTAGAAAGTAGCAGAAAATGGTATTTAAAAATCCTAGGTGGCTTGCAATGCCATGCCATGGCTGTCAATTCTCCTGCAACAGGTAGGAGACTCCTCTATTTTATATCAACCTCCTGCTCCTTTACAAGCAGCGTATGATCTCCTGCGTTTTCACGCTGACAGAGCAAATTAACTAACTGAACAGTTCATAGGAACTACCACTAAGACAGATATGGTGCATTATTTCTAATTATGCTGGAGGTCCTGAGTACAACCTCCTGAATGGGGAGGTTCCATTACATCATAAAACCTTATAAATATGGACACCAGTAGTATTAGTGACGGTACTAGCTATATGTATATAACTCTCATCCCAAATAACAAGCCTATTAAAGAGAAAATTATTCAGGTGCAATAGGAGTATTACAAGAATGCTAACCGGGTAAGTTTGGTTTGAGTCATAGAAGAATTCTAAGCTTTTAAAGAGGCTAGAGTTTGTAGGTAAATAGTAAATTTCAGTTGGAGTCGTGCATCCATATTGTCAACCTCAAATACTGGCCTTCTTAGCCCATTAACTAGACCAGTTAGCCAGCAAGCCCGCCTCCCTAGCTAGGCAAACAAAATTATGAGCAAGCTAAGATGACAACATGATGATAGGATACCTATTTTAGTAGAGTACTTTTTGTGAGAGTGCTATGTAAGTTAGTTGATCCCTGGCTACATAGCTTCCTATACTGTTCCAAGACATAAATTTGTTCAAAAAATAGCTAATAATCCTATATAGCTCTATCCCTCTTTGATTCTCAAGCTAAGGCAATACTCTAATCATTCCTACTGTATAACTTATGACCATTATGATAACCATGCACATAATCAAATTTATCCACAAGGGAAATAAGAACATTTTCCCAGACTTACCTTATTTACTATTATAAACTATATAAGTATGCAGATTATGCAGAATCCCATCACCTAATGATTTCTTAAGCCCTGTTTTACTCATCTTCTTAGAAATCTGAATCCAACTATATGTATAGAGGAGGCAGAGAGGGGGAGGGGGGGGGGGGCATTGAAGCAGTTACACTCTCCTCCCAACCTACTTCTTGACCATTTACTTTACTGACTTGTTTTACTGTTGGTAGCTATTAGTCTAGCCTGCCAAATCGATTATCCTTGCCCCCTCCCTCAAGGTCCTAGATCCACCCCTTATAGCTAATATCATTATAATAATTATAGAGAGGTCCAATGTACATTATAAAGATAGCTACATATAAGAATTCCAATATAGAGCAGGTATAATATGAATAAGAGGTTTCTATTTAGCTCCCAGATTACTGTTATTATCATTCATGATAGATAATGGAGAGCACTACAGAAACTGGTATCGATATAATCACTAGTCCTGATGAAGGCAATTCCTCAAGTCTAACATTTGATGCCAAAGTCTTGGCCATGATTGAAATGGCCGAAAAATCAGTTGTTGTGTTAGCAAGTCACCTGAATGACTCATGTGAAGGACAGATTGATAGGGAACGTGCCAAAATAGTGTCTCTTGCTCTTTTAAGTATTGTATCTTTTGTAAAATCTGCTAATACCAAACAGAAGGTAGCATTTGTTAAGGAATTGCTGTCTAAAGCCTTCATCATAGAAGTGCTAGGGGCCTATTTTATGCAACATTGGACAGGTGAGTATCAATAGGTTGGAAAATTGTATGTGAGAAGTCTTCAGGTTAATTACCTTTATTACACAGATCTGAATGCCTGTTTTGATCCTTCCTGTGCTGAGCTTTGTAAGCTGTCAAGTTATCTACTGACTACTGTGTCTGATTTAAGCAATGCTGCTAAGACCAGACTTGTGGAGCTTGGTCTTATCACAAGCTTGTTACAAGCTCTGAACATTTTCAAGGAATCCAGCTTTAATGATGTAAGGAGTGGATATCCCCATCTAGAATAATTACTGTAGGTAATACTATACTTGGGTTTGATAGATTACTTGATACAGAGATTAATAGGTGAAGCAAGAATAGTTTAGAGGCTTCACAGTCATATTATATTAATGGATCCGAATGCCTTACCTAGCTAGCATAGCTTCATTATGGATCTCACTAGTATCTTTTATTCCAGGAATTGCAACATCGAGTTTTGTCTAGTCTTATTCTTCTCAGCAACTGCTCGAAGCAAGCACTTGAATACCATGAGTTTGATAATGCAACTAAGTGTATGAAAATCCTTGCTCCTTATCTTAAATCAACAAATTCATCCATTCGCATGACGACTCATGGTATAGCAGTCAATTTGGGCATGTTTCTTAGTGAAGATAAACTAAACGAGTTGGCACTCTCTCCAATAGAGATTAATGAGCTGATCAAAGCATTGAGACTTGCTTTAGGAAGACCAGACTTAACTACTGATGTATTTGGAATAAGGATCTCAGCCAGAGAGATATTGTCTGAGCTAGATTTATCAATGGTGGTGAGCAGTAATGTGGCATTGCTTTTGAAGAGTGACATTCTTAATTTCATTCCATCAATGCTAAAATTTCATGATGAAGACACAATGGAGGCTGCAATTTCTTTTATTTGGACTATAGCTATCGCCACTTGTAATAACACTGAAATAAATGAACCCTCAAGTGACTTCCAGCAGCAGCTTTCATTGGCCTCTCCCATTCTTAAACAGTTGTCAACCAACAAGGCTGCATTTTCAAAGCTGGCTGAGTGTGCTCTTCTGTCTTTACAACTAGAGCTTCTCACAAGTAAGTTGTAATCCAGTACAAATGAACTCCTTCTCCATGCAGATTGGGGCTAGGGTTGGGCTAGGGGTGTGGCCTAGATGGTAAAGGCTCTCACTATAACCAATCCCACACATCTGTAATAGATTTCAGAGCTTGGTTGCCTGAGTGGGCTAGGGCTAGGGATAACAACATACAATGTATAGTGCACAATTATTATAATCTGAATGATTTAATCTGAATATGTTACATGGCCTCATTAATGACATGCCAACTATATAGTGTCCATAGAGTGATTGTAGATTAAAGGAGGGTACATGGGGATACCTAGTGATTGTAGATTAATGGAGGGTACATGGGGATACCTAGTGATTGTAGATCATATAGGTGTAGGAATGAGATTTTGATTGGGGAGGGGGGAAACTCATGTGGAAAGGAATGGCTAATCGTGTGTGCTGGCAAAAATTTTGAGTGACCACACCTACTTTTAATTAGCCACACATTTTTAATATAATTACTAACAGTTTTAATAAGAACTTTTCTTCTACTATTTTCACCTATAAACTCAGATGTCTAAAATGTCTAACTGATCAGTTTTATCTCTGTGTATGTAGCTACATGATCATCAATTTGTTTAGCCTGCTTGAATATCATGGCTACCTTCTTCTATATCAGATGATTCACTTTCAGGCTCTCTGGCTGAAGAGTCACACTTAGTGGATTGTGAAAACAATCCTAGAAGGCTACTCTGCTTCAGTTTTTATATAGCACCAGGTGACCTTGGACCTTCACTATCAGCCATTGTACCTAGTTCTAGCTAATAATGAGCAGCTGCTACATGCATCAAGAGTGACACAATAGGCCACAAATGTTGATACTAGGTATAGGGAGTCAATAAGGACTATGTAAACTGCCTATTCATCAGCTAACTTTTAAGTGGTTGCTTAAAATAGGACCTTGATTCCCTCAACCAACCTGCAATCCATTTTGTCAGATTAGAAGGGGGCACTGGGAGAGTATTTGTATTTGTATTAGTGACCCAAAATATTGGGGGGGGGGGGGGGGGGGGGGGCTAGGGCTAGGCCCTAGCCCTAGCCCAATAGCCCCCCCCAGTTCCTACACCTATGTAGATTAATGGAGGGTACATGGGGATACCTTCAATATTTGCCAATTAAGAACACCAGTGATTGTTGTACTTGGTTCATAAATGTTTTGGTACAAACAGATTTAGTATTCTTTATGACCATAGTAATGGCATATAAACCCCATTCTGTTTATTTAATGAAGGCCTATATACTAGTTATACATACAAGTTGACTTAGCTACCATAAAAATTTAGCCAGGTTGGTGTCAACTTGTGGTAGCATAGTTTCCTTATCTTTGCTAGGTCCTTTCAAAGTTCCATATAGTATTTAGATGTAACTTCCTCTTTGGTAGTACAAACTCTATTGCCAAAAATAGATGAATACACTAGCACAGATGTATGTAGTAGCATAACTTGCCAAGCTTTGCAACCATTACTCAGTTAGCTAATAATTGTCAGACCTAAGAGTATATGCTGGAAGAATCTCTGGAGCAAGTATTGGTTTAAAGCAACTTCAGGGACACTGTGGTATAGATAAGTGGCATATCTAGCAGGATGCTTAGAATGCTTGAGCACCCTCCTGTGATACCCCAAAAATGTTACTTTATGTTAGCTTGCTATAGAGCTAAAGCTAATTTTGGCTTACTATGTGGGCTCCCTGCACTTAAATAGTACAATCAACCTTATCTTGACACACCCACTTTATAATCTGTTTATTTTCTTTATTTTATGTAGCAGATGTTGACTCGGCACTCAAGTACATTAAAGGTTGTTACCACTACAGTAGGTTTCATGAATGTCAAAGAGCAGCAGATGCTATATCCAAAGAGCCTTCTGCTTTGTTTTACAAAGCTAAATGTCTCTTTAAACTTTACCGAAGGGCTTTAAACTTGTATGAACATGAAAATCTTAGGCAACAGAATGCTCAAAAGTATCTTTCTATTCTCAAGAGTGCCAAGGGAGTGGTATCAATGCTAAGTACAGCCATGAAAAAGGACTGCATTGACGAGGAGGGAAAAGAACAGCTTGACATTGCCATGATGAACGTGATCCGAGGAATAAATGAACTTAATAAAGTTATCCATCCCCGCTGTATGCTTTGCTTATGCAGTGACGTCAAACTACAAAAGAGTCACGTGTACCCTAAATCAATGCTAAAAGAATTTTCTGACAGTATTGAAGAAAGAGAAGGAGGGAAGCTATTCACGATGATCAACACAAGTGGACTTTCTCCTAAATGGATGTATCATTATTCCTCTCCAAAAGATGTTCGATATTTTATGCTGTGTTCACAGTGTGAAGATGTGGTGAACCGAGGTGGAGAAATCGACTTTCTTCAATCATTTTTCCTACAAATTTACAACAAGTCTGAGCCTAGCCGGGTTATGGAACAGACTACTGTCACATATGGTCCATGGCTCTATCATTTCTGCAACAGTCTAGTTTTTCGATGTATAGCTTCTGGCACAGGAATACCAGAACTTGTTAACAAGCATGAAATTTACCAGTTGTTTTTAGCCTGTAGAGAGTTTTTGGTGTCAGGTAAACCTTCTGAGACAAAATTCTATCTTTTCATTAATCCAGTTCAAGTTCCTCCAAAATATGAGCATAGTTGTCTTAGAGAGGTATTAAATGCACCTGGCTTCTTCTCAATTCAGACTACTGATCTCTCAGATGGTGTTTTAACCAAACCTTTGAAAGCACACTTTGCAATCGCACACTGTGGAATAATTAATATTATAGTCAAGTTTTCCCCAGCTGTTGATGTCACAGTTCCATCCAATTGGGAAGTTAATCCACAAGGAGGGGAATTTATCATTCCAGCAGAAAAGGACCGAGAAAAAGATATTCCAGAAGGTGTATGGTCAGTGTTTCAACAAGTATCAAAATCTTGCCATCGTCATATAATAGAGTCTCTTTTTCGAAAGAAAGATAAACCACCTGAGGTAAAAGCATCTCAAAATTTTTACAATCCTCAATGCCCACACCAAGAAGCATGGAGTGAGAGGGATATTCTGACATCTGAATACCTAGAAATGAACATGCTTCCATCAGGATTTGAAATCAATTACTTCTCTGGTGCAGTAATTTTGCCACAGGGCTTCATTGTACTGACACATCACACTTTTTTTTCATCCGACGAAGCAGAAATAACACTACTAGTTGGAGCTATAGAATCAGCAAATGAAACAGTTCCTTTTGTAATATTTTGCCGGTTTATCTCTCTTGGAGGATTTTTTGTGGGTTTTTCTGTAAAGTTTGAGAATGATGCTTATCAGTTAAGCAACCTTTGTGAAACTGACCCAGAAAAACAGCCTGAAGAGGTTCAACAAGGTGTAAAAGATGCTGAGAAGTTTATTAATGACTCTCTCCCTTCAGCTTTAACAAAGAAAGGATTTGCCAACTTGCAATCTCTAGTTTATAATCATGTTTACAAGTAAGTTTCCACATATTATTTTTGAAGAAGCAGCTATTAGTTTGGATTTGTTATTTTATGCTAAACTTTTCTTTTTATTGAACCCCTGGGGTATATTTCAGCTGAATTAGCATTATGAAGCTATTTTGACATTTTTTAGCTTATATAAATCCTGAGAAAATAGCTAATTATGGCAAAAGATCCTCTTTTTGTGTGAACCCAATAGTTAAACCAAGCATGAAAATACTTCCATGACTTTAAGTAATATGTCTTTACAGTACATCCATCTCTTCAATGGACATGAAATGCCCAGCTGTATCTCGATGCTGGTACTGCAAAGATCTTTGTGAAAACTGCCTCTCACCAAGTAGTTTTGGTCCTGGATTAACTGCCCAATCTAAAACAGGCATTTCATTGAAATTTTGCAGCCAAGAATGTGCACTATATTTTACTGAAGAGAGGCCCATGGTGATTGATATTGAACTTTTTCCACCAAGAGAGCATCATGATTCAACTCCAAATGTACTTCTTCAAATCACTGCATCAGGAATGCTAAAAATGGATGAAGGAGTAAAAATCACTTCTCTGATATGTCATGGCTATCATTCCGAGAGATATCCAAATGGACGTTTTTTCATTCTTTGTCAACTTCACAGCTTATTTAGCCAAAAGTTTATTGAAATGTTTGTAAGTGACAAAGCAGTTCCAGAAGAGCCATTACCACATGCTGACTGCCCTAGTGGTCACAAAATGGTTGCTAGTTCAAAAAATTCAGGAAACATTACTCAGATTGTCATCTCTGCATTTCAAGAGTTGGCTCAAAAGTGCAAAGAAGATGTTGAATTCAATTTAAGTAATTTGACAAAATTTCAGAGTTGCCTATTTAAAGATAATGAAGCAGTTATGAGCATTAAGGTAAGTGAATACATTATTATGTAGCTATGTGTGTGTTCGCAATTGTTTGAGGCATTCCACTACTGAATTGTTTTACTGTGAGCTTTAGCTATATTTTTTGTTGTTGTTGTTTTTTGCAGCTAAATGCTTGTAAGATGGCAGTCCAGCAACCACTGCCTTCTGTGGACATTCATGATCTGATTCAGAAATTAACTGAACTCAAAAACACTCTACTTTCTCAAAGAAAAGTTGATGTTGAGTTGTCACATGCTATCACAATACTACTGACTGGTCTCCACAAAGTATTACCTCAGTTTTCTAAAGAAAAGGATGAATTGTTAAGGCTGCTACATTGTTGCTATGATTTTTTGTCTGAAGTTATCAGAGGTAAGAACTGGCAGTATCAGAATAACAATTTCATTTTGATTACTGTAGGTTTGCAGCACTGTAATGATGAGATTAGTCTAACCCGTGCTAAAAATCTGCTAACAGATGTTTGGAAAGCTTGCAGTGCAACCATGGTGTATACTGATTGTCCAGAATCTTCTAGACGCTCTATGGATGAATTTGTAAGCACTCTTCTAGATAACATTGTCAAGACTACTGATGGAAGCAAGGTACATATTCTCATGTTACAAAATAGTTAAAAATGTAACTGTATATACCTTATTAATTTTTAAGGGTGAATCTGTTCATCAAATCATACTTTTACGTCTTCTATACTGCTGTTCAAAGGATGAAAATTTTAGACAGTTTATTGGCTGTGACAATCTTAGTAGTCTTCTTCAACCTCTTCTTAGTAAGCATGCCAGTGGAGCATGTTTCCTTGCTCTTCTTTCCTTGAGTTTCTTTATTAATGATGATTCACCTGAACAGCAGAAAGAACTGCTTAAACTTGAAAAGCTGGACATCCAGCTGTTAAAAGTTCACCTGGCATTGAAGATAATTACTCCAGCAGATGCACTGCAATTTCTAAAAACTTCTACTATAGTGTCTGCTAATGTAGCTGTTTTACAGAGCAGTGATGTTCAGACCTTTGTCTCTGAGTTTCTAGACGATTGTGCAACAGAAGAAGGAAAACTAGCAAAAGAAATAATTACCATCTTGCAGTCTGTCCCTAAGAAAAGCACTATTGACATGGTCCATGAGTTACTGGAAAGTTTACTTCCTCTTCTATGTGCTTGCAACACTGCTACACCAGATTCAAGGCTTGATACGGAAACTTGTATTCAAATTTCCCAAAAGTTGCAATCCTTGGAAGAGCTTCTTGGAACAGACATGAAACAGCTGTTGCAGTCAATCTCTAAGACTATGCTTGGGACAACTGCAAGGGAACTGAGTTTGTATATCAAGTTACACTTGATGGGTAAGTTGGGACTTTACAATGTGTGCTGCTATTGAATCACCTTTTTATGCAGATGTGAGCGGCTGTATTAATCCAAAATGCCCTCAAATACTTCATTCATGTGGAACACTACTCATTGACATTTGCAGATATACCTCCTTTTCTGAGATAGTTGTCAATGAAGGACTTATTGGACAACTTCTTACAGCACTTAAAAAGTTCAAGGAGCACGAGTTTTCCAATGTAGGTTAAAGATTATTTATGAGTCAAATCTTACATATCCCCTATTCTGCAGGATATTTTGGCAAGAATTGTACTCTGTTTAGTTCTACTTCACCTCTGTTCCAGCGAAACTATAAAGCAGCATGCATTTGACAACCCACATCTTGTAGTTTCTATTCTTCTTGACTATTTTCAAACATCTTATCTTGTCATTTGGATGTATAGCAAGGTCAACATGATGCATCTTGGTGACCTTTTGGACAATGAAGTGCTTCAGGTTCTAGAACTAACTGAAGAAGCACTGGCTGAGTTTGTTTCAAAACTATCTGAAACAGTAGAAGACCCATCATTGCTCGTTAAGGTCTTTGGGGGGCCAAT
Source organism: Diacarnus erythraeanus (assembly GCA_964016965.1). Taxonomy (NCBI): domain Eukaryota; kingdom Metazoa; phylum Porifera; class Demospongiae; order Poecilosclerida; family Podospongiidae; genus Diacarnus; species Diacarnus erythraeanus. Next base: position 3,801,081 of record OZ024684.1, on the reverse strand, counting down.
GACAGCAAATGAAATCATTACCTTTCTTGCTGAGGCAACACTGCTTGAGAAAAATTCTGTGAGAATGTTGAATGTAGGACTCTTAGAATGCTTTCCAGTATTGCTTCAAAATCACAAGACTCAAGCAGAAGCAGCTAAACTCTTGTGGACTCTTACCCAAAGACCAGCTATTAGAGAAAGAGTTGACCAAGAGGCTCCATTGCTGTACCAAATTGTTGAAGAATCCAGTTTGCATGTTACTAGTGACATGTTAGAACTTCTATTAGTCAGCCTAAAGGGACCAACTAATGCAGGTTAGTGAGAACCCTTGTTGTATTGGATAATAATTTTATAATGAATGCCTTTGTTATTGTTATCTTACAGATTTTCCAAACCTTTTGAAATATGCAAGAGGCTGTTATTCACACAACATGCTAACTGAATGCGCTGCAAGCTGTGAGCATTTACTTTCCCATGAGCTTACTCCAGTTGATATTAAAGATGCTTCTAGAGTCCTTCTTGCTAAATGCAACTACAGACAATACAGAAAGATACAACGGCTGCTATCTATGAGAGCATACGTTGATCCAGTGTACATTGATCAGCACAAATCATGTTATGAACTCGCTGAAAAAGTTGTCAAATTTTTGAAACTAGCAAGCAAAAAGGGCAATGGTGACCTTGATGAGGAATCCTTAAAATGTTTAGATATTTCATTAATGGATATTTCTCGAGAAGGAAATGAAAACGTAAAGAAATATCGTTACTGCCTGCTCTGTAAAAGAAGCAACTCTGAAATACAACATAGCCATGTCTTACCAAAAGCAATCCTAGAATGTTTCACAGCATCAATGGGTCAAACAGTCGGTAAGAAAGCTTTCAAAGCAATTAACTTTCCAATGAAGAAGCGCTTTCGGTACTTTACGTCCAAAGAGCTTGCATTCTATACATTCTGTAAACACTGTGAAAAAATTTTCAATGATGAAGGAGAAAAAGGGTTTTTGAATTTCTTCAAGGAAATTTATAACTCAGAAGACACTGATACCCTTAAAAAGGAACATAAGCTGGAGTATGGACCATGGTTATATCATTTCTGTGTAAGCTTCATCTTTAGAGGTATTGCAACCTCTACCGGCATACCAGATTACATGGAAAGTAGCGAAGTTTATCAGTGCTTTCTTAAATGCCGAAAGTTTCTTATGGGTGACTACACCCTAGACTCACCAGAACTTCCTCAGATCTTACTACTATTTAACCCTACTACTGTGCCTCAAGAATATAAACTCCAGGTACTGAACTGTGTATTGATAGCTCCAGGATTTTTCTTTTGTGATTCTGTCTCTCTTGCTAATGGATCAATAGTAGAACCTCCTGTTGCTCAGTTTATGGTGGCACATATTGGAATAATGAATATGTTGGTAGTATTCTCTAAAGATAAAAGTGAAAGTGTATTGGATAAGCACAAAGTTTTGCCTTTTGGTGGGACATGCATAGTTCCACATGACTCTGAGAGAGTCCTTCCAAAAGGTATGTGGAAAATGTTCAGTTCTCTCTCTGCTGATTATCGTAGAGAAACTCAAGAGTCATTTTTTCACAAGAAGGATAAAGTGCCAATTCATATCCAAACAGTAGAAACAGAAGCTGAAATGATCAAACAAGAAGCATTCAAAATTATGTCTGCAAGCTTAAAAGATCGTCATCTTTTTGCTGATCAGTGTGAACAGAAATCTCCTGTTATACTCAATCTCTTACCAGAAACATTCATAATTGCAAAGGAGTCATCAGTTGTGTCTCTACCTCCAGATCATCATTTTCTCCTTCATTTTCACAAATTTGATGAGAATGAACAAGGCAGCACTGCATTAATTGGGTTGTTTACTAAAAAGGGACAACCAGTCAAACCATTCGTCATTCACTATCAGTTTAACCTCACACATGGTTTTTGTGTGGGATTCTATTTGTCGGAATCAGGTGAGGTTAAAGATTTGATCTGTGACACTTCCCCGGAGGAGGAGTCAGTTAGAATACTGGTGGAGAGGGTCCAGAAATCCATTCCTATTGCACTTCCAGTTATTCTTAATGTCAAAGGTTTTGTGAATATGCAATCACTCATCTATCACTTCCAACACAGGTACGTATATCTCAGAGTGTTAATAATAAGTAAACAATGTTCAAAGTTTGTATTTACTTGCTTTCCTACAGCACATTTACATGTCCTTTAGACACAAAGTGTTCTTCACATCAAAGATGTTGGTATTGCCGAGATAGATGTGAAAACTGTCTTAAAAGAGCAACTATATTAACACAACAGCCAATAATAGTCAGTGGATTGCCCTTGAAATTCTGTGGCGAGGAGTGCAAAGCTGTGTTTCATGGTCCTGACAAGCCAGTCACAGTTCTTGCTCTGCCAACTAGACGGAGCCACAGTGATACAGAAAAAATTGAAGAAGGCCACTCAGAAATATGTTGTATTGCTGGTGATGGTATAACAGATGGGGAAGGTTTCAGGTTTAAAATCAGTGTCAGAGTGGGCTACAAGTCTACAAGCAATACTCAGGGAAGGTACTATTGTATCTGGAACCTTCGAACACTATTCAAACAACAGTTTGCAGAGCTCTTTCTCCATAGAGACACCAGTCCTGATGCCCCACTGCCACATATTAACTGCCCTAAAGGTTACGAGTTGGTTCAGAAACTGAGACATGAAGATGTATTACAGAGCTCTATCCAGGCTGGCTTTCGTGTAGTCAAAAAACAACAGCAGTTAGGTCTTCCCCCTCATTTGGCCCAGGTAATGGTGACTGAAGAAATCCCTGCTGTTTCTGTAAATTCCCTGGTTTCTCAACAACAGCAACTTCACTCATCCCCTTTTCATGTTGAAGAGAATGATATAGACCAGTCATCATCCACTCCAGATGTAGCTCAATTGTCAGGAATTGAAGAAGGTTATGTATATTTGAGACAGCTTGTGCCTGGTAAGTCATACATTTCAGTATATAATATGTGTGTGACAATGATTGCATGCATGCATGCATACATACATACATGCATACATACATACATACATACATACATACATACATACATACATACATACATACATACATACATACATACATACATACATACATACATACATACATACATACATACATACATACATACATACATACATACATACATACATACATACATACATACATACATACATACATACATACATACATACATACATACATACATACATACATACATACATACATACATACATACATACATACATACATACATACATACATACATACATACATACATACATACATACATACATACATACATACATACATACATACATACATACATACATACATACATACATACATACATACATACATACATACATACATACATACATACATACATACATACATACATACATACATACATACATACATACATACATACATACATACATACATACAGACAGACAGACAGACGTTTATATTGGGTATTAATTTCCATTTAATTAGATCTTCCTAGCATCAATTCTTTGAAGACATTCAAGCTTGAAGATGTGTATGGGACCACTGTCCAATGTTGGAGGAAGTTCATCTGTGGTAACAAGTCTACCCTTGAGTCAGATACCTTCAAGATTTTAAACGTGAGCATAGCATTTCTCCTTCAAGTCACAGAAGATATTCAGGTATATCTGAGATCAGTACGTATGCCTTTGAATAGACCATAGAGCTTAGTATGCTCAAAGGAAGTATCCTAATTAAAGTGTCCAAGAAGTATTTATAAAATGCTCTAGTATACTGGCGGGTCATGAGATTCTGATCAGGCTCCAGTTGTTTAGAAATTTTACATTTATACAGGTACCTGTTGTGATCGATGTTGTTCTTTCCATACTTTGTAAATGTTTGCAAAGCAAAGTCCACCAAGAAAGCATTGAATTTTCGTTGATTCAAGGTGCCGTAAAAACAGCTCTCTCTCAGCAAAATTGTCAGCGTCGTATATTTGCAATGATGGCACTCAGTAACTATCTAGATCGAGATGAAGAGAATGTAGTGGAGTATATAAAGTTGACAAAGGAAGACGTCAAAGCAATTGATACACTTGTCAAGTGCAAAGAAGAAACAGAAGATATCCTGTTATTTTTGGATCAAGTCAGAGCAGTTGAATGTAATTCATATATTTTATGCTCTTGTGGTGGACTTGATATATTAAGCAAGGTGATTGATATTACTGAGATAGAGAAAGATACTGAAAAAGCTGCCTTGCTCTTGGAAGCACTGCTGAGTGAGAAAAAATAAGTACCTGTAATGCGTATGTGATGAACTGTAATTAGCTATATTATAGCTATGTCTAATTTTGTACTAAGTTACAATTGTAGTGATCATCCTATTTATCTAAGCTAGCTATATCCCATTTACACATTCTCATTTACTTTATGTATTATTTCGTGCCAGTCAGTCAAAAGATTTTGTTGAAGTTACAAAGTCTAGTGTAAAGTTACTACAGTACTAGAATTATATACAGTATAACTGACTTACAAAATCAGGTGTCTTATATAATAATATAGCTAATGATACTTTGTATTATGATTACGCAGAATCAGGTGATTGTATGCTGCAGGTAAAGAGTGTTTATAACATATTAATTATCAATTACGTAGCTATATAGCACTACACAGAGATGGTAAGGTTAATTGCACATACATTATGTTAAATTACAATCCATTTTCATCCCATGGCCCATCTTATTGTCACTTTTGTTCTAGATAAACATTCTGCAGAGTCTCAAGACCAGGATTCTAAACTTTTAATTGGGAAAAAATGGTTGAAATCATAAATAATATATTATTGCAGGTGTGCATGTGGTCAAAATGTTTTTTCTATGTTCCCTGTCCTTGTAAGTTCATGGTGTGTCAAAATTCAAATCTACTATATATATGAGGCCAATGGAGTGTTTAATTGTTGTTTGAGTCATGATTGTTGACAATCATCAGACCACACGAGGGGGGAACTGCCAATAAGTAAAGAGTACAATAGTCCACAAAAAGTCAGATGTGAGTGTAGAAATAATGATTCTTGTTTATTCTGTTGGTCCTCAGACTGCATGACAAATTTGTTAGAAAAAAAAAAAGCTGTAGTGTACTTGTAATGATGTAGTAGACTGCATAATACATATTTGTATTTATTACCTGTATTTAGGCCAGAGGCTATTATGCCGGTGTCACAAAAAAATCGATCCGGGTGGATCATATCCGCTAGCATAATCAATCCGTAGGAATAAATACACTAGCATTATCTATCCACCCCGGTTTGAATTCGCTAGCAGATTTATTCCTCCTCCGCTAATATGATCCGGGGTAGCAAATGGATCCTTGACAAGTAGAACTATAGCATTTTAGCAGGACTGATCCCTTAAATGAATGAGTCTGTTATAGTGAAGCATCTCCTGGAATGTATCTGCTAGCAGAATTGATCCCCCTTAAATGCATGAATCTGTTATAGTGAAACATCGATCTCCTGGAATGTATCTGCTAGCAGAACTGATCCCCCTTAAATGTATGAATCTGTTATAGCTAGTAAAGCATCTCCTGGAATGTATCTGCTAGCAGAATTGATCCCCCTATTGATCCCCCTTAAATGTATGAATCTGTTATAGTGAAGCATCTCCTGGAATGTATCTGCTAGCAGAACTGATCCCCCTTAAATACATGAATCTGTAATAGCTAGTAAAGCATCTCCTGGAATGTATCTGCTAGCAGAACTGATCCCCCTTAAATGCATGAATCTGTCATCTCCTGGAATGGATCTGCTAGCAGAACTGATCCCTTAAATGCATGAATCAACATCTTCACATCTTCTGGAATATACGTATCTGCTAGCCGGACTGATCCTTAAATGTATTATAGTGAAGCATCTCCTGGAATGTATCTGCTAGCAGAACTGATCCCTTAAAAATGCATGAATCTGTTATATATCTCCTGGAATGTATATATCAGCTAGTAGAGCTGTGAGATGTCTACCCACTTGCCAAGGTAAGCCAAAGTCAATATATCTTAATATACACACAGAGATAAGACCAAGAACAAATCAGAACACACGAGTCAGTGAGGTCTATAGCACAGGGACGCTAACACAATCACAATGAATGAGATGAGCATGCTCACATAATAATAATTATGCTGTAATGATGATTAATATACTACACTTCTCCATACTTAAGATGATAAGTTACATACAGAGTTATGAGTAAATATAGTACCTTAAAGGTGGGCCATGATTACTCCTTTTAGGGTAAGTTTTATAGGAGGCAGTGTAGAGGATGAATCATGTGAATTTTCTTCAGTGGATGTGGGAAGTTCATTTGAGGTAAGATCAGCAGAAACTGAATTCTCAGTAGTAGGCTGTATGGGCTCAGCAGCATCTTCACATGTAGCTAACAGGAACTGGAGCACTCACACTAATATTGGGAATTATACATTTCTAAGACTTGCTACTAAATCCTGAGCATATGGTATGTATATCTTCCTGCTCATCATGGCTTGTTTTATCTATAGACTTCAAATGATCCACATGATTATGTATTACATATTTTGTGGTTACTGAATTTAATCCATAGAGACACTAAGCAGTTGTCCTTCTAGTTGTTGTTATTAATACAGTTATCAAACTAACTTCGTGCTATCTCTGAACACCACAGAGTACAAAAATGTTGTATACTGAATAAGGGATCTCCATCTTCACTGCATCTTCACTGCATCTAGTTGGTAGTGTCCACGCTTTTTCGCTCATGCTCTCCCGGATAGAATCTTCGGGGGTAGGATAAATTTTGCTAGCGATTCCGATCCGGGCAGATCACTTTCGCGGGGGGATCGAATATGCTGTGACACCGGCATAAGTTTGGGCATAATAGGTACTTCCATTATGCTGGCATAATGCTGGCATAATAGGTAAAATTTTGAGACAACATGTCTAGTAAATGAAGCTCTGACTGCTTTTAAGGCTGCATGTCTCTTTTCATCACAGAAGGTTGACAGCATGCAACCAAGTACCTTAGATATTGACTGCTTATCAGCATTTCCCTTCTTTGATGTTGACTTATTGAAGAGTTAACTGCCTGTTATTTAGCATACATAAGCTAGTGTACAGTTACAATAATCTGGCTGAACTAGTAGGACTTTTTGAGCAGCCTCAGCCCGATATGGAAGCTCTGGAGCATTTTGCTTCCACCATTTTAACACAGAAATGTCTTCATCTGTGTTAGCACACTTAGATAAATATGTTGGCAGGCCAAGCCAGAGAGGTAAACTGAGTAGTAACTAACTTATAACTTGATAACAACACTGGATGAAGTGACACACAGAAAAACTGCACAGGCAAACACCTGCACAATATTAGTGGACACAAATAACACTAACATGATCTAGTACAAGAATCTTAATTAATACATTATTGTTTGTTTGACAATGTGTCTCCAATACACAGTTACTACACAGATCTTCAGCTGCCTCTGGTCCCTGGACATATATTTTCTTTATTAAAAGCTTCATTTAATGAGCAACATGACAGTACCCTACAAGATTGCTTAGAATCATCTATTATGCTGCAGTACAGTAAGCATTAAACTTGAATTGCACATGCACACACTTTCACAATACTCATTTGTCAAAAAAATTTTGAGCATAATTTTTAGCATAATAGCTAGGTAATTTTGGGGGGAATTGCTGAAAAGCATAATAGGTTTAAAAAATACCTGTATTTTAGCCTGTTATTAACTGTCCATATTGCAGCTATTGTTACTTGTGATTTAAAAAAGAAAAATGTAGATACTAAGAGTGTGCAGATAGTCTTGTCCTAGGCTCACAATTAACTTCAGTTCTCTGCTGATTATGCTGGTAGTTAGAATACTAAGTGAATTTCTATAGTTACTTGTGCTACTGTTCAAGTTGTCCTGGTCCAGGTCAAGCTGTAGGCATTCCAGATAGCCAATATTAATGTGCATTGAGAGAAATTCAGAAGATGGTGGTCTAGAACTAGCCATCAACTGTTTTTGACGTAATGCACTTCCTCCTCTTACAGAAAGCTCATTCACCTCTCTTCACTCTCAGGTCCCTTCCTCCAATTATCAACTAATCCCTTCCTCCTGTGACCATTTATAAGTGAGCCAGGTAAGCTAGCTGACCAGCAGAACTTAGGCAAAGCTTATTGCATGAATCAACTGAACTGACTTACACAACAAAAAGGTGACTTATATACACTACTATGTATTATAATAATAATGGCATGAATCAGGTGATAGTATGTTACAAGTAATGGAGTGTTTATGACATGGAAATGTAACTAGCACTACAGACATATATACAGAGGGAAGGGGGATGTTAATTACACAGAAAGGTCAGTTACATAACTGTTACACTCCCATAATCTGAGGGCTGGATCAAAGCATCTATTATCGATACTGCTACTGCTGCTGCATACTTGTAAATCACAAAAATAAATAGGATTGGCTGCTGGTTACTGCTAATAATAGTACCGTGCAGCCTTTTGAGGTATATTATACATTCATTAATATAAGCAGTACATTGGAGTACTTCTAAGTCAACCACCATATTTTATAGGTGCACTGTAGTATCAGTTAGCCTGAGCCAAGGCCTCTTAGTGAGAAGGAAAAAGAGAGCTTGCAGGTGCTACTGTAGCAGTGTGAACTCAACTGCAAATACACATAAAATAAAAAATTTATTCCTGGGGAGTGTACGCATGCGCAAAGAGTGTGTACCGCAGATTATTTGCGCATGCCCAGTAGAAGTCACACAAAAAACACGTGAGTGATGAATGTAATAAAATTATTATTATAATGATGAATTAGATTATGAAGTGTAATGTTTCATAAAATATTGCAGCTCTCATTTTGAAAACCAACCACTCACATCATCCTAGATAAAGATGTTTAAAACCTGTAATAGGTAGTAGTAAATATAAATTCCATGCTATCATGCTATTAATGGTCTTTTTAATATAATAACTATATAGACTTAAAAAATGGTAGCCTATAAAATAAATTTAACTCCCTCCTAATTCCCTCACCTTAACCATGATTCTATCCAGTATGTGCATATTCTGACCCCCATGCACATCCCCCCATGAGTTTAGGATTCTGCTACTCTCTTCATGATTAAATACGTGTACCTAAGAATTTAGTGCCTTGTTTAACTCCTCGGCCAAATGACCACACCCTCCCACCTCTCGAAGAACCTCCACAAATTCCTGAAACTTTTCCTCATGTAGTGCAACGACTTGCTTCACATTCAACAGCACTCTCCTTGCTTTATCTGCATCAGAAGCATTTAGCTGCAACAGAGATTCATACAGTTCTTCAGATATGAGGGATCGGCTAAGACATTCGTCACACACAGTTGAGATGGATGCTTTTATTCCAATCACTAACTTTGGCAGCATCTTGATGAAGACTTTGCATTGAGCAGCAACTATATATGTACAAATAGCTATTTTCAAGGGAGGTTTGCTCTTAATACGATAAGATATTACTAAGTTGTATCTGTGAACCAGCATGAAAATATGTTTGAAGGAAGAGAGGATGGTAGTCTCACTTACCTGTAGTTGCTACCTTTTGGTCACAAGACATATCTGTTTGATGATCCTGTCAAAGGAAATAACATCAGCACATAAAATTAACGACAATGGAGTAGGTTTCATTTACCTCTTGAAACCACACAGTGTGTTTAGGTTCCAATGGACAGCGTTTCTTTTCCAATAGACAGAGCATATAGTTGGGATTGGAGACATCCATCACCACACAAAGGTGATCCTTCCCTGGATGTAAAGGACACTCAAAAGAAAGTTTGTAGGACATGGAAAAGGCAGTGTTCATGCGAGAGGTGACTGTGTCTAAAGTGGATCTGATTGCCTGTAAGATACTGGTGCAAAAACAGTGCATTTGATTGCGTGTGGGATATGCATCCTCTACTACAACCTCATAGAATTTTGGACGTGATATAAGAGTCACTCTATCACAGTTTGGACTCACTATGAAGGTCACTTTATTCTTCCTGATCACAGTGTCTTCCAACATCCATTCCTTCCCCAGGGGCCAGCTCTGCCCTACAAGCCTAGCTATCAAGGCTGGAAATACTCCAATTGGTACAAAACCACATTCGTAACGAATCATTAAGGGAGCTGAAAGAAGCGGATGGGAACCACGTCTCTGACAGATGTCATCAAGTTCCTCGCTTGTTGCACTTTTAAGGATGCAGGGCATCAAATGAGTAACCTGAGATGACGAGGATGAGGAAGGTTTCAGGTCAGACTGGTGGATTGGAGCTATGATGTTGAGGTGCTCTAGCAGTTTGATAAGCTGATCCAGTGGTATGTGGTCTTTTTCTACTTGTGATAAAGCTCTTTGTAAATCCTCTACTTCAACGTATTTGATGTCATCTTCTCGTTCCTGAGGAGTTTTTCCTAGCTTCCAGAGAGGAAAATACTCCCACAGTGCAGCGATGATATCCTTTACCGGTACAAAATCCAAAAGGCTATCTCTTCTTTCCTGATATTTCAATGCTCTTCTTACATCTTCCAATGAAAACTGTCCAGTCTCCTTGAACCTGTCTTGTGCTGCTGCAGTCACTTTACCGAATTTGAAGGTGTTCACAATCATGTTTGTGACGCTGTCAAATATAATCTGTACGTCACTTACGATGAGGTCTTCAAGTTCGGGTACTTCAGGGAAGTACATCAGGACACCTGCGTGGTGGTGTAAGAACCACAATGCTACTCTGGTCTCCTCGGGAGGCATGCCAAGCTGTTGTGCAAGTGAAAGGCAATTCTGTAGACTGGCTGTTCTCTGAACTCTGTTGCGTAGACAGAGACTGAAAATCAACCAAGAAGCTGGTATGGGAATCTTCTTGAAGTGATGTAGTATGCGATCTTCAAGGAACTTGCGAATTCTCTCCACCTCTACAATTCCTCCATCCTTGTTGTTGACAGCAAGTACTAGTCGATCCTTGGAAGCAGGTTCAATTAGTCCTTCCTTGTAGAAGTCGGTGGAAGTAATGGCTTCTTTTAACTCCGCATCAAATTTAGCGATCTGTTCCTCAGTTACTAGGTCTTTGTGAGTGCCAACTATAAATGCAACTGAATTGGAGGATGGTTGAAGGTTCTTTGCTGCTGAACCCACTTCGCTGGTGTCAGGTGACAAGCGAGCACAGGCAACAGCAGAGAGAGCTTGGAGTATCACCTCTTCTACAGTGTATGTTGATTCCATTGGTACTGTGGATTCACCTGACGATGGACTGAGATAAGACACTGTGTAACGGCTCTTTAGGTCATCGATGAGCCTACAGAAGATAAAATAAAGAGAAGGACCCATGACAAGTGCTGGTAGCATGTCCATGAATTCTGGCTGGCCTCCTGTGTCTTCAATATTGATTAGAGCTGTGTATTCCAGGGTGTATTTGACCTGCTTCCAATCATTAGATGCCATTGCTTTCATCAACATGTCATAGATACCTATTGCATAGTCGATATCTGACATTTCATCATGGCCTACTGATGCTTCATCATGGGCATCGACCTTGCGGCTCTCGTCTTCTACTATAGACATTTCTTTTGCTTCATTGTTTTCTTCAAAAGAACTGACATCAGAACAAAACGGAACCTCAACTATCTTTGGCAAGTGGGGGGTTGTAATAGATGCTACTGGTTCCGAAGCTACAAGGTAATTTGTCTGATAGAAAAACTGAAGGAGCATACGTGCTTCCTCTGAAAGACCTTTGATGGAGGACCAATTTCCTGGTGTCATGACAGCTGTGGTACTGGAGAGGTTTCTAATGACCATATGAGCGGATTCAACTGTGCCTGTGCTAGGCTGCTCTGATGATTCTGCAGCGGAAATGATGTCAACAATCTCTCCAATTAGGCGACGAAGTAGTGAAGTCTTTCCCATTCGAGGAGGACCAACAAAAATGAACTTGAGAAAGTACATGTCCAGGGAACCTTGTGTAGCAATGATCTGACGATAGGCAGCAAGGTAGTCTTGAGTATGACCTGCATTAGTAACATTCACAACAATATACACTGAGACCACTAGTGTGTGATGACAACCGTCTATAAAATACAATGTACATTATAAACCTTCACAGCCAGTTATATAGATTAGGGTAATTGGAAAAGTTCTCACTGTATATAATTAAAAATATATACATACCCCCCCCCCCCAAACTGCATCATTAGCCTATAAATTTTGAGCAGAGTATCCAGACCTAGAGAGTATCATAACACACACACATTATGTACATACAGGTTTAGTTATATGAAACTACATCTATAAAAGGTAATTTAAAGTGATGGGTCTGGCTATTATGCCACAAATACTAGATGTGGCTTACCACTTGTGTAGCCACTAGACGGAATGGTAATATAGAACTAATAACACATATTTGTGACAGTGAAACCACCTTATGAAAACTAGCATAAAAATTTCCAACTGACAATATTATGCAGTAATGGCTACAACTGCTCATCAGTGAAGGAACTTACCATAGAAATAGTCCTCTATCTTGTGGGTCAGTTCTTCAAGCTTCAGCTCCTTCAATACATCTAAAAAACACCTCCAGTTTGGAGGGTAATGACTTCGTCCAGACTCCCATTGGTCTATCAAAATCTCCACACACTTTTCTTGTTCTGCTAAATCTGTCAGTAACTCATGTGCTCTGTTAGTGGGATTGATTTTAGCTCTCACTTTAAGTTGTGTGTGCATCTTTCCCAGTGATTGTACAACATGGATTCCTGCTTCCTCTAGTCTACAGAGAGCACTCATGCTGAATCGACTGTCGAGATCAAATGAGGACACTGTTGGAATAGGTGCATATAGAAAACAGTGATATAAATAGAGTTACATACTACTTTACTATCATATTATTATTACTGAGTTATGTGGCTAACTGTAGAAGGATGTCACACTAAATGAGAATTTGGCACTGAGCTAATAGTATGGATACCATAGCACTTACTCTTCAAAGATGCCTTAAATGTCCTCCTTATGTACTCATTATACTGCCCTGTCACCATCAACTCTCCTGTAGGTAGTACAACTGAATAAGTATTACGAAGAGGCACTGGCAAGTCTCCCATGTAAATCCAGTTGTTGGTGATAGTGGAATAAGCAAATATCTTTGAAGATACAGTTCCATCTTTGAGGATTCCTCCAATTGAAATTAGTTGTCCAAAGGAGGCAAGGTTTATAGAAGGATCAACATTCATTCGATACCACAATGTACCAGGATTTGAATAACAAGCATATATGAGTGATTCCACTTTGCAATAAAATATTGAAGATCTCAAGCCTCCTACCACATAATATAGATATCCATTATGGAGACACAGTTTCACATAGGGCTGTTTCATGGGTTGAGGCTGCTGAACAACTGACCATTGCTCCTGTACCAACACTTCCACAGTATTTATAATCTCCCCTTCTTTTCCTACACCTCCTACTACTATTAGACAATCAGCACCTTCTACATTGATAGCCGATGACGAGTAACGTTTTGTCGGCATCGGAGGTAGTGATGTTTGCCAATTGCCTTCAGCATCACCTGTCCACAGTTTGTTGGTGATTGTTGCTGTAGAAATCTCCTTCCCTCCAGCCAACACTAGCTTGGAGTTGTATGTAGTGAGTGCATAGTTGGTGGTAGGAGTGGTCAATGTAGTCCATGTGTGTAAGTCGGCAATAGATGAGAAATGAAGTAATGAAGTGTCTCTAGTTCCTACATATAGTTTGTCTTGCAGTACACAAAATATCCAACCTTCTGGTAGTTCACTGTATTCCTTCCAGTGTAGTGTGGCAAGAGGGTGAAGAATGTCCACCTACATGTACATAATACTTAATAGACATACACGGCTGGGCTATTCTAGAGGGATGTACACAGGTACACTGAGAGACATCAGACACTTTCCTTACACAGCACAGGTTAAAAGGACCAGACTAGGAGGGACAATTCCCAACAAATCTCCCTTTGACTATAATGCAGTTTCATGGATGTAACGGAGTTTTCTATTACACTAATTATGTTACAGAGTGCCCAGCCACAACCACTTTTCCATAGCTAGACTAACAGTGCAGTGCCAGTAGCTTACTAAACTCGAGAACACAACGTCTTTAGTGCCATAACATAGCTGGAATGTGTTTTCTAACGATGTATTTGCGTTACTTTAAATTGCCACATACCTGATCTCCCATGAAGTCGCTCTGGTTAAATCCTTGAGCCAGAAAGGTGGGGGGGGGGGGGGGGGGGGGTTGTTATAGAACCCCACCCACTTCAATGAATTAAGTTCCGTTCCTAATACCGTATTTATTGAAATTTTCATGGTTGTTTTAATTTCGGATGTCACTTTTATTACGAAATTTAAAAAGTTGAATAATTGGAGATGCACAGTTCAGCATGCTGGGCTTGCTAGGCTCTTCCGAAATTAAAACAACATGAAAATTTGAAAAATGAATTATTAATAAACAGAAATTTCAGGAAATACGGTATCTAACGTTCAAGAGTCCCTATCCCTGTTGGGTGTATAGTTATAATGCCATAAATTAAAAACGCGGAAGGGGGATTGGAAACGGCACCAAGTGAGCTATTGACTTGCAGCTGCAGCATTCAAGCGCCTTGATGCCATCCGCGTTACCGCACAAATTAATTTTTAGAAAAGTTTGCGAATTCTCTTCTGGGGAAGAAAGGTGTTTCAACGCCAGAAAATCAGTACAGCTCTGAAAAATCACATACTTGTTGCATTTGTTAGTAAGTATCCTTAGAATACAACAGGAAACTTCTTTACGGGGAGTTATCCCAGTAGCTGAGTAGCTAGCGTGGTGAGGGCATTTTTTGTGTACCTGTTCTAGGCTAGCTATAATAGCTACCTGGTTTTTTTATAGCAGTTAATGATCAAGAGGGTTTGAACTTTTGCATGAAGCCTAATAAACCAATGTCAGTCCAACTCCTGTCTGTTACAATGGGGTTGAATGTGAATTTTATAGGTATGTTACCCTCATTTTTATCCTCCCTCTTATAAACTGGTTATGGGACCTACAAACATTCAATGCAGTTTTTTAAAATCTCTGAACCCTGTTGCTTTGCATAAGCTATAATAAGCCCTGTAAATCATTGAATTGGCTTGTTTATGGCTGAATAACTATCAAGATATCAGTTTTAATGTGCAGGTTATGCAAGAAAGTTCCACTTATCAGTGCACCGAAAAAAATTAATGTAGAAAACAACAAAGGTGTATTGTGAATGTCGAGCATATCTATACTGTCCAGTTCACTCAGTCTACTTCATCTGCTTCACTCTCAATCCTCCGTTCTGCCCCATCCTCAATTCCTCACTCTGATTACTCAGCCACTAGGATCCCAGTTATCCTCCCAGTCTACCTCTCAATTGTCCAGCTTCTCCTCTTGTTCAACATCAGTCTGCTTCTCAATTGTCCCCAGTATCAGCCTATCAGTCTACCTCTCCTCTTATGCAACATTCACCCTTGAATTTTAACCTAGAGAAGGAATTGAAGGTGTCAGTTTCGATCAGCATTTTGTTGGATTGTAAGGTGCCTTCTCTGACCAAGCTTCAAGAGAGGGTGGATGTTAGGGTGGATGTTTTGTCATCGCTACTACAGTGTACATGATATGCACTTGTTGGATTATTTGTGTTTCTATATTATATTATTTCAACCCTTTTGAGTAGGATGGATAGATGCTAGTGCCATCACTGACACACATCCAAGTTCCAACCCAACTCTTGGTCTTCACTAAAATAGAAACACTGGATGGAGTAGCATGGGTAATAGTAATGTAGCATGTACTTGTGGGCATGGTAATTGAATTTTTTTCTATACAGGTCCATTTCAGTGTGCACATTGCTAGTAATTTTGAATGGACAGTGCAGATTGGAGAAGACACTGTGCAAACAATATGAACTCTTCTTTGTGTGCTTCTTTTTGCACCAGGTCATGAATTTTGTTGCCATACCTATGTCATTAATGTATTACTTGGATTTTAATCATAGTGCTACAGCTATACACACGTTTATTGCCCGCGCTATTATGCAACACAAAACAACAGGTGGTATATAATATGGTGGTATAACGCAGAAGGTTTCACGCGAAAATAATCGTTTCCAATCCCCCTTACGAGTTTTTAATCTATGATAATATAATACTGACACGACAATAATCACGAAATTATAATTTATTATAACTGGTGCTAGTACACTCCCAGCATTATTTGGGACATAAAAGCATAAGGGTATAAAATGTCGTTTTAAGCAGAATCAGTAAATGCCTCACCAGGACAGGGCTGTAGTGTGGGGGGAGGGGTAGGAAATGGGAGTTCAAAGGGTACTGCAGCATCCCTAGTTTGTTTGTTTGTTGTGGTTGTGCCAATGGCATGCATCTCTTTTTTGGTAGCACCCCTTTATTCAAATCTGTTCCAGTTGACTTATGTACATATCCATTGCTTCAAGCTGCTTAACAACATGTTTATTTCCACTAATCTCCAGAATAGTTGGAAAGTATTTTATTACAGTGTTTTTTTGCTTTTTTTTTTGTTGTTGTGGTTTTTGCCCCTCCCAACTGTCAATTGCAGCACCCCTACCCCCCTGCATATTTAGAGAGGGGACAGGGGGATCAACCATCTCCCCCTCCCCCATATCACTTGCTACACTAACAAACTAACTCTGTCCATTTGTTTTAAGTGTGTTTAGTTAGTGATGCTGAAATTCACTCCTCTTTAGCCTCTTACCAACCTCACAAAATAGAGCTTCTGTGCTTTGTGAAGGAGGAGGACACATTCTGCTCTCCCCCTCACTTGGCATAATGGCCACATGTACCCCCTCTCCTAGGAGCAGAGCATCACTTTTTGTATTTTCATCTGAACAATCCAAAAGATGTACAAGGGACAATTGTGGCAATATAACATAATACCTGGCATATACAACTATATGTATAATAGGGCAAAATTTGTGGCAATGCCAATAAGCAAAATAAGTAAAGGAGAATGTGGACATCCCTAGAGCACAGTGTATTATTAGATACTTGCATTTTGAAGCATGCACGAACACAGCATCATGTATCATCCACAGATATTGTATTTCCTCACTTTTACATGCATACACAATATCATGTATATAGCTACTTTAACACCTTCATAAACGAGTTTTATGATGACTAATTATATAAATGACTGTATGTATATAGTGATATTTTAATGTGGTTCATTTGTGTAAGCTACTGCTAAACCTGTTCTTCCTTCCACTGCTACTCCCACATTTGTCTCTCCCAGTTTCTGCTCTAACCCTTGCCAACTCCTCTTCTTTAAATAAGCACCTAGTTATTATGCAACATTAATTTTAATGATAATAATAGTAATTCCATGATATTTACCAGTAGTGCTATGTATTGCAACTTTCATTTCAGATCTTGTGACAACTGCCATTTTATGTCCTGTTATTAGAAAGGAAGATTCAATAATAATAATAGTAATAGTAATAATAATAATAATAATAATAATAATAATAATAATAATAATAATAATAATAATAATAATAATAATAATAATAATAGTAATAATAATAATAATAATAGTAATAATAATAATAATAATAATAATAATAATAATAATAATAATAATAATAATAATAATAATAATAATAATAACTAAAAATATCACTGACACATGCACACAAGTATATACAACATGGTAAATGGATAATACCGTATTTCCTGAAATTTTCGTTTATTAATAATTCATTTTTCAAATTTTCATGTTGTTTTAATTTCGGAAGAGCCTAGCAAGCCCAGCATGCTGAGCTGTGCATCTCCAATTATTCAACTTTTTAAATTTCGTAATAAAAGTGACATCCGAAATTAAAACAACGATGAAAATTTCAATAAATACGGTATTTCCAGGGCTCCACTGACTACATAGAGACAACACTACTAGTGGATCCTATTAGAATACCTCTTTGCATTGGACTTTCAATTCATGCCCTAGATTTTGTTAATCCATCCTAGTGTCCACATTCACTACTCACAACTTCATGAATTACACTGTAAATACAACTATTACTAGCCAAAAATATACTAGTTCACTCCCACTCATGTCACTTTAATAAATTATTTTCGGAGCTTAAGAGATGGAATATTGTGGTACTACACTCTACAGTAGGTAAGAAAGTCTATGTATACATGCCTTCTTCTGATTGGCTGCTCTCCTTGGTTGGCACAAACCCTCCTGTAATCAATGAGAATTCTGGCACCATTTCTTCTTCACTCCTCTCCAAAGCAGTGTAAAAGGCTGCACCTGGACATTTTAAACAGAAACATGACTGCAAAAAATCATAATGGGAACATAGGGACTATCTGCTATTATAATAAATGTTCTGAGAGGGAAAAGGGAGGAAGGGGGAGAGGTAGAGGAGAGGAAGGGGAGAGGAAGGTGGTATGTAATATACTGTTATATATGTACCTGGAAGAAGCTCCTGATAATCAGTACAATAATCTCCACTCCATTCCTTGGATCTAAAAAACAATAATCATAACTATCTCCATGGTCCATAGGTTCCAATAGGCTAGGAGCAGTAGGGTTATGTGCCGTAGTAGGCTGGGAGGTTAGGTTATGTCCTCCATAGGTTTGGTTAATGCTACTATAGGTTGGGCCTCTCCCTCCAATTCATTCATCATTGGGAGAACACATAAGAAGACCAGTCCAGTTCCTCTAGTGGACAAAGTGTGTGACTTTACTCACAACATGAGGCTGGTGACGAAGAGTTTCAATAATTTTCATAATAAGAAGTGTACTATGTTTTAGCAGGTTGCATTTCTCTTCCCATCCCACCATCACCACCACCCACCACCACCACCCACCACCACCACACAATCATGTTATACAGGTGAAGAGTAGGTTCTTAGAAAACAAGCAATAAAACAGCTCTTAATAATTATTATTATGGTATGCAAGAGCACAAGTTGTGGTGGGTTCAATCATTTGATTGACAAGCACTAACCTTAGACATGCTATTTCCATCTCATAAGGAGTGACAACAGGTTTGAAAAACTCCTGCGAGTCCACCAAACTATTCTCTGAACATGCCACTAGAACAAACAAGTCTATCTCCAAAAAGTTGGCCGCCATCTTGGGCACATTCAACTTCCCAACAGCAATAGTGTAATACTACAATACAACAGCAATTATTATACAGAATATCTCACTGAAAAACTCTATTATATTATTGTATGTATGGTGTTACACTGTATGGTTATAGAATAGGTGGTATTCTTATAAATAGATCTCACTATAATAATAAAAGACACTGTTGTATGGTATTATACTGTATGTTGGCTCAAATGTAATGGAGTAAGAAACTTTTAGGTCTAGCGTACTTGAACATTACTGCTTTATTTTTACTTACTAGCTAGCTAATGGCTTCTTTATCAAGACAACAAATTATTAAGCTCTATAATTTATATGAATTTCCCACATTTTACTCATTATACAGACTTTCATTACCTTCTTTCCTGCTTGCTTGAGAATCACTTTAAGCCTTTCAATTATATCCAAATAGTTAGCTATAAACACAAAACTGGTGACACAATACCCTCAAGAGGTGTGATATACAATGTACAGTTTATTGAAGTAACCTTTCTAAGCTACACGGGAATTAAGGTTCCTTATTCTTGCTTTATATTACATTATATATAGATTACCTGCTCCTAATGTTCCTATCAGAATACCAACTGTCCTGGCTTCTTTTGCTTTCTGCACCAAAAAATATCTGCAGACATTAATAACAGTGCTGTCATAACTATTATACTTATAAATTAGGTAAGGGTCACCAAAAGGACTAACTACTATCACTAACAAAAAATATTGAATGCTGCGTGCGCTATAGAAAAAAAAATTGAACAACTTGAGTAATGAGTAACAATACAGTCCTTAGAACTGAGTTGTTGGGAAAGCATTGATATGACACTACTAGAAATATGATTGGCTGTTAGTCTAATTCATTGCTAGTATACCAGTTACATTGGGTATCACTGAACAACCTTCTTTTTAGAGCCTTGTTGACATTCAGTGTCTCTTGCCTACTCTTCCTTGTACTGGGATTATAGCTGTAGAACTGTATAGGATAGATAGCACATAATCCAGTGTAGTACAGCATGGAACCTCATTAACAGACATTTTTACTAATAGTGTATAGGGTAGAGATGGTCTCTAGCTCTAGCCAGATACCCATCTCCTACAGCATTAATGAGTAGGAACGGCTTAATAGGAAGCTTTACAGTTGGCTTAGCTTCTTCCCCAAGTTTCACCCTTCAATATTCAGCATGAAACCCTTCATGTCTGTGGAACCATTATTGAACAGCTGGAGGGACACTGCATAAGTATAGTAGCCACTCTTTTGAGAGACCCCTCCTGTGAAAGACCACTTTTTTGTGAGACCAGAGACTACCAAATTGTAACCACCAACAATTAGTTATATGCTACAGCAGTGGACATGTTACAGCACTGGACATATTAAGTGCACTATAGTTCAGATTGTCAAAATAAAAAATAAAAATGATAGCTTAAGCTATCTCTCAAGAGTGTATAATATACTGTAAGTATGAAAACTCAAAGCATTCAAAAATTATCTCCTTGAAATAATTATGAGCATTAGGTTTGCTATAAAGTATTGTCTTTACCTGGCATTTGTTAAAGTTGAGGATAAAATTAGTTAACGTTGGTCCTTCTCCACCGATATAGAAGACTTTATATTCCTCTAGTTTACACTTTAACACAAAATACCTCCCAAATCTATCAAAATAGACTAATAATTAATACTGGAACAGCCAGTGTGTATACACCATACAGCTATCCATTGTATATAGGTATTGTATACCTGTCATATGTGCAGTACAGTGAGTTCTGCTAGAATATTGGATAAACAATTAAAAAAAATAAATAAACACAAAAAATTTGTTATAAACTTACCTCAGAAATCTGTTCTTCAGACCTCCTCCTTCCAACATTTTCTACTCTTTTCTCTTCAACTCCATCACTATCAATCACAAGATCATCATCCTGACACAAGGTGATTGATTGTGTGCAACTCATCTTCACAAGAGCTTCATTCTTGCAGCATCCATGACTGTTTCTTTGCAGGTCACAGTTGCACGGTTCATTATTAGTGACCTCAGTCCGAGGTAAATGGATATCTGCATTGATGCGACCAGGTAGAGATAGCTTCGATATTGCACAGTTGCTATAATCAGTGATGAGGCGAGTCAGTTCATCTACATAGCAATAACACAGCACAGATATTTCATGTCAAACTATTCCACTCCTTCATACATCCTTCAAAAGAGGAACCTCATGTGTATTTAGCACACATGAAGCTCATAATCCTGGCACTAACTAGCATTACAACTCTCTTTGATGTAATCACCAAAATTGGTTCACTGTTGAAGAAAGACAGCTAGAATTTTTTTTCCTGCTGCATAATAAACTGAGAAATAGCTAGCTACAGAGATTATTTGCTGACTACACCATTCACTCTGGACTCATCTTGTCTTGCAAGGTACAATATCACTTTGGACTTATCCTGTTTTGCAAGGTGAGAGCATAACAGAAATACAATCTCTCATGGCAGATTGATTCATTAGCTACTTTTCAAGGAAAATGAGAAAAAAAGCATAATAATAAACATTCTCTTACCCACATAATGGGAGTACACAGTGTCATAGAGCACCAGAATATGCTCATCTAGGGACTTGAATGTCCCTCTGAAAGAACACTCACAATCCCTCACATCCATACTCTCTCTACCAAAGACATAGAATACAGGAAGTCTCTTAGTCCTGCAAGTTTAAACAAAATCTTTTCACACTACAATGAAACCTATCTAGTATTGAACACTTTCTAGGCTGTAAAATGGTACAAGCGACATGACCAAAGTGGCCTATATAGAGAGGCGAGGGGTGGTCTGATTAGACAGGTTTCACCGTAGTACCTATATAGAGAGGTGGTCTTATTAGACAGGTACCATAGGTAAATCCAGTGAGTGGGTCCACTGGGTCAAGACCCAATCATTTCTTTAAATTTGCTTCCTTTTACCTTTCAAAAGCTTTTAACAATTAAAAGAATGTTGTGAATAAAAGATTTTCCTGGCCAAGTTCTAGCTTTGTTCAAAATGTATATATTATTATTATACATAAAGCTTCTCAGCTTCCTGCACTCTCCAGACCTCTCACCTCAAGACTTCACATCATGAAATAAGGGTCTTTCCTTGTTGAATCCTCTAAGTCTCACCATTTAGAGGGATATTCCCTCTTGCTTCCCTAGCCCCTAGCCTTAGCCCTAGATTCTCCCCCTAATCTCAGTTATAAACTGCAGAGTATACTCTGGGCATTCTTATTGCAAACCTTTTAGCTAAGATTATACACAGCCGGTCATACTATGATAGTATGCTGCACTAAAATGTTCTAGTTGGGATTTCCTAACAGAGAGTGTTTATATTACACACCTCCATACATGGGATGCTGGTTAGTCCTCACCTAGTGAGACAGGATGGTCCAAAGTGAATGATGCAGTTGGCCATATTATGCTCAGCAGCTATTTCATCCACACAGCAACTATACACATAACCAATAACATTAATTCTCACACTCACACACACACACACACACACACACACACACACACACACACACACACACACACACACACACACACACACACACACACACACACACACACACACTCACTCACTCACTCACTCACTCACTCACTCACTCACTCACTCACTCATTCTCTCACACAAACAATTTACTCTCTCTCACACACACACGTCACCACTATAACTATTAATCTTTCTCTTCCAACCCCAAGATTAATCCCCAAACACACATTAACATATTCCAGACTCTGTGTAAGATCTCTCTATATACTCTACAGAGCCAGAGAATCAAATGGAAGTAACATAATTATTATTATCATACAACTATATGTAATGCTACAAATAATCTTTAAGCCATTTGTTACTTCATAGTACCTTCCATAGGAGGTGTCTCCAAGAATAAAGAGTTCTCTGGAAGTCTTTGCAGTCAAAATACCAGTAACTCTGGTTGCATCACACAACAAGGTGTCAGGAAACTGAAGTGCAACCTACTATAGCAAGAAAAGGACACTACATTACACCAACTCACTGACATAAAAAATTACAATACTCAGACCACCAAAAATTAAGTTCCACATTGTTTGTGAATCACTATGTGTTCAAAGTCATACCTTTTACCAACCACATTTATTAAGTCAGTGATCATAATGCCACTAGCAATGGTCTCTATTCAGAGTCTACTTTGAACAATACTAAAGATGCCTCCTTCATAATATGCAGTCAGACTAGGTAGCCAAGGAAATTACTTGCCCAGGAAATAGCAGTCATTCTTCGTGTCTATTAGCGACCCTGTGACTTTGAAGACATTAGAAAGAGGTGGAAGGAGTGAGGGATTGAGGGTAAGTCTTGTTACTATCATCCACTGCACTCTGACCAATGGCTTAAAACATAGATACAAATATTCAATAAAGAGAAATCCAGAAGAAAACAACTTCCATCCAAGGGGGAAAAAAAGATATACTGTAATGAAGACAGACAACTTCCTACTTGAGAGAGAAAGGAAAAAGAATTACCCAAGTTTCTATGGGCCAGAATTACTATACATTTCACAGTTCAGAGGAAGCCATCACCCAAAATACTTTTGGCAGTTGTTTGCATGCCCAGATAATACATTGGCTCGTGATGAAATTATGACTCCTCCATCTGCCAGAATTTATTTACACCTACACTATAAGATATATCTGAGTCCTTGTGGGATGACTGCCAAATTTAAAATACTGCATAGCAGAGAGACATTGTCTTTCTAACAAATATGGAATCAACCAGTCAAAGATGACAGGACTACTTGGCACATTAAATTATGGACAGACATTATGTGCCCTAGCACCAACACCATGTACCAAAGAATTTGTAAACCTTAGTATAACTTCATAGTTCAGTAAATTTTAATATACCAGTGTAACTTCATAAATATTCAGTAAATTTTAATATACTAGTATTACATTCAATATACTAGTATAAATTCTCAGTAAATTGGTTTCTCAAGTTTGTAATCTCAGCATAATTATTACTAGTCTGGACCAACAAGTATGAACTTCTGATGCTTATAGAGCTATTAGTTCCATAGGCCACTGGAAAAGGGATAGAACCCCCCAATACATAGAAGGAAAGGATGGAGCATATTCTCTATCTAGAAGTATCAGAACATACTTTCTATTAGGTTAATTAAATAGAAGTGCCAGAACATACTCTGTATTAGAAGTACCAGAACATACTCTCTATTAGAAGTACCAAAACATACTCTCTATTATGTTAAATAAAGATACCTGAACATGAAGTTAATAAAAACATAGACTGTTTTTTCTATACCAATTCTCTAGTGTTGGAGTTTCCTAAACTAGCCCCAAAAAATCCACCCATTAAATTTTTATTATTCACAGACCAGGCACCTCCCTCTCACTAGCAGTGTGCCACACCCATCCCTTCGCACAAGTAATAAGAGAAGGGTGTGGTCCAACTATGCAACACTATCTGTACCCGAGGACCACCCTGACCTATGCAAGGATCATACATTTCTTTCCCTCCATCAGTAAGTCCTAATATATTATAAAGTAAGCATATTAACTTTACCCTGTGGTAATTATTGTTCAGGATGAAAGATACACATCTTTCTATCTCATAGTATTCACTCAGTTCGAGTTCAGAAAAGCACTTCCTCTCAGAGTCTGTATCCAAGTTTTCGATTTTCCTTGATATCACCTCCACAGCATCACTACTAAATACATTCTTAGACTCATTCTTTGATATCACCTCCACTCCATCACTGCTAAATGCATTCTTGGATTTGGAAGAAGACATTTCTTGATAATATTCACAGTAACTCTGACCCACGTGTGGTTACCCCGGATATCCGGTGGCCACTAGCTTGCTTGTTAGAAATTTAACAGACCTTGGACTCTACTAGTACAAGCCAAAGGTGTAGGCTCATCATAACAACAGTCACTCTGCCCGTATTCAGAGTGCAGTTTCGTAGCTAGCTAGTTCTCCAAAGATGACTACCACCTACGAATTTCGGGTGCAATACATTGACGATGTTGATCCCTTCAACGTCCTGGCTAGCATCAAGCATGCAGAACCAACGCTTCCCAAGCGCTACACGTTCGTGTCTGGACTACCTCTCTACGATCAGGTTCCCGCCAT
This sequence comes from Diacarnus erythraeanus, assembly GCA_964016965.1. Classification (NCBI taxonomy): domain Eukaryota; kingdom Metazoa; phylum Porifera; class Demospongiae; order Poecilosclerida; family Podospongiidae; genus Diacarnus; species Diacarnus erythraeanus. The sequence goes on along the minus strand of OZ024684.1, from coordinate 3,775,739 downwards.
GAAGAAGGTTCTTAGAGCACCTCATAAGGTTAGTACTGTTGCAAGGCGTTTATCTAATGTGGCACTTTAGTTTGTCTTTGTGTGTGATGACAGGTGTTAGATATATCTAGCTATGAGTTGTAAGTGTATTTTCCTGAGATACTGATATGATTCATGCATGCTAAAGAGATATTGTCTTAACACAAGAGCTATTTCTTCATATTTGTGCTGTTCCTTGTCCTATAATGATGAAGGATCCCCAAGGCTTATGTAGGACATTATAATACAAAATGGTGATTATGTACCTTTTAAACGCAGAATGAATGTCACTATGGACATGCAGATTAGCTTCTGCAAACCCTCTTCTATTGTGGTCCCCAAAAGTGTTCATAGCTAATTTGATTAAGCCCAAGAACCTGCAGATAATCTCATACTGTGGTAGTAATATACCTGCAGTGTATCTTCTCTTTTGTTACTGTATAGAGCATGGGTTATAATAATATAATTAGTCTCTCCAACTATATACTACCAGTAGAAAGTCCACAGTATTAATGGGGCATACCTGTAATTATAGATTTATAATTGATTTTGGTATGAGTTTTTCATAAGACCACATAATGGCCTTAAGGGAAGAGTATAGAGGGAAAGTTGAAAAGGGTTCTGGAGAGAAGCCTGATATTGAAGCCTTCTGCTCATCAATTTTTAGTCAACATAAGAGGTCAGTTTATAGAGTGGGGGTAAACTGTAACCCCTCCTTACATCCTGTCCCTGCCAAAATATTAGCATAACTGTCCAGCAATTACTCAAACGGTTTGCATGTATAGGTAGGAAGGTAGGAAAGTGCAGGTAGGAAGGTACTGTAGGAAGGTGTAGGTAGAAAGGTACATTGGTACATGTAAGAAGAAGGTGCATGCATGTAGGAAGGTCCACATAGGAAGATGCACATTGGGAAATGATGCTATTTACCGGGAGACCCCACTCATCCCAGACTAAACTAGTTCTTTGGGAGACATCATTCCTGCACACTTCTTGCATTCCTTGCTATGTTAGGCCTAACCTTGGAATCTTTTGAGGGTTGGAGCTTGATGGTCCTGCCATCTTGCTATTCCTAAGCCATCAAAACTCCTCAGCCTTGTATGTTGAGGTAAGTAGAACCTGAAAGCATTTTTATATTTTAGAAAGATGATGCTGTGTAGGGGTTGACCATATGATTTATGTGGTTATAAGAAAAAAAAAGGATGCCAGTAATCAGATTTTTGAAGAGTAATTAAATTTTTTTCTATATTAAATTTTAATAGTGAAAATATAAGGAATTCCTGTATTATAGTGCAAACTATCTCCCCTGACACCCACTTAATTATTAATACTAATACAAGGAAAATCACTGGGAAGACACTTATTGTGCTTTTGTCGAACATTCTTACACACTGTGCGTTGGTGTTTTCGTAGGTGGAATTCAATCTATGACTATTTGGGAGTTGTTTTCTGTCAGAGAAAACCAATTTGTAACAGACATAACAAGCAGAGTGTTATTAATGTGCTGGTAGAAATCTGTTCATTTGTAGTCCATTAAGAACTTTAGAGGTCAGTAATGATAGCTACATTCAGCAGTACAACTTCCCTTTCTAACCCTCTGAAAAACTGGCTATCTATATGACACTCAACCATTCATCTGTAATGACAACACTTAACTCTGGACATTTCTCACATCCAGAATTTAAAAAATTCAGATTAGCCACTTACTTTTTTTTACCTTGAATGATAATTATCATTATTCCCGTATGGGTAGTACCCTATAGGCATGCCATTCAACAGGAGGTGAGACCTGTGGTATGTGTCACTAAAATGATAATAATTCAAGAATGATTTTAGCATGTTAAATGGAACCAGAGAGTCTCTTTGTTGATATTCTAATGGTGTATAGAATAGAACGAATTGTTTTAGAATAGCTGATAGTGAGTGAGTGAGTGGACACAGTTTTTGGATGGATTAATAGTAGAGTTATTGTATTTTACAATTCAACAGCAATCAATTCACACACACCTACCCTTTTATAGGCTTCTTGCATCATGCTTAAAGAATCTTTATTTCAGAACCTCTGTTACCCTGAAATACACAGCCTTAACTCTAAACAAACATTACACACATCATAATTTTGTGTTTCTAATAGTTAATTAGACATGGCACAATTTTATGATGATTAAAACCAAAGTCCATGTTTACTTGGAGCCAAAGCAAAAAAAATCCAGTAATACTTACTCTCTTTAAGACTTAAAACTGTAGATAGACTCCTGATTACACCACCAATTAGTCTTTAATGTTATCAGTGTGCCTGTACACCACTCCCATGCAAAGTTAACTCTATGTCCCATAAACATTTATAAATCTGTGCCTATATGACCACACAGAATGCAGCTCAGCAGACCACAGAAACAATAATGGAAAATATGAGCAATCTAGCCACTTGGGCACATAACTGAAATAGAATTTCTTGCTGTTAATTAATATTTGTTTGTAATCTTTTCAACATTTATATGACTTACTGAAGTAGAAGGTACACTTTTTCCTAAAGTAATGTTTTCTCTACCTGATAAATAGAGTCACCAGGTAAAGAACCCCTTCAGAAATTATTATTTTCACTAGCCTTAGGCCCTGTTACTCTATAGCACTTGGAGTCATTTAGAAATACCAGTGGACCCCTCTATTCCAATCCCCTGAAATGAGGACACAAGTATCAAGGACACACTTAGATATGTCCTAAATGACAGCTTATGTTGATAGAACTTCACACCCTGAAATGAGACCACCCCTCTAATCAGGACACTTTAATCTGTCCCAGAAGGTATCCAGAATGGAGAGATTCCGCTGGATACCCTTATACTGTTACCGGCTGTTGTTTATGGCTAAAACTAAATCACCTGCTCAATCAATTATCTGTGTACAAATATGTTTATCTTCTGATGTGTTTAGACAATGCCAATCTAACTACTTAATATCTGGGTTCCACTTCATGTCACAAGAACAACCTTATTCCCTATCTGTGTCTAGCATATATACCTATTTGCAGTGCATGTATTTTTGCATACCCATTATTAGCTTTTATTCTTTATTATTATTATCGAGGACAAGACTTGATTTACTTTCACTTGTACCTTGGAGCCTGGAAGATGTACCTGGAGGATGCTACCTGCAGCATTGCACTAGTAGTATTGTGGGACTCTACACACATAGAGCTTGGCAAACAATATTTTTGTTTTTGTGAGATCTCTTATGGGGTCAGAGGAAGCCTATTACTAACAAGATAAGTATTTCACTTTTAAGTGAGCCTTGAACTGCAGGGGTTCCCCACTCTTTAGCAAAATTAGCCATTGGCTGATTCTAGTAGCTTTTGGCTACAGTTGGACAAGAACAATTAGCCAAAATGGCTATAATCCTACTTTACCAATGGCTAAAATGGCTAAAGAAAAATTAGTAAATTAACCATTTTGGCTACTATTTTTATTTTCTGTCAGGAACCCCTGCTGAAGGTAAGTGTTCTGGGCAAATTTGGATATGAATTTATATCTTCTATGAAGCACTTTGTGGTCACATTTCTCCCACTTCATGTCATTTGACCAGGGACTTTTATTGTGGGTAATTGCAGGACTAAGAGCTTGTAAACTGAAGCCAATTTATGTTTATTTTCGAGTGTATAGTATCAGATATCTCTCTGTGTGCTGATACCAGTTGATGTTATTATAAAGACAATGGTCTATTTATCTGCAACATGAATGAATCCAGATTAGGTACAAATGGATAAGAGGAATTATCATTACATGTCTTACAGAAGCGTCCTCCTTTTTAGGGCATTTGCAATTTATATCCTCACTTCAGGAATAGAAGTTTCTACTATGCCAGTAAATCAAATGTTGTAGGTTCTCTCTGTGTACAGAGGTGTCCTCATAAAGAGATTTATTCTTCATTTGAAGTAGCTCTAATAGACAGTGAAGCCTTTAAATAGTGTGTATAGGAACTCCACCTATTTCTATGGGGTGGGTACAATGTTGTGATGTACTATATTAGAACATGGGGTGGGTGGGGTGACTCCACCTATTTCTATGGGGTGGATGGGTACAATGTTGTGATGTACTATATATATTAGAACATGGGATGGGTGGGGTGACTCCACCTATTTCTTTGGAGTGGGTGGATACAATGTTGTGATGTTACTGTATTAGAAGATGTGGTGGGTGAGGTGGGTACAATGTGGAATTAGAACGTGTGGTAAGTTCCGATCTCTAAATTCCAACAAATATTCTTATCATTATTGGAGTGTGTCCATGCAATGAGTGGCTTACCACAAAAAATAGCTCTTAGTTCTCATCTATGGGCTAAGCTTTGTCCTCTATGGGCTTTGAGTTTAATCGGCCAATTCTGACCAATTATTGATCAATTATTATTGTCTGGGATTGGGTTAAGCCTGCGAGTTAAGTGTGTGATAGCTCTGATTCTTCTCTAGTAGTGTTTAAGTGGGAACTCTTAACTTATTTTCATTTACTGGAGGTTGGATTCCTCATATACAGGTGGTTAGACTAGTCCCAAAATTGTGAGACCCCCTTTCTGACATGAAACTATGGAAACCGTCTAACAGTGGCACTTCTATATGAGGGTAGCTATAAACCTACCCCTTCTTGTGGCATGAAACCATAGAAATCATCTATTCACAGACCCCAAGCATTGGGACCTCCATATGAAGATATAATTATAAACCTATGGCCCTTCCTGACACGAAACCATGGAAACCATCTATTCTTGACCCCCTTTCCTGACATGAAACATGGATGGCACAGATGGCATGAAATGGATGACATGATGAAATTAGTGAAACCTTTGTGAAAATGCTGATGTGGAAGCTTTTGTAAGTCTGTATATCTTCCAGGACACTTCCACTTGTTCCTGAGGCAAGAATGTATTGATGAAAGTCTTCATGATGATGGAGTATTTTCACACTCTAATCCCACAGTATTGTCACACTTAGTAGCGTTATAAGGTCATCTATATACCCCCAGCTCAGGAGTAGCTTGGTCACCTCTCTATTGGTGGATTGAACGCTACTTTCTCATAAAGTCATCTTTTAAAAGCTGGTCACCTCTCTATAGGTGGATTGAAGATTATCTCTTCAGAAGGTGTTCCATTAAAGACTCACTAGAATATAAAGACATCATTAGGTATATACAGTACTACTAAAAATTCCTGAAACAATCAGTGGGTGATTACTGGTTGCTGCTGTATGGACATCACCAACTCCATGATTTCTAGACTCATATATAACACTTTGTATAGGAGATCAGATTAGTGACTCTGGAATTAATAACTGTTTTCCTTCTTATGTAATAATGTTGCTTTCAGACTGTGGAGTATAGTGGAACCTCTCTAGACAAAGTATAGTACGTCCTGATTAGAGGGATGACCTCATTTCAGGGGTAAAGTTTTAATACACAAGCTGTTATATGAGACATATCCAAGTTTCCTTAATAAAGAGGTGTCCTTATTTTAGGGGATTAGAATAGAGGGGCTCCATTGTATCCGATTCTAAACTACCCTCTTTCTGATGTGCTAACTAGTTTTCTTTTCTAATAAAACCTTTTCAAAAACTATAAGGCTAAGATACGGGTATAGGACTGTGTTGGGCCGTGACGAGTTGTTTAACCTGTATTGAAGGTTATGTTATATTGCTATGTGTGATGTAATCAAGTCACATGGAGTATATTGTTAGTAATCTTGATCACATGTAGTATATTATTAGTAATCTTGGCCATATGGGGTATTTGTGTAATCTTGACCGTGTGAGTATAATATTGTTAGTAATTAATCTTGGTCATATGGAGTATATTGTTAGTAATCTTGGTCACTCGAGTACATTGTTAGTAATATGTTGGGTATATTGTTAGTAATCTTGGTCACATGGAGTATATTGTTAGTAATCTGCTACATGTTGGGTATAATTGTTAGTAATCTTGGTCACATCCCCCCTTTCTTCAAAAAGGTGTTAAGCAAAATGTGTCCACTCACTTTAATACTTCAAAATACTAATCTCCTCACTTCAAGACACTTTGATGTCCCAGACACACCCAACTAATTGAACATTCTTCAGAGAGAGCAAGTCCAGAATGAAGGGTTTTTAGCTATATAAAGCTAAAAACTGTGTGCATTCCTACATGGGTTGAATCCTCTAGCTATAGTAACACTACAAGATGTGTGGAAGATATCAGATCAGCCTATAGCATTCCTTCATGCTCTGAGCTGTGTCAGTATTCTCTTTGAACTTGTGTACAGGAGGTGTATGAGTGCAAAATAATAGCATTTTCTGTTGTCAAAAGGTGTTGAGTGAGTATAGTATGTTACTAATGAGACCATAAGGGTTTTCTTTTTATCAGTACTGCCGTGTGAATAATGTGTTTATTGAAATGAGGCAGAAATGTGGGAATTGCTATGTGTGGTAGTCGACTCTTGGACTTTGTAGCATTTGGAAGCTCTACTTCCAAATGATGTGTAGAGAGATTCCAATTGCTGTTTTAGAGAGCTTCTAATTACTACACGAAATTGGGTCTGTATAACTGAGGTTTCACTGTATATTATACAGACTAGTGCCAGTTCCATAGGGTCTGTATAACTGTGGTTCCACTGTATATTATACAGACTAGTGCCAGTCCCATAGGGTCGAAGTCTGTATAACTGAGGTTACACTGTATATTGCTATATTATAGCTCTATGCAGTGATTAGAAACTCTAAAGAAACTCTATAGCTCTGTGCAGTGATTAGAAGCCACTAATTATATCTCTGTGCAGTGATAAGAAGTTCTCTATAGCTCTGTACAACATTTAGAAGCTCTCTAAATTCTCTATAACCTTAATATCTAGAGATTTACCTTCATATACACCCCCTCCAGATGTTGTGCATGGTTGGTGCTGTTATGTATAATAACAGTACTTATCAAGATACAGTTCATGAATTTTGGAAAGATTCTGTTATAAATAGCTGGTTTGTTTGTATGGAAGAATTTAAACACTACTGGAATTGGAATTGTTTATTTCTCCCTAAAATTAGAATTAATCTTTAATATTCTTGGATAGGTTGTGTAATAAAATACCTTTGTGTGGCCTGGAGTGGACACAGTTCCCATTAAGGTGTTACTCACAACATTGTAAAACATTACTGGTGGGATGCTATAACATGTCTTCTGTAGCTGAACTGTGACTGTACGTGCCTAGATACCAGGTTTAACTAAATTCCTGTGTTCTTACAACAGGTACTTTCTGAATGTAAAGGGAAACTCTTAAATTCCTGAGTCCCCCACAACTTATGAAGGTGTAATTCTTGAACAATTCTGTGTTCCTAGCTCCTTTTGTGGCTGATTTTAATTATAGGTGTGGTACTTCTGGTGTGAAGAGAACTTTAGATTTCTATGTTCCCAGTGTTAGTGCTTATTAATATTTGTGGAGACATGTGGGAAAACCTGTGGGGAGAGAGACCTATGGGTGGAGAGACTTGTGGGGAGACCTGGGGAGGAGAAACCTATGGGTGGGGAGACCTGTAGAGAGACCTGTGAAGAGACCTGTGGAGGAGAGACCTGTAGGGAGACCTGTAGGGAGACCTGTAGGGAGACCTATAGGGAGACCTATAGTGGAGAGACCTGTAGTGGAGAGACCTGTGGAAAGACCTATGGGAAGACCTGTGGAGAGATCTAGGGAAAGACCTGTGGGGAGACCTGTGGGGGGGGAGACCTGTGGGGGGAGGCCTGCAGGGAGAGACCTGTGGGGAGACCTGTGGGGGGGAGATATATGTAGGGAAGACATGATGATACTTCTTGATACAAAGGAAAACATTATATATTCGTGTGGGGAAACTGAATTCCTGTCTTCCCACACCTTATGAAAGAACATGTTGACATCACTGAACCCTGACAAAATTATTATTGTTGTTAATCGTTGGTCATTTTCCCTGCCATATTTCTTGTGAGACTCTAGTTTTGGTATAGTTTTTCAACCACAGCAGTTCTGAGATTCTTTCTATGTCCACTCCTTTTGAAAAAATGATTGTACTTTTCAATGTTTGCTTAAAGTTATTGCACTATCTGGAGGATTGTGTATGAGGTTAATAGTGTGGTTATACTGTTCAAACAAACTGGCCACCTCTATGGCTTTCTGGATACTTTATCTATGTCCTGACATGGTCTCCACTGTTCAAACAAGCTAGTCACCTGTAGTAACCTCTACCAATTGACAGATTATGAAGCCAAGCTTCTCTACCATTTTTGGACATGTTAGGACAAAATAACGTCCTGACAGATTAAAAGCCAAGCTTCTCTACCATTTTAGGACATGTTGGGACAAAATAATGTCCTGACAGATTAAAAGCCAAGCCTCTACCATTCTGGGACATGTTAGGACAAAATAATTAGTGTCCTGATTAGAGGGTGACCATTTTTAGGGATGGCTATGTGAATTCTTCTGAATGTGTTATATAGAAATGGAGGGTAGCACATAAAGTCATTCTGTAATCCACAACTTGGTATCACAAGGAATAATACATACTTTCATAATGTTATTATTCTTAAGTTTAACTAATGTGACCTGGAGGATGGGGGTGTGTGACTTAGCTATGTGAGGGTGTAACTTAACTTTATGGAGGTGGGACTTAGCTTATGGAGGTGGTATTTAGCTTATGGAGGTGGGATTTAGCTTATGGAGGTGGGACTTAGCCTGTGGAGGTGGGACTTAGAGCTTATGGAGGTGAGACTTCACTGGACTTAACTTTGAAAGGAGCACTTGTACTAGACTCCAAGTGACCTGAGCAAAAGCCTGCCCATGTGGTACTAAAAAACCTACCAAAGTAATTTCAGTCAGCCTTTGTAGTACCTGAGCCCATGCAGTAATGTTTTACCAGCCAGCCCATGCAGTACCAGACTAGGCCTTACAGCAGATTAAAGGCTATAGGTATTAACCTAAAGTGAGTGAAAGGATAATATTACTACTATACATCAAAGATGTTTGTTGAGGATTTAATAATGGATTTACAATCCTACAAAGATATATTACCTTGTATGTAAATACAACACATTATATTGACTGGACAGGCTGAAAAAAAAGGAAAGAGTAAGCTTCTTTAATATGCTATGTTACTGCAATATTCATGTGGTAACTGCTAGATTACTGAACATAGTAATCACTTCTTGTGAGGTTTTAGATTCTTGAATATCAAGAGCATTCTGTAATTCAGGGTGTCTATAATACTGTAAGATTCCACTGTATTAGAATTGAGGAATTAGAGGTCTTATAATTTATGTTAGCAGTACTGACCTGATGTATGATCAATGTTAGATAGATTCTGGGAACCAATTCTCCTATTGCGTTCTGGGAACCGGTTCTCCTGTTGTGCTTTGGGAACCAGTTCTCCTGTTGTGTTCTGGGAACTGGTTCTCCTGTTGTGCTTTGGGAACCAGTTCTCCTGTTTTGTTCTCTCCTGTTGCATTCTGGGAACCGGTTCTCCCGTTTTATTTTGGTTATACTATCAAAATACTCAATACAAAAGACTCAAATATCAGTAAATATAAAGTATAGCTGTTGCTAATATTTTTGTCCAAGTATCTCTTCGGTCATCACTAAAATTTGGTTGCTCTAACTCAATAATATATTTTACTTTTCTGTCTCTAGATTGATGCTATTTCTCTTGTCTACTATCGTAAGGAGGACAATGATTTAAAGTATCTGGATTTAGATGCATCCATTGAGGAGCTCATAGCTGACTCCGATCTGATCCCAGACAAGTATGTGAGGTGTTTTTTTTTTTTTTTTTCCTGTAGTGTGCAGGATTTAATTTAGAGAGTTAAGGAAGAAATTCCTCTAACTAATAGTGTTGTATAGAGCTATTTTTATAGCTTTAAAGGATATTTTTCTACTTGTGTGAGAGAGAACTAAAAGTATTCCTGGAAAAGCATTTACCTTGCTTCAATCCTGATATGAATGAGGCAGATCGATCTTCTATTCTGTACATATTTGAGGTAGATACTTCAAGGAGTCTGGTTTAGTCATTATGTTTAATAACAAAAGGGGTTAATAATTAATTCTAGAATGCTTTGCTCTTATAGTGATATCATAGCATATATATGTGTTGGTAAAACCTCATATAATGCAACTTGACGGAATAGCCATGGTTATGAGGTTACATACAGGAGTAGCCTCTTTGTAAATACTAAGGGAAAAATATAAAGGACCCATGCCATGAATTTTGAATTTTTGCCTTCACAATTATATGCCACACAAACTTTGGTGCTTTGGTGTAGCTCTCACAAAGACCTTTATCTACCTTAGAGTCCCCCAAAATTACTGAAATTTCAAAGGATCATGACTCAGATGTGTGTCCACTGAATTGTTTCCCCTAATATTTGATATAATTATTATATTGAACTAATGATAAGCATTCATTATAGTGGACCAGGCCATAATCCCTTCAGAACATGAGGGAAGGTTAGCTGTGTGGAGAAGAGGAAAGAGACTAATGTCTATGTAGCTCTGGTTACTTTCAAGACAATTTATTTTCACTAATCTCATTAGCTAGTATACTGTATAGTGGGAAATTTCCTAGGGGAAAAAATTTTGTGGTTTAAATAAAACCACGAATGTTTTACCCAGGAACTTTTAATTTTATGGTTTAATAGGGACAGCACTGAGCTGTAAACCATGAATTTTTTTCCACAAATAAATTTGATTATTGAAAACCACGCAAATATTTCCCCTCAGAAATTTCCCGCTATACGGTAGTTGTATTATGATCCCTAATTCAAGTACAGTGGATCCTTGCATATCCGAACCTCGCATATCTGAACCTCACATATCCAAATCCTCGCATATCCTAACAAGAATTTTGTAAGCGCACATGCGCACATCATTACATCATTGAGTTTTAAGTGCATCACGTGGTAAAAGTCGTTTAGCTAGGATATCATCAACATTGTTGCAGCTCAGCTAGCAGCTACCTAGGCGGCGTACAGATGGACCACGAAGCTAAGCTGCTCTAGCTCTTCTGCTACTACGGGAAAAAGGAAAAGAAAAGTTCTCACCATTGAATATTTCACTTATCTGAACAAATTTTTATAGGGCTTGTTCAGAGGGGTTCGGATAACCGAGGATCCTGTACTATTATGGGAAATTATACTTCTACAATTACATTGATATTTTAAAACACTTAATTTTTAAGGTCAATGACTTAAGTAAAATGAGGCTGAAATTACCAGATCTATGGTTGTTTTCTTCCTGAGCCAGGAACAGTTTTTGGTTATCACTTACTCTTCCCACAACAAGTCATTTCTCTTTAATCCCTGAGTAGGTTAACAATAGCTGATCCAATTACTGTAACTATAATAATTGATTTTTGGGTTAAAACTCTTTTGGAACATTTATTGGTGAGTCATCCTGCCAAGGTCATGACCTTAGAATGTATTATAATTAAGTGTACTATGACCTTAGAGTAGAATTTACTTAGAGTGTACTATGACCTTGTACCTTAGAGTGTATGACCTTAGAGATAGAGTGTACTTTAACCTTATATGTCCTTAGAGAGCTAGTGTACGACCTTAGAGTATACTGAGCTGTATGGAATCAGAGTCATTACTGATGTACAAAGATCTGTAGCCAGAGAACTTGATCTCAAGTTCTGTTTACGGCCATCTTTGGGTACATGCCTGAGTTTTCTTTGGCATGGAAAGTTGTGTTTTAGTCACTAATTTAAAGTCATATGTGTTTAGTGGAGATCTGGACACCCATAGATCTCCCTGACACTCTGTATATCTGTCCATCTCTTCTATGATCTAATCAGGCATCTGGAGAATATGTATGGAGCACATCCCACCATGTATACTATGTACTGACTACCTTCATTTCTGTAGTGGGTGTGTCCTTCATTTCTTTAGTGGGTGTGTACTGACTACTGTAGTGGGTGTATATGGACTACCTTCATTTCTGTAGTGGGTGTGTAAGGGCTACCTTCTATTTCTGTAGTGGGTGTGTAGGGGGGGGGGCTACCTTCATTTCTGTAGTAGGTGTGTACGTACTGCCTTCATTTCTGTAGTGGATATGTATGGACTACCTTCATTCTGTAGTGAGTATGTACAGGCTACCTTCATTTCTGTAGTGGGTGTTCTGTTTTGTGACTGCACTGAATGGGTATTGTTGGGTTGGCCCAGGATCCAATTGTCTTCTGTTATTTAGCACCTTTCAGGAGCTGTAGTCCAAACAGATCAGGTTTTTTCTGTTATTTTCTAGTTGTCTTGTCTACACTTACACTTTTCCATAATTGCCTCTTATTGGCATTGGAGCTGCTGAAGTAGATTGCTACAAAAATCTTATAGCCTTCCTATAAGAATGTAATATGGAGTTTAGAATGCCTTGTTTTAGTAATTCAAGAATAAAACTGATTAGTAAGTTACAGAATTCCTTCTCTAGCTTAAGAAAGAGTGACCTCACTCAGTGAGGTCTGCCTCTATAGACAAGTCTCACTTTAACATAGAGAGGTTTCTTAAGGACAAGTCTTACTAATGATATAGAAGGATTTCACTAAAATAGAGAGGTGACCCCTTTAGGGTGACCTACAGACAATGCAATAGAGATGTCCTGTCAAAAAGTCATGCCATAGCTTAGAATTAAACATTGTCTCTGTTGTGTTATTGTTAATCTTGACCACTGTGACTGAGATTAAGATCTCTGCAGTGTTTTAAATAAGTTGTAATTTCATCTGTTATAGAATATTGTCTTGGTTAGCTAGTCTGATCAGCTGGGCTCTCAGCCCAAATAAATACTATTATATCTCTTGGCAGAGGAAGCATTCCATTAGTCTGAGAATCTTGCCCACATGTGGTTTTGCTACAAGCCTTGTTGTTGCAAGTTTAGAATTCTTTCTGTCTGGTCTATGAGTCATTCCAGCAGGGTGTGCGCTGTCACAACACTGCATATGTGTGTACATTCTTTGAATCGTTACATCATAGCATCTTAATGAATATACTCTTATGTTATCACTCAATACTCATGATAGACTATTAATTGAGTAATGTAATGCCTTTTGAAATCTAAGTTTGTTGTGTGAATGGGTATCAATGTGTTTGGTTTGTGGTATAGTTTCTTTGAGCTAGTGAGCAAAGAAATTGTCGGATTACACAATGAAGATATAATAATTAGGAGTGCCCTGGCCACTTGTAGTTTGCACTTTTACAATTTAATTATTGGTCATCCTTACATAATCACAAATGTCATGCTTTCAGTGTCTTCATTATCTATCAACTGTACAAATGTCCTGCCTTCAGTATCCTAGCAATCAGCTGTACAAATGTCATGCCTTCAGTGTCCTATCTATCAGCTGTACAAATGTCATGCCTTCAGTGTCCTATCTATCAGCTGTACAAATGTCATGCCTTCAGTGTCCTAGCTGTACAAATGTCATGCCTTCAGTGTCCTAGCTATCAGCTGTACTAGAAACGAGAATTTTGTTCAGTTTGATACACATAACTCATGTCCACCTCTTGGCATTTTCTTGTGGATGGATGCACACAGCCTATACGTCTTAGCTACATGTCCACCTCTTGGCATTTTCTTGCGGATGGATGCACACAGTCTACATGTCTTAACTACATGTCCACCTCTTGGCATTTTCTTGTGGATGGATACACACAGTCTACATGTTTCAGAGACCTGGTCTATAGATAATTCTCTGGTATTTTCTGCATAGAAGAGTCACACCTGACCTGTTCTACATGCATGTCTCTGATTCATAGCTCTGGTCTACATGTATATGTATCTGACACTTTCCTGTGGATGGGCTGCACAGACCTGGGCCATGCTATATGATAGATCCAACAGGTTGTGTCAAGCATGAGCATTCCACACACATTATGGTTGGACATGCAGCATAATTGCTCTCCACTACAGCCTGAAAATTCAGGTCATGAACTTTAGCTGTTAGTCACCCACTGAACCTTGAAACTTTACTTGGCTTTTAATAGCAGTGTTTACAAAACAAAAGAAATTCCTTGCATATTTGTGGTCTTAGAATGGCATCTGAGCTTAGCCACAATCAATTTAGATCATTCTTTGAATGGTTCTTGCTACATGCCTTGTTCAGTCCGAAATGTGTGCCTTATCATGGTATGGAGTTTGGAAACCCACTGTAGTGTCCTTATTGGGGTGTGGAGTGAGCAGGGTGGGTGGAAACCCACTGTAGTGTCCTTATTGGGGTGTGGATATTGTGAGCAGGATGCCCTTATAGGGTGTGGAGTGAGCAGGATGCCCTTATTGGGGTGTGGAGTGAGCAGGATGGGTGGAAAATCTGTTATGTCTTTATTGAATATGCTGTTGGTGTCACATCCAATAAGAACACTACTACTACTCACTTCACACCCCAATAAGGAGGGGGTGATACACACCAGCCCTTCTCAATACAGAGTGTTTCTACTCATTACCTCACACTGGACATTAAAGAAGTTCTCCTTTTTGCTCTATATAATAGCTCCTTACAAATGTAGCTTGTGTAGTAAAACTCAACAGTTTAATTAATAATGGAGGAGATGATACTTCAAGGTACATGCAACCACATGTGATGTTGTGTGATTGGTAGTGGGTGTGGCAGCCTAATGTAGGCCTGCAGGAAGTGGGAGTGTCTTTGGGTGTGGTAGGTATATGGGCGGCCTGTGACCTGGTCCTGCTAGAGGTGAGAATGTCTTTGTCATAATAATTGAAGAATTTTGGTCATACCATAACAATAACTAATTCTAATGATCCTTCAGATCTCAAGCCACAAATATTCAGACTACATTAAAGTATAATCAAATTTGTGCTATTTTTATCTACCATTGTATTTATAGTATAGCTGAAACCTTAGTCAGGTGACTGGGTGTGTGCAGGAGCCTAGGGCCTCAGTCAGGTGACTGTGTGCAGTAGGAATACTGTTTGTATCCTAGTTTCAGAGGATCAGAATGGACCGGCTAAGAAGTTAATAGAGTGTTTTCTTTAAGAAGTCTGAAGGGATGTGGATTACACATGTAGATTCCACCCCATACATGGTCTACTGCAGAAAGAAAGGTTTATCAGATGCACATTGATCTAGAGGGTTATTTCAGTAATAGTCAAATAGAGGGTTATTCCAGCAGAGGCAGATGGGGGGGGGGGGTGTGGAGTCTGGCATATGCTCAGTGTATAGCAGAGGGCCACATCTGCCCGTTGGCTGGCTGTCCCAGCTAAGAAAACATAGATTCTGTGCACTAATTATGGCTATGTTGCTTTTATTTACGTTGTGATGCACTTGCCTAGTAGCAACTACTGATGCCTTTTCCTGTAAGTTCCAGTTATTGTTGGTTTGGCCCTCTTTCATAACTCAGGTTTCTCAAGTGGCCCCTTGTAAGCATTTATTGCCCACCCTTGGTGTATAGCATAGATGTGCTTCATCATGAAAAGACATCAACTGAGCAAGAATGACATAGATCTTTTGTCAAATATTGAGAAGACAAAAGTTCGGTCATTGAGAAGCAGCTACAGACTGAGAGTGATGACACCTCTTTCTGTGTTGTATTCCTTAACAAATTCAAGTTTCTATCTGAAGGACTTCCTTCTGAAACATTAAATTCTTTTCTCACCTAAATCATATCAAGATATTGCCACAATCTTTCATATCTTGCCAATAGTTCCAATAACTGTTGCTACAGTGGAAAGAGCAAACTCAGCCCTTAAGGGTATAAAGGCTCCCAAGTGGTCCATGATGGGCCAAGACCACTCAATGCTCAAATTCTATTGTATGTTCACAAGAACATTCAGTCTTTTCTATGGTGATGTAATTTATTTGTATGCTAGGAGACTTTCATTAGAATTTTGTGTGACAAATTATGTTGTACAACAAGAAATAGATACAGCAGACCCTCGCCCTCACTTATCGGATTATCTGGCCTACCTATATCTACTTTATACAATGAATACTAGTACATGGGTTGATACAACAGGTTATGAATATCATTAACAGTTAACTACCTGTTGTGGGCACCCCCCCCTTCTGTTAATGCAAAGCTGCTAACACTGGTTCAAGGACTTAGCTAGAGATGTGCCCAGTTAAAGTACAGTCATTTTTTTCTTCCTAAATAATTTTGCCACATGTATACATTATTGTTTCACATATACGGACTAGTGCTGGTCCCCAGGAGTCTGTATAAGTGAGGGTCTACTGTAATCATGAATTCTTGTCCCCTCTGTGGTATCATTGCCCACTTCAAGATCACCCACTGTTCTAGTGGCCACGTTGATCTAGAGGGTTATTCTATATAGTAATAGTCAGGTGATCTAGAGGGTTATTCCAATAATAGTCATGTTGTATCTAGAGGGTTATTCTAACATGAGGATGTGTGGTTTGTGTTTATTAGTGGAGGTATGGCCACTAACAGTTGGCAAGAGACCTATATATTAATTTATATACTCTGTGTGTAGTATCTCTGTGGGCAAACATGAATTTACTTGCTTTTAAACATTAATTTTTGAAGGCATGTTATTAATACGGAGGTAAATCTTGTATTATATGGGGGAGGAGGCGTGTTCTCTAATTTGTTTACAACACACTTGTTTAGGGCACATTTGTTTGTGACAGACACAGTTTGTTTAGGACACATTTTGTCTGACTGTTAATAAGGAAACCTGGTAAAGGGTCCCCTCAGAACTAACCCTAACAAAGATCTCTCCCTTTATTAATTATTAACTTGATGAGGTGGAGTTTCAGACCACATCAAAGTATTCAAGCTCCACCCCAAAAGTGGAGCTTCAGAAAACAAACCTAGCTCTATTCTAATACAATGGCTGGGCAGAACACTGCTCTTCATCTCAGACTTTCCTTTTATCAAAGGGTTACTTCCATTTGCAGGTTGAGTGTGATCTTTCTAAGGACAAAGCTCTCTGTCAGAGTACATTCTATCATTGGTAAGGAGTTAGAGATTGAAATATCTTATAAAACCTCACTATTTACAGCAAGACCTAGGTCACAAATGGGAATTCAGACATTATAAATCTGGTTAATAGTCACTTCTATTCATTACCATGAAAATAAGAATTTAAATCATTTTTTATGCATAATTGTGACATTATAATAGTAACAACTATTGAAATAACCAGGTGTAATTAGCTTTCCCTGTGGGGAATTAGCCCTCTATTATGCTGTTTTAGGTCACTAATGAGTAATTATAAATTCTGCATTCTCCACATATCTTTATAGAAACACTATTGAATTCCGAGGGGACTCCATTGAGACAGGCTCTATTTGCACTCAAGAGAATTTTCAAGGTATATCTACAAAATAGTTATAGAGATACCGTTCCCATTTTCTATCGACTGAGCTACTTTGATGAGGCAGTATTAAGGAAGAGATAGAGTAGGATATAAAACATGAAGTTACCATCAATAATACTACCTTGGTCACACTTATACCCAGAATTTTGTTTTCTCTCAAAAAATCCTTCTGATGGTCTATTTAGGTCAATCCAAGTCCAGAAATGACCAATTTTGAATTGTCTTCATAGCTCAAAGTGTGTTTACCCTATCTCCTTAAAATTAGGTATGTAAATACAATATTATCCAGTTGCCTCAGAGGTTAGTACTATTAGTATTATGTGACTTGTATAAGAGTAGAATCCTTTAAATAGACAACTAGAAGGTACAATAATTGCTTTGTGTGAAGTTCTCGGACTTAATTGAGCTTATCATGAAAAATATTAATGCAATTGTGGTTACTCCAGGGGAAATGTGTAACTATTTATGATACAGTTCTGTGTCTCCTTCAAAGTATATACCAGCACGATTACTGGGTAAACAGTGTTTGATGTGTTAGTAAGCTCTTTGGGGTGAAATTAATTAATAACCTTTAAGGGGATTAATACATGAAATTAATAACCTCTAATTAAGGGGTTAATACATCGAATTAATAACTTAATACACCAATTAATAACCTCTAAGGGGGTTAATACGTGAAATACTTACTGATTGCTCCCTATAACTAGTGGCTAGACTGTTAACTTATAGGCTGACACTAAAGCTAGTTGTTAAACCTTTGAATCCACTCACCATGTCAGGTGGATGTCATCATATATTATTTGAACCTGGGGGGGGGGGGGGGGGGAGGGGGGGGGAGTTATTTTAAAAGTAATTACCTCCCCAACCTGGCTTGTACTGGTAGACTCCCTCAGGGATGGCTGTTGGGTCCTGGTAGACTCCTTGACTATTGGGTTCTATTTACCTACATCTTGTGTGGTTTGATTTATACACCCTTGTTGTTATGTGGTAAAGTACCCACATTGAGATGGTATGAATCCACTAATTGTGGATACCAACCAACTTATAACCCTCTATAGGATGATGAAGATCTTGTCCTGGAATTTGTGTACAATCAAGGACTGAACGCTCTGGTGTCAGTTGGTCGTGACTCCGATCAGACCTACCAGCAGTATATCCTTAAAGCTCTTGGAGAGCTAGCTGTCTATGTGGATGGGATGCATGGATTGATTCAGTGTAATGAGATTATTCAGTGGCTGTATCAGCTAGTCAATTCTAAGGTATGAATTGTAGGTTTTATCAACATTGAGGGGAGGTAGGCCAATTTTAGAGGCCATTTCACTCTTTCTCTTGTCTGGGTTTAAGCTCACACTGTATCTTCCTCTGACCTCCTCCTTCAGAGTGCAAGTGTTTCCAAAGTTGATTTCTGTGACTTTTATTTTAAGAACAAGAAGTGTGTGTTAGGCTAGCCTATGTGTGGTCTAAACTTATAAGTAGAGATGCTCAACTTAATTTAGCTTGCTAGGAAAGCACTTTTGGATCCATTTCTTGATTAGCATGTCGTGACCTATTTCAATATTATTTTTATTTTACTTCTCCATAGCATCACATGATAGTGAAGGCAACCATAGATCTCCTTCTGGTCTTTGTCAATTACACCGACCCCTCAGATTCCAATTCCAGCACCAACACCTTAATTGGTAGGGAATCCCCATCTCGTTTGGAATCTCCAGATTCTCTACCCCCAAATGCCTTGCTATTCAAGGATGCAGTCGATGAAGTGTCAGAAGAGTCAGGGATCCCTCCTTGGACCTATCTCCTGGCAATCATCAGTGAGAAATCTGTAGCAGACCAGGACATTATGGCAAAAGCCATGAGTTTGATAAATAGGGTATGTATTTTACATAGAATAGTCTAAAGTATCAAGAAGGAGACCTTTTAGTTGTCACTCAAAGCATTTCTGTTTAGAAGTGTAGGAAAGTGAGAAGATTCTCCCCTAACCACACTCAGAACTAAGTCATGCATTGTGTGTTTATATATAGATGCTGGTCACCTAATAGGATACTAAGTCTAATGGTTTTTGTGTACTGTGTGAAAAATTTTAGTGGTTATAAGAATATTTATTAGCCATGAAAATTAACAAAAATTTTCCCAAGTGACAGAAAATTACCCAAATGAAATGACTAGATTCTTTTGTGGTCAATTTTTGGCTAAGATCTGCTCTGGATCAATAGGGTGTCATGTACTATATAATCATGCAAAGGCTTGAGCTTCATTGATATGTGTGGTCTTTGAAGCCTGGTGAATCTATGCATATCTACAGACTCTGGCTGGATTTACCGATGTAGAGAACTTCTGTGAAACTGTAGATGCTCTGGAGGAGCAAGGCATTGAGAATTGCATGGAGGTAAGTCTGTATAACACAGCATGACATAACCCTTTCTGGCAACCTAGAACCATGCAGAAAACATTGATAATATTATTTTGTTGTACAGTTTCATCAGAGGAAGAAGAGAAATCATGACCTTCTTAGAGAAATTGCAACATATGAAGTGAGTGGAAACTGATCAAAATACACATCTTCATGTCTATTCAGCACAACAATATCAATCCCATGCACACACAATGAAGAACAGCAAGGTCTCTGAATTGAAGTCCATCTCTAAACTGTAGATCTGTTAATTTTACAGTTGATGGTGGACCATAAAACTTGTTGTGTTTAAAATTATTACAATCTATTACCCATGGGAATATAACACTTGGTCTAATATAATGCCTAGATATAATTACAGATTTAAAGAGCTACATTTTGGACTTGAGATCTAATGACCCTTTACCAATAATTATTGATTTTTAAGGTTTTCTCTGTTCACTCAATAAAGCTTGTACCTCTCTCTGTAGGAAACCATTGGTCAGGTCTACACAGTTGAATATGAGGACCAGGGAGAAGGGTGAGTGTAGATTTTAGATGGTGTTCACACTAAGAGTATGTGGTTCCATGTGGGTGGGTGATCAATTCGACAAGTCCTTCCTAGTGACATCAAGTAGTTGATGAAGGGAAAATGCAATGTGATAACAGGAAATTGAGCAATGGTGTTTCTCAATTCACACATATTACCCCACTTCTGATTACATATCCTATCATAGAACCCTCTAAATACACACACACACTTCTTTGTTATCCCACCTCTGATTACATATCCTCTCACTATCCCTTCCACTAGAACCCTGTCAATGCATACACACCTCTTTGTTACCCCATTTCTGATTACATCTTTCCCTAGAACCCCTCGAAGGATTCGAAGAGTGAAATCTATTACTCCCCACACCCAGAGTCCAATGAACTCCCTGAGTGCACCCGGAACACCACGTAGGAGTCTCAGTGTCACTCCCACCAAACACAGCAAGCAAGCACCAATTCTCTCCAGCTCTGACATTACATCCATCTTGTCTTCTGTTAGCGAGGACAAGAATGAGAAGCTTGTTCCACCCAGCCATAGGAAGAATAAATCTATTGGATCTTCACCATTCAATAAAGGTACTGTTCAGTGTGGATATATTATTAGAGGCATTGTTATTAGAGGCATTATTATTAGAGGCATTCATTATTATTAGAGGAGGTTATTAGAGGAGGTATGCTTGTAGTTGTCTCAATGTCAACTAGGAACTGAAAGTAATGATAATGATACAGACTCTAGATTATCTCTTATCTTTGATATGAATGTCGTGAATAGGCGGAAGAAACATTGCCTGTAAGGATTTTGAGTATGAATTATTGGACATGGTTTTGTGTTAGTTTGGGCTGTTTGGTGTTAACTCACGTCATAAGAATTTTCCAGTCCTGCTGGTAGTATCATAGGGTTCTATGTTACCATCAATGACCAGATGATTTCCCACTGTACTGCATAATGACTGAGAGGTGGAGTAAAAGCATCTGTTTTCATGCTTAAATTATACAGAAAACTTGAATGACAGTAGCAAAAATGCCAGTTCAGAATCCTTAACGGATATCAAGAGAGGTGAGTTTATTTTGAAGTATAAAATCTGATCACCTCTCAAACAGCTAATTGTGTCCCAAGGGTAGTCCAGCTAACTGGTTGTGTGACTACTGTGTACAGGTTCCACTGTATAAGCAGGCCGCCAAGCAGCCAACTGGTTGTGTCTCAAGGTGACCACTATATACAGGTTCCACTGCATATATAAGCAGGTCATCTCTGTATAACAGCCAACAGGTTGTGCCCCAAAGGTGATCACTATTGTACTGATCATTAAAGCTGGCCATCTGCCAACTGATTCAATGATGTATAAACAAACATTCTACCTGTGTGTATGGACTGTGTTCCAAGGACATACCAGTGAACATATGTACTTAATGGTTTCTACTTAGGCATTGATTCCAAGGAACTGGCCAGTCGTCTTGCCCCATTGGCTGCATCAACTCCCGAAGACAAACGAATGACTTCATCCTCTTCCAGTTCTGGTCAGTCAGACCCGTCTCACAAAAATAGTGGTAAATCAAAGAAACTTAAAGTATGAATGGTGTGTGTGTGTTTGCATGCGTGCATGTGTGGGTGTGTGGTGGGTGTGGTGAGGGGTGGGGTGAGAAATGGAAGGGATTTATAGCCAGAGGTAAAATAGATTTGGTGAGTCAATATTTGAAAAGATATCTTACGTTTACTTTAAAAGGTGTTCTATTATATCCAATCTTGTCATCATTAGACATTCTGTATGCATTATTTCAGTATATTCAGAAATTTTCATTGTTACTATAATAATAAAAATAACAATGATTATTCTGATGATGTGAAGTAGAACCTTTTGTTCCTCTTACCTGGTCAAATGTTTCTTACTTGAAACAGCAACATAACTGTATTTCAGAGGGTGTAATTTCTAAACATGAGAGTGTCATCTCATTTTAGAAGTAGAGGGTTCTATTGTTATACAGGCATTTTAGTGGGGTTCCACTGAAGGCATTTTAGAGAGTTGGGATAGAGGGTCCCTTCCATTGACTTTATGCAGTATTTTATGTAATTTTTCTCTGACTGTAATCTAGTTAATAAATCTTCTTTGCTGGACAATCACTCACCAATTATCAATGGCCTTAACACCAGCGAGCTATCACTTAACACCTCTCGTGGTCGAAGAAGACGAGATTCTCAAGGCAGACTCAACGGGAAGAGCTCTTCGTCAGAAGAAGGTTCTCCTCTAAACCAACGAAGGAACAAAATCAACAATTCCCTACTTTCTTCAAGAGGAGGAGTCACAAAAGATGCAAAGGAGCAAGAGGAGGTTATTTTAAGAAATAAGAATGCTTCAGTGTCTAACGGTATGAGAAAGAAAAAGAGTGACAGTTTTGTCTTAGATGTGGGATCTATTATGAGTGAATTGATGGCATCGAGTGGATCGGAACTGGAAGAAGATGTCCAGTCAAAGATAAATACATCAGAAAGAAACGAAAACTCTCGTCCCTTTTCAAAGGTATTAGAACCTCCTCCACCTCCAAAATCTAAAACTAAAAACAAGATGGAAACAACAGTGTTGTCCAGAACAACACTACGTGAAACAAACATGTCAAGTAAAACATCACCTTCTAGAACTATCATGGACAAACCTCCAATTAGTCCATCTTCGAGAAAGACTGTCTCTAGGACCTCATCTTCTGGCTTGGCGAGAGCAAATGGTCCAAGTGACTTGAGTTCATCATCAGAGAATCTCTTGGATGAAGTTCCAAGGAATAGACCGTACCAGTCTACTCTTTTGAAGCAAAAGACTGTTGAGGAAGATAAAAAAACAGGTAGTGAAGACAGGGTTAAGATTAACAGTGGATTTAATAAAAGAAGTGCAGATGGGGTTAAAAGCAAGAATGAAGATGGAGTCAGGACTAGCAGGGAAGATGATGTTAAAAAAAATTGGAGTGAGGATGGGGTTAAGAGCAGAACAAGGGCCAATGCAATCGGTATTAAACCTCAAAACATTGTCAGCTCAGAAGCTTCTCCAAGGAAGGACTCGGACCAGTTTGACGAAAATAGCTTCAAGTTCAGGCCCAGAACAGATACTAGATCAAAGGATGAAGCAAAGCTCAAAAGATCAGGTAGTTTTAACATGAGGCGACAGATGTCAGGTGATAAAGCCCTCGGAATATTCTACCACAACCGACGAATATCACAAGCAACTGACCACGATCTGATAGAAGACGGAGAAGGAACAGGTCACGAACCCACAGGGTCTTCGTCTACCCCTCAGAGTCCTATTACCTCTACTAAGCAACCAAAAAGTCTCAGCTCTGTACGAGATTCAGGTAACGTTAGCCCAAAAGAGGCTGGTATCTCTCCAGGTGTGCATAGTTCAATTCCAAGGAGTCCACTCTTGAGTGGTAGTGGTGGTTCAGATAAAACGAAGGAAAAGTTTAGAGCTGAAGAGAATAGTCAGCCTGCTATGTTGTCACCACACATTACAGTCACAAATGCAAATGAGGAAAGCTCTGAGGTAAGCTGTGAATTTCGTGAAGTGTTGATTGAAAAAAAAATTTTTTTTTTGAAAACATTCCTCCTTTATTAAGATAAACTGTACCAATAGTTGAGGCACTTCGAACCCCTTTGCATTAAATAGAAACTTCACTGTGGTAGCTAAAGCACATTGGGCCCCCTTTAGACACTTTGATATGGTAGCTTGTTACTATCCCTTCATATTTTATAGTGAGACAACTGAAGATATATAAACAGACAGTATTGCTGTGGGTATGGGATGGAATATTTTTTCTCTATATTTTACTATTAGGAGGAAGAAGTGTCAATGTTTCAAAAACAGCTGTTGGCACGACGTGCAAAGGGACCAAGTCGTGTCAACCAAAAGCAGAAAAAATTCTTGGCTATGATGGAGGAAGAGACAGTCATTGATGATCCAGGTGCCAAGGCTACTCGACTTCTGGACTACAAAAAGATTGAGGTACATAAATTATGTATAATAATGTTATTTACAGTTGGTCAAAATGATGTTGTGAGAGTATGGAAAGGTTGGATTTCCTCATGTTTTATGTGGTGTAGAAGGGCAGTGGTGTTGTAGGTCCTGAGATCTGAGAGCTAGCCCCCGTCACCCTAGTACCCCCCCTCTAGTCAACCTTAGAAATAATCCATCTTCTCCCAATTGTCTCTCTTTACCTGAAAATTCACTTACAGTGTCCGGATTAGAGGGATGGACTCATTTCAGGGAGTGAAGCTACATTAGTGTCAATACACAAGCCATATCCAGAATGTCCTTAATACAGAGGTGTCCTTGTTTCAGGGAGTTGGAAATAGAGGGATTCCACTGTATACAAAGGTGTTTTCACTTCAGGCAGTTAAAACCCACTTTAGTTTGTCCCAAGGTGTCCAGGTTCCACTGTATACAGTATATGAATACAATATCCTATAAATGGGAATGTGTATACAAGTTATTTGTTTGTTTGTTTGTTTATTCTCTCTCAATATTCTCTAGGAACCTGCTGTGCTTACAGAAACAGTAGGTGAGTCAACAGCAGAGACTCCTGTGGAAGAACGAAGAGCTGACATGGAGTGGGCTTACGCTCCTTCAGAAATACCTCTACGTCCTCTTAAGGTCAATGATCATGATTTCACAGATCTCACTGAAAAGGATGACGATGACATCCTCAAACCTCCAAGTTTTGGAGGAGGTCCACCACCTTTACCTGGTCTTTCTGGTGCCCCTCCTCCACCACCACCTCCTCCAGGAGGCCCATTCATCCCTCCTGGACCCCCACCTCCACCCCCACCACCTGGTGGGCCCCCTGGGGGTCCTCCCCTTCCTGGCCCACCACCACCACCTCCTGGACTACCGGGTTAGCAACTGCAATAGCGTCAGAGTTCCTGCCACCTTGAATATCTCCATTCCATTTCAAAACTCTGGTACTAACCACCTTGAAGTACCTCTTGTATAGAGTAGTCCTGTAGTCCATGGAGTTTAACTGTGGCCAATAAACCTCTCTGGTTCAAGCAATTAAGAATTAGAGGTGTACTTGTACCAGAGATTTGGAATGGAATGGAGAGATTGTACATTATTCAGGGTGGTTAATACCAGAGTTTTGGAATGGAATAGAGGTATTCAGGACTGTCAGTACCAGGGTTTTGGAATGGAATAGAAATATTCAGGGTGGTTAGTACCAGAGTTTTGTAATGGAATAGAGGTAGTCAGGGCTCTGAGTACCTAATGGAGGTGGCAAATGTCTCCAGTGCTTCATGCTAGCTACACCACTATTACAAGTTTTATTCAACATGTTGTTGTTGTTGTTGTTGTTGTTGTTGTTTATTTTATATTGTATAATTTTAGCTCCAGCATCCAATGCATTGAGCCTCAAAAAACTAAACTGGAAGCGACAGGTCCTAAATCCAGTATCATTACAACGAGTGGGTGGGGCCATCTGGAAGGACCTACCAAAGGTGGAGGTTCCCAAGCAAACTTTCACACACCTCTTCCAACAGAGAGTGGTCACCAAGGAGAAGGTGGATGTCAAAGTAAGTTAAAAAGGCAGAGCAGCATGCATGAAGTAAACTGTACTATATTACTAGTCATATTATGGTGACAAGAACATGTAGTTTACATGTAGTTTACATGCAGTTTACATGCAGTTTTGACAATTATTTAAGCATGTAGTCAAAGGGGCTTGGTTAATTGATTAATCCTGGGGCTGGGGGGGCAGAGGGGGGGTGGGGAAAGGGGGGAGGGGGGCTATCCAATACTACATAAGGAAGCACATCATGCTTTTTTCTGTACCAACTTTCTAGTGGCTGGTTCCTCAGTTATCCAGATTCACTGAAGCTTTGACATAACTCTTCACTCTTTCTATAAACAGTTGTAATAATTAGAGTTCAGTGGTGGAGCCCACTACTAAACACAGTGATCCGGATAAGATTGAGTATTGTAACACTTTGGATATTCTATTCACTAAGTATTCTATTCTATTGTGTAACACTTAAATATAGTAACACTTGGGTACTCTAATGGTATATATAACACTGACTATATTATTTGTATCTTCAATCCAATCACAGGCAGGATCAGAGCATGAAAAATTCCAGACAGTGTTAGACCAGAGAAGAGCTAATAACATTCAAATTGAGATCAAGAGGTTCCCAGCTGCTAGACACATTAAGACAGCCATCCTAGCCATGGATTACTCTTACTTCAACAAGGAGATAGTGGAGGTGAAGTAACCACTCACTCCCTCCCTTCCTTCCTTCCTCTCCCTTCCTCCCCCTCTCTCCCTTTCTCCCTCTCTCTCCCTTTCTCCCTCTTTCTCCCTTTCTCCTTCTCTCTCCCTTTCTCCCTCTCTCTCCCTTCCTCCCTCTCTCTCCCTTTCTCCCTCTCTCTCCCTTTCTCCCTCCCTTTCTTCCTCTCCCTTTCTTTCTCCCTCTCCCTCCCTCTCTCACACACAATACTTTGTCTTCATCTAAGTCTAACATTCATTATTATTTCATTTTCTTTTATAGAAACTGTTGACCAACTTAATGCCCACAGATGATGAGAGAGCTATGCTGGCAGAAGCCAAGGCCTCTAAACCAGATATTCCTCTTGGCCCAGCTGAGGAATTCCTCTATACGCTCACCTCCATTCCAGAACTTCGAGCACGTCTTAGTCTGTGGCGATTCAACTATGTCTTCAAGCAAATGGAGGAGGTAGGAAAACTGTAACTACACCATCATGAGTTGTTGAGAGAGTGTTTAGTTATCTTCATGTTGATAAGACAACTTGTTCTAGTTCTGTTGAAGGTGGTATGACTTTGACTGATTGTAAAATATGGATAATGTGGATGTTCAGGACACCAATTATAGTCCCCAATGCTAAGTTCAGGACACTAATTACAGTCCCCAATGCCTGAGTTATTCTATGTTCAGGACACCAATTATAGTCCCCAATGCTAAGTTCAGGACTCTAATTACAGTTTCCAATGCCTGAGTTATTCTATGTTCAATGTTCAGGACACCAATTATAGTACCCAATGCTAAGTTCAAGACACTAATTACAGTTCCCAATGCCTGAGTTATTCTATGTTCAGGACACCAATTATAGTCCCCACTGCTAAGTTCAGGACACTAATTACAGTTCCCAATGCCTGAGTTTTTCTATGTTCAGGACACCAATTATAGTTCCCAATGCTAAGTCCAGGACACCAGTTACAGTTCCCACTGCTAAGTTCAGGACACTAATTACAGTACCCAATGCCTGAATTGTTTTAAGTTCAGGACACCAGTTACAGTTTCCAATGCTAAGTTCAGGACACTAATTACAGCCTGAGTTTAACAGCTGAGTTAATAGCACATCTCAATTTTCAATGCCTCAAAAATGTGTGGAATAGAATTCCACAGTATGTAACTCTAGAGTTAGGTCACTGGATTTAGGTCACTGGATTTAGGTCACAGGTCAGTAGATTTATCTGCCTGCATGTGATGCTTCAGGAGTTTGCTGATGCTCTGATGGATGTGAAGAATGCCATTGAAGATGTCATGAGGAGTATTACTCTGAAGAGAGTATTAGGGACACTTTTGGCCATTGGAAACTTCCTCAATGGGAAAGAGGTATTATTTTTATTATACTGTGGAACATTTAAATAAAAGACACATTGGGATCAGGTCTACTGTCCCTTGTAGTACAGCGGAACCTCTGAATAAAAGATACAGGTCTACTATCTCTCTTATGGGAAAATTGTCCTTACCTTGAAGGTTGAGATAAACATGATGGTACATTTTTTTAAGTTGTCCTTTATACAGAGATTTTCCTTGTCTCAGAAAGTCTTAAATCTATATTATTCTAGAGACCTGTTCTAGAGATGAAGAAGTTTATTATTAGACTGGGCAGTAGCTTTCCTAAAATAGACTTTTGATGCTTTTGTTACATTTTGTATAGAGTGAGGCCTTTGACTTGGAGTATCTGGGCCGTGTGGTTGATGTGAAGGACACTGTTCACAAAGCTCCTCTCATGATCCACCTGGTCGATTTAGTAGTGGAAAAATTCCCAGATTCCTCTGACCTGTACTCTGACCTCCCCAATATTCACAGAGTTGCCAAGGTAACTTAATATTGTAATGAATTATTAATATCATTTTGGAGACTTATATACTGACCTCTATAGACAGTCTCTGTAATGGAGAGGTGGCCATCTTGTACAGTGACCTCTATAGTAATGGAGAGGTGGCCATCTTGTACAGTGACCTCTATAGACAGTCTCTGTAATGGAGAGGTGGCCATCTTGTACAGTGACCTCTATAGACAGTCTCTGTAATGGAGAGGTGGCCATCTTGTACAGTGACCTCTATAGACAGTCTCTGTAATGGAGAGGTGGCCATCTTGTACAGTGACCTCTATAGACAGGTCTCACTGTAGTAGCGAGGTGGCCATCTTGTACAGTGACCTCTATAGACAGGTCTCACTGTAATAGAGAGGTGACCTGTAGGCAGGTTCATTACTATTACAGCAGTTCCTATCACACAGATGGACTGGAACGATACAGAATCACTCTTGGAAAAGCTTCACCGTGACTTGAACCAGAGCTGGGAGGATCTGAGAGCCATTGCTAAACATGAATCATTTACTGACTCCATCAGCACCGAGAAGAAAATGAAGTCAGCTAAAACCCTGACTGAGGCAGCTGAAAGGATAAAGGTATTGGAGGTAGTACACAGAAGGATTATTAACAGAGTAAAGAAACTCTACCTCTACATGGGGATGAATGCAAGTCAAGCAGAATCACAGAAGGTACGCACATTGTTTGAGGAATACATCAGATGGATAATAGTGGTGTTTCACAATGGAATCTCTCTATTCCAGACACCCTAGGGGCATATTAAAGTGTTCTGATTTGAGGGAAGTGAAGTTCTATTACACAAGCTGTTATTTGGGACACATTCAAGTGTCCTTATTACAGAGGTGTCCTCATTTCAGGAGGTTGGAATATATAGGATGTATGCAGACAGGAGTGTCCTCATTTCAGGGAATTGGAATAGAGGGGATTCCACTGTATCTAGACAAGTGTTTGTCCTCATTACAGGGGGTTAGAAAAGAGGGATTCCACTGATTAAAGGAATTAGTCTAAATGTTGCAGAATTTTGTATGTTTATTGAATTAGCATATGCTAATAATAATAATAATAATAATAATAATAATAATAATAATAATAATAACAACAACAACAACAACAACAACAATAATAATAACTATTGATCAATCTTTTCTGCATACAATATTTAGCATTGACTTGATAATATAAGTTACTTCCATTGAGGGGAAAGGGGAACACACCCTCTTGTACCCTTGATTTTTTGGTGCTATGTGGACTGAGTTGGTCAGGTGAAAGAACACTTCATTCTATGATAACTGATTTTATAGGTTGATGCCTTTTTCAAGCTTTTGAGTGAATTTTCTATGGAATATCGTACTACTCATGGAAAGGTTCTTGCACGTCTTGAGAGGAAGAAACATGAAAGAGAAAGGAAAAAGACTAAAGGAAAATTTATCGTAAGTCAGCACAGAATTATAGTAAACCAGTGTAGCTCACTCTGCTCAAGTTAGTTTGCTTTATTGTCTAGAGGAAGAAAAGAAATATATAATCACCATTGTTTGGATAAGGTTATAAGCTTGAAAACAATATTACACTTACTTTATAGTGGAACCTCTCTATTCTGGACACCTCGGGACAAATCAAATGTTCTGATTATAGGGGTGATCTCATTTCAGATGGTGAAGTATTAAAGTTCCTTTAATACACAAGCTGTTATTGGGGACATACCCAAGTGTCCTTAATACAGGGATGACCTCATTTCAGGGAGTTGCAATATAGGGATTCCACTGTAAACTTTTTTAAACTCCCATAATAGACCAGTAATTATTACAATCATTATCTGCAGGGCAAGATTTTAGATTTAGCTGGTAAAGGTCAAAAGGACAAGGCAGAGAAAGATAGCAAGAAAGACGGCAAAAAAAGCAAGAAGAACTCTCTCTCTGTTAGTGGAGCATCTGGAGGAACTGAAGAACTAGACAGTGCAGAGGCTGATTTGGTGGCCATATTGGCAAATCAGGTGGTCAAAGATGAAAACAAGAAGTTGAGGCCGGGCTTCAGGTCGAAGAAAAAGGGCTCAAAGGCAGTTGTCAAGAAGAAAATAAGTGAGTTTTTGTTTAACTGTTTCTTAGAATTGGCAGATTATAATTTGAGCATGTGCAAACAGGTTTTGTAATAGGAGTCGTATAATTATGCTCTAACTACAGTGGAACCCCTCTATTCTAACCCCCTGAAATCTGGACACCTCTGTAATAAGCACACTTTGATATGTCCCAAATAACAGCTTGTGAGTTAACATTACACCTCTTGAAATGAGCCCCCTCCCTAACCAGAACACCAGGACACTTTAATGTGTTCCAAGGTGTCCGGAATAGAGAAGTTCTACTGTATATAGATTTACCACAAGAATATAGGTCATCAAAGTGTTATTATGTAGTTCGAAGAACTTTAGGACGTCCTGATGAACTTGAGGAATTACAGAGATTCAACGAGAGTCACTCTCAAAAGCAATAATTATATAACTCAGCACATCAGAAGTCAGCACATCAGAATAATAAGCAATACATCCTAATAATTTGTGTAACTTAAAACCTCTTTTACATGTATCATTATTTTATGTATTCTTGAAGTCATTGTGAATTAATAGTTTTTATAAGATACAATTCAACTGGAGAAGATAGGTATATATCTGATACAGGACATTGCTTATAGATGGCAATTTCAAGACCTTATATAATATTATAGAAGTCTTATCCCCTTCATTGCCACTGAGACAAAGCTGTGAATGCTAACTGCATGAGATGTGAGCCAAAAAGCAGCTGCTTGGCTAAACTATAAAGAATTCTGATATTGCAGACATGTTGATTTCTGCATTCATGTAACTATTGCATTCTAATATGAGGAGTCCAGCATTTGACATCTTTAATGGAGAAATGAATATCACATGTGTGAACCTAAACACAGATTCTCCTCTTACAATGGAGGTACATTGTAATATACAGTGGAACCACCTCTGAAATACTCCTCTGATTAGGATTGGATACAGTGTGTAGAGATAAGAATAGAGCTTTCCATCAGAAGTCAAATAACCTGCTATCCACTGCTGGTTTATGATTTCCCAAGTGATTGTCACATCTCCATCAAAGGTAGAGACACCAACTATCTTGCAATAGCCAATTTTATAATTTTGATAACATTTATGTTAACTATAAGACACAGGCCATCTTATACAGTCTTATATCACATCTAATCATCATTTTTTGGTACTCTTGGCCTTAGGCAGGGGTCCCTTCATCCATCCACGTAGTCTCAGTTGTCGGACAATGATAGGTACACTGACTACAGTAATGGTGGCACGAACTGGTAGCAAGAGTTTGTGCAAGACATATGCAAGGGCTAAGGTTGAGGCACCTTTCTTGGCCACTGAAGACTCTACGTTGAAGTAGTTCAGCACCTTCTTAACATCTAAGCCACTAGAATAATTATAACACAAGTTTTATTATACAATCCTTTACACATTTTAGTTATATCATAGGCAACCCTTTACCACATTAGTTATATCATAGGCAACCCTTTACCACATTAGTTATACTGGCATAAATGATATTTAGCCAGTAGAACTAAATCCAAGCACATTCCTAATAGCCAGTTAGCTACAATGCTGCAGTACAGGGTCATTGTAACAACCAAATATCTCTGTGGCATTGGTATAATGTATAGTGGTTATTACTGGTAGATAATATTGTCATCTTTCAAGGATATTAACCAAATATTAGTCCTGAATTGAGTTTGACCTCAGATCTGAACCTTTAATTCATCCAATCCCCTGAAATGAAGACACCTCTGTATTAAGGACACTTGGACATTTCCCAAATAACAGCTTGTGCATTAACCACTCCCTGAAATGAGCCGCACCCCTCTAATATGGACACTTTAATCTGTCCTAAGGTGTCCAGAATAGAGAAGTTATACTGTACCAAAACTTGTTTATAATAGATACATTGGATGTCAAACTGACTACATGGCCATATAACTTCATGTGGCTGTAATAAGAACCACGAAAAATTTCCACACAAAAATTAATTGAAAAGCTCTTCTTCTATCACCACAAAAAAAATTAAACTACAAGAATTAGATTTTAATATTTCCTAGTTCACTTTTTAATCTATTTAACAGCAGGAAGCTATTGTGAAGTGGAATTCAACTTCACCAGATAGCATAATTAACACTAAGTTTCAGGAGAGGGAATAAATCTAGCCACTATGAATATGATTATACTTACTTGTCAACTAATAAATAACAAATACCAACAGAACAGAGGGACATTGTTATATGGAAAGCCACACCCACACTGCCATATTCCTTCATGATGACTTTGATCCTGTCAATGTGAGACTGAGAATTATTCAAAGAGACACCATTAGAATAGGTAAGCCTTTGAATCCTGGGATTAATCCTAGATACTCCTGACACGATTCCCTTTCTTGATTGAGCATAAAGAGTGGGGAAGATTAAAACAGTAAAGTTACGATGTAGCATTTTGTGAAGATGATTTGAGAAAACTCTTGGAATGAAGGAACTGAAATAACCTTGAAGGAAGAATAAAATCTGTATGTCCCACCTAACAACCATCAAGAGGAAGAGACGTGCAAACCGTCATGACGATCCGTACAAGTAATATATGAGCATGCGCAAAAGATTGAAGGGGGTAATTGGCGGGAAAATCAAAGGAGGTGTGGTTACTATCTGGTATTAGTGTCTGTCAATGGCCCAGCTTAGTGAAAGCGAGGTAATCAGCGAATTGAAGGAGTTTGACATCTTTTTAAAGTCAGGGTCACCTTTATTGGATAAGTGTAAGTGAGGCTAGCTACAAACCAGCAGCTGTATGGCTCTATTTAGAGTAATCCCACCTCTCTGCAGTTCTAGATATTGGACAAGCATTCAGCTTTGATGCTGAAACCCTCTGCAATGAGTGGGTGGCCTTCTCAAACAGCAAGGAGTGTGAGCTTGAAGCAGACACTCTAGAAAAATGGGAAGGACATCTCTCAAGCCGTAAAACTCACCTTCATAGAACCCCAAATGCTAGGAGGTCTGTTGCCAAGTCAACGAACTCTGGACTGGCAGGGAGAACAGCTGTATACTCACAGGAACATATAGATATGTTGTAAGTTTGATTACAAATTCTTGTTCATGGCGTGAGGATTCAAACTCTTAGTGTTGCCCATGGCATGAGGATTCAGACCATGGCATAAGGACTCTTAATGTTGCCCAGGGCATGAGGATTCAAGCCCTTAATGCAGCCCATGGCATGAGGATTCAAGCTGCCTATTCATTAAATTGGCTGGAAAACTTTTCCCTGGGGAGATGCGTGGTGGTCTCATTACACCTATAACAGGGAAAGAAATGAGAGAACTCATTGGACAGTAACTAACATGTCTTAAGTACATAATCTGTACTATAAATAGTCCTATTATTTCTTCATGATTAAAGTGTGTATATAGTAAAGGATGTTGTTGATGATAATGATTTGACTGAATCTATCTTTAGTGTGGGATCCTGTCCAGTTACTTTAATTTTTCTGTGATTTTAGGTTTGGTAATGACAGATCTGTAGATGGAGACCTTATCAATGTGTACGATGCCCCACATCATAAAGTAAGCTTTCATTTCACTGCTATGGCCACTGGCTTACCTACTCCCTGTAATCACTGCTGTGGCCACTGACTTACCTACTCCCTGTAATCACTGCTGTGGCCACTGACTTACCTACTCCCTGTAATCACTGCTATGGCCACTGACTTACCTACTCCCTGTAATCACTGCTGTGGCCACTGACTCACCTACTCCCTGCAATCACTGCTGTGGCCACTGACTCACCTACTCCCTGTAATCACTGCTATGGCCACTGACTTACCTACTCCCTGTAATCACTGCTATGGCCACTGACTTACCTACTCCCTGTAATCACTGCTGTGGCCACTGACTCACCTACTCCCTGTAATCACTGCTGTGGTCACCACTTACCTACTCCCTGTAATCACTGCTGTGGCCACTGACTCACCTACTCCCTGTAATCACTGCTGTGGCCACTGACTCACCTACTCCCTGCAATCACTACTGTGGCCACTGACTCACCTACTCCCTGTAATCACTGCTGTGGCCACTGGCTTACCTACTCCCTGTAATCACTGCTGTGGCCACTGACTTACCTACTCCCTGCAATCACTGCTGTGGCCACTGACTCACCTAATCACTGCTGTGGCCACCACTTACCTACTCCCTGTAATCACTGCTGTGGCCACTGACCTATGGATTAATTAAGAAATGCTTCCTAACCGCTCCCTCTGTAGCTATATAATATGGCCATTTCAACTAGTATGTCTGGTTACCTCTGGGGCTATCCAGGGTTATCCAGGGTTATTCAAGGTTATCTGGGGTTATTTATGGGTAGTTTATCCAGGATTGTTCAGGGTTATCTGGGGGTATCTAGGGATATTGAGATTATTCAGAGTTATCTCCTCAACTTTTGCCATTAATCTTCAGCGAGGTCAGAAGAGGACTAGTGAAACCACACCCTTAAGTCCTGCTCCTACAACAAAGTCCTGGCGTCTGACGAATGGGTCCACTCCTGGCACACCTACAAATAACTCCCAGCCGATACTCAATGACAGCACACCGTACAGAACCATGGCTGAAAATGGGTAAGTGTTTTAAATATATAATCTTATTGTTAAGTCAATGATCTTGGAGTCACCTTAGTAACATTGAATCCTGTATTTGTAGAAGAATGGTATCCTCTTAAATTACTTGAAAGACCACATTGTCACAACTGACAAAAACTGTCTATACTAAATCTTTGAGCAATAGCTTATGGTGAATAATATAATGAAAATGTGGAATTAGTGAGATCTACGGGGGAGGGGGGGAGGGAGGGAGGGGCAAAGAAACAGCACTCGGGGAACCACTTATAACATAATCAATTCACTCTTGTTAACGTATTTTTGGTCCTGCAGAATGTTGCATAGCACTCCAGCTGCTTCCTATGTCCAGAGAAAGAACTCCGGACATGTCATGTGTAGTCTCAATGATTCCCTCCTCCCGGAGAAGTGGGAGGGTTCGAGAGCAAGGATACAGTTGCAGCATTTTTTTGACCCCAAGGATAGTCTCGCATCTCCTTACCAGTACATGTTTCAAAAGGTCTCGGAAAAGTCTCTTAGTAAGTGAGCAAATGGTAGATGTCCATGGGTCACCCTATACCCCTCACTTAATAATATAGTGCCCACAGGTCACCCTATAATATATTACCACTAGAGTAGAATTGATCCAATAATAATAATAATAATAATAATAATAATAATAATAATAATAATAATAATAATAATAATAATAACAACTGTAGAGACACCTGGTTTCAGTCCCGCACTAGAGTATTGTTCCTACGCTCCATTAGCTAGAGTGTCTGTAGAGACACCTGGTTTCAGTCCCGCACTAGAGTACTGTTCCTACGCTCCATTAGCTAGAGTGTCTGTAGAGACACCTGGTTTCAGTCCCGCACTAGAGTATTGTTCCTACGCTCTGTTAGCTAGAGTATCTGTAGAGACACCTGGTTTCAGTCCCGCACTAGAGTACTGTTCCTACGCTCCATTAGCTAGAGTGTCTGTAGAGACACCTGGTTTCAGTCCCGCACTAGAGTACTGTTCCTACGCTCCATTAGCTAGAGTGTCTGTAGAGACACCTGGTTTCAGTCCCGCACTAGAGTACTGTTCCTACACTCCATTAGCTAGAGTATCTGTAGAGACACCTGGTTTCAGTCCCGCACTAGAGTACTGTTCCTACACTCCATTAGCTAGAGTATCTGTAGAGACACCTGGTTTCAGTCCCACACTAGAGTACTGTTCCTACACTCCATTAGCTAGAGTATCTGGATGGAAGTGGTTTTTGTTTTGGTTCAACTTTTTATTCTTTTTGTGTGTGTAGTACTTCTTGAGAGAATAAAGGAACTTGGTGAAGCTATCTGTTCTCATAATAACCTGTCTAGTCCCATCTCTGTGGCTCAACCTTCTCTGGTAAGATGTCTTCTGCTTCATGATGTATCTCAACTCCATCCTCCTCCTCCTCCTCCCCATGGACACACCCACATGCATGTACACACCCACACATGTACACACACATACCCGAACACAGCACACAATATTCACACACATGTACACACACACATACACTCACAACACACATGCATGAATGCTGGTTGTCATGCTCAGACTAGACCTTTTTCTCCTTAGGAGCCAGCTATCTTCACTGGAAAGGTTGTCTGTGAGGGGGAAGGGCATCTCAATGCTCGATCCTGTCTTCTTGAAGGCCCCTCCCATTATCGACAGAACAAGGGAGTGTGTGTCCGTATGGAAGTACCTGATTCCATTTCGTGCTCACTATTTCCTGGTCAAGTATGTTCTTTATGCTAACAACCATTACCTAAAACTAAAAACCTCTTCTGAGGCCATCATCTTTGTTGTTCGTTGTCTCACAGGTCATAGCAGTGGAGGCGGTTAATAACTACAATGGAGTCTTGATACCATCTAGAATATATGATGAGGTATGTAATGGTGATGAATAGAGGATCTTATTACCCTATTATGGTAATGAATGAGGTATGTGTTACCCTCTTATGGTGATGAATGGAGGTATACATTACCCTCTTATGAAGGTATCTTATTACCCTATTATGGTGATGAATGAGATATGTGTTACCCTCTTATGGTGATGAATGGAGGTATACATTACCCTCTTATGAAGGTATCTTATTACCCTATTATGGTGATGAATGAGATATGTGTTACCCTCTTATGGTGATGAATGAGGTATACATTACCCTCTTATGGAGGTATCTTATTACCCTATTATGGTGATGAATGAGGTATGTGTTACCCTCTTATGGTGATGAATGGAAGTACACATTACCCTCTTATGGAAGTATCTTATTACCCTATTA
The DNA here is from genome assembly GCA_964016965.1 of Diacarnus erythraeanus. Lineage (NCBI taxonomy): Eukaryota > Metazoa > Porifera > Demospongiae > Poecilosclerida > Podospongiidae > Diacarnus > Diacarnus erythraeanus. The sequence continues at coordinate 3,738,407 of OZ024684.1, read as the reverse complement.
TGGTGATGAATGAGGTACTTATGGAGGTACATGTTATCCTATGGTGGAACCACAATGAATAAAGGTACAATATTATATAAATGCATCTCTTCCAGGGGGTGTTTCCTCCGTTACCCGAAAGAACGTCATCATCTGTTCCAGGTCAGTGATTCGACATGGAATATACTATATATTCAACTGTTGTTCACAGGTTTCACAATGCTCTGTGCCGCTGGTCCATTCACCACATCTGATAACTTAGACTTTAGACCCCTTCACGGCCTTCTGGATGTTGTACGAACCGAAGAGCCTGATGTCCTCTTGCTGGTCAGTTGAGAGTTTGTGCTGTTTGTGGGTAAATGGTAGTATCCTCTTGTTGGTCAGTTGACTGTTTGTGGGTAAAGGTTGGTATCCTCTTGCTGGTCAGTTGAGTTTGTACTGTTTGTGGGTAAAGGGTAGTATCCTCTTGTTGGTCAGTTGACTGTTTGTGGGTAAAGGTTGGTATCCTCTTGCTGGTCAGTTGAGTTTGTACTGTTTGTGGGTAAAGGGTTGAGTGTGTTAGCATTAGAGTTAAATGCATTTAGTGTCCAATTATTCTCAATAACTTGTAGTGAATCGTATTACTCATGGTTACTGTGTGAATGAGCCTATCCCAGAGATTTCTAGCTGGAGGGAGGGGCAGAGAGGGAAAAAAGGTTGTTGTTGTTGTTGTTGTTTATGTAGTTTGGCCCTTTCTTGGATTCTACACACCCTCAAGTCCAGGTAAGTGCTATCAAGGAGAGAGACCTCCTTCTCTACTTCAAGCTTTACATACTCACTATTTTAATGATGATCCTTACCAAAGTTACCTTAGCAACTTATTTGGTAAAGGGTCTATATGATTCTGACGCTGTTGCAGGCATGTGACATTCCAGGAGACTTGAGTTTTCACAAGTTCTTTTCAATCAATATACTACAGCCAGTTTTTCAATGCATCAAAAGGTAATTCTGACAGCATCACAGTACTAGATTGTCTAGTTAAAAGACATCCTTTGATGTGATTATAAACTGACCTATCTCCCTGATAGAACACTATGTTGACTGTGTGGTAACATACTGACTGATCCCCCTGATACAACACTGTGTTGACTGTGTGGTAGCATACTGACTGATCTCCCTGGTAGAACACTGTGTTGACTGTGTGGTAACATACTGACTGATCTCCCTGGTAGAACACTGTTGACTGTGTGGTAACATACTGACTGATCTCCCTGATACAACACTGTGTTGACTGTGTGGTAACATACTGACTGACCCCCCTGATACAACACTGTGTTGACTGTGTGGTAACATACTGACTGATTTCCCTGATAGAACACTGTGTTGACTGTGTGGTAACATACTGACTGATCTCCCTGATAGAACACTGTGTTGACTGTGTGGTAACATACTGACTGATTTCCCTGATAGAACACTGTGTTGACTGTGTGGTAACATACTGACTGATCTCCCTGATAGAACACTGTGTTGACTGTGTGGTAACATACTGACTGATCCCCCTGATAAGAACACTGTGTTGACTGTGTGGTAACATACTGACTAATCTCCCTTTCTTCCTACTCTCTAGTTAGGCATGACTGAGTGATGGTATTCTATCAGGGAGATCAGTCAGTATGCTACCACACAGTCAACACAATGTTCTATCAGGGGGATCAGTCAGTATATTACCACACAGTCAACACAGTGTTCTGATGAAGATGTAGGTCCTGCTTAGAACTCACAAAAAGATATCAATACTGAGTATAGCCCTCACTCACTTTTAGTTGGAATAAAGCGTTATTGTAATGTAACATTATGTAATGTAATGTAACACATAAATGTATTTCAATGCAGTGTATCTAGCATCCATTTAGCTATATTTCTACTGTTGACTGCGACTAACTTTTTATCTATTGGCTATTTCTCTGATACACAAGCAGTTTATTTCCTGGTATTGTGTGTGCAGGTGACGATATGCACCTGCTCAGCTGTTTTCTCTTTTGAGTGTGTGAATAAGTAATTCTATAGACAATGTTTGGGTTTTCAAAATTATGGGGACATTGATCTGTATGAGAAAATAATCTTATTTCACTGGTCTCAAAAATAAGCTAATTCACTTTAAGTAGTAGTGTTGAGGACAGAGGTTATATGCAAGCTCATTTGACCTGCTAAGATTTACTAAAATCCTGTTTAACTTGTTTGACTGCTTTGGGGGGTAAACTGGTTTGGGGGGTAAACTGGTTTGGGGGGTACACAGGGTACACTGCTTTTGGGGGTACACTGCTTTGAGGGCATCCTGCTTTTGGAGGTACACTTCTTTTGGGATACATTGCTTTGGGGGATACACTGCTTTGGGGACACTGCTTTTGGGGTTCACTGCTTATGAATGAAGCATAAATCTTCAGGTAGGTGAATGATCTCTGAGCTCCATCAAGATTTTTTGTCTGGGAGAAGTCAGTGTTCATGACTGTGGTGGGTTTAATATAGCCACTTCCCACTTCTTCTTTTGAGAAGGATAGTTTGAGAGTCTGATATTCTGCACTCTTGAAACTTTAGATGCACAAGTCGTCATATTTCATGCCAAGAAGTTACTCCTTTGTCAAATTTCATGTCAAGAAGCCGTCATGGCTCATATCTCATAACATCCTTAATTGCTTCATCATTGCATGAGTATAATAATATTGCAAACCTGGTTACTTTCAAATCTCAGTAGTAGTTGTATTAGTGGCACTAGTTCAAAGTTTTATCTAAACATGTTTTTGATAGTTGGCACTTAAGAATAGAGTAGTATAATGGAACTTAACCCTCTAAGCCCCTCTATTCCAACCCTCTAAGCCCCTCTATTCTAACCCTCTAAGCCCCTCTATTCCAACCCTCTAAGCCCCTCTATTCTAACCCTCTGAGCCCCTCTATTCTAACCCTCTGAGCCCCTCTATTCTAACCCTCTAAGCCCCTCTATTCTAACCCTCTGAGCCCCTCTATTCTAACCCTCTGAGCCACTCTATTCCAACCCTCTAAGCCCCTCTATTCTAACCCTCTGAGCCCCTCTATTCTAACCCTCTGAGCCACTCTATTCCAACCCTCTAAGCCCCTCTATTCTAACCCTCTAAGCCCCTCTATTCTAACCCTCTAAGCCCCTCTATTCTAACCCTCTGAGCCACTCTATTCCAACCCTCTAAGCCCCTCTATTCTAACCATCTAAGCCCCTCTATTCTAACCCTCTAAGCACCTCTATTCCAACCCTCTGAGCCACTCTATTCCAGCCCTCTGAGCCCCTCTATTCTAACCCTCTGAGCCCCTCTATTCCAACCCTCTGAGCCCCTCTATTCTAACCCTCTGAGCCCCTATATTCTAACCCTCTGAGCCCCTCTACTCCAACCCTCTGAGCCCCTCTATTCCAACCCTCTGAGCCCCTCTATTCCAACCCTCTGAGCCCCTCTATTCCAACCCTCTGAGCCCCTCTATTCCAGCCCTCTGAGCCCCTCTATTCCAGCCCTCTGAGCCCCTCTATTCCAACCCTCTGAGCACCTTTATTCCAACCCTCTGAGCCCCTCTATTCCAACCCTCTGAGCACCTCTATTCCAACCCTCTGAGCCCCTCTATTCCAACCCTCTAATCAAGACACTTTAATATGTCCCAAAGCATCCAGAATAGAGATTCCACTCTACTTCTAAACTGATGAGCAAGTTATGTCCACCCTAAACCAAAGGAACTTTTAAGCCTCCTTAAGCCTCTCTGTTTGACAACTGTAATCCAAACTATAATTTCAGACTTTAAGTTGTCTCCTTGAAGTAAGCCGTCATAACTTAAGCACATTTTAGTTCCTAGAACCAACTGGATATCTGATTGAAGTCAGCACTAAACAAAGTGTATTGCTTCCTAGAATTTCACTGTGCAGGTTCCAACTCCCAGTACTGTGTGTTGGAAAGATTTCACCCTTCAAAAGATGTGCCTTTCAATTGATGTACAGAGTAATATCCTAGTCAGAGATTATAATTCAAACATCTTGTTTCTTTACATGGTTCCTAAATTAAAATATTTGTCTTTTAGAATCTTCTTTGCCCATTTCCCCCTCCTCCTGCTGTTCTGTGTGTGCTTATTGCTTCAAGTTGTTCTTGTTTTGTCTGCCTGATTGGAAAATTGGTCTTGTGGCCTTGCAAATTAACAGACTCTTTTAGTTAAAAGCTTTAGCCATGCTAGAAGATGTTTTTGATGGGGTTAAGTCAAACTCTTTGCCATCCTGAAAAGGTTAAAAATGCACCTGACTACTGACTGGTCTCCTCCCCAAACCACTACCCCACCACCAGGCCCAGAAGGTCTGGAATTTAAGAGTTGAAAATATTAGCATTAGTATTTCCTTTGAAAGCTGGTTACTCCAGATACTAGGCTACATGGTTGATCTGCTCAGGGAGAGGGGAGGGAGGGGAGGGAGGAAGGTAAGGAGAGAGGGGGAGGGGAGAGAGAGGGAGGAGGAAGGGTAAAAATACTCGAGAAGACATAAAAATATTATGAGCGGAAAGGAATAAGTTCCCCAGAAAATTTCCATGAGAGATGTGCTGTCCCTGATATAACAGAGCTATAATAATATTATGTATTACTGTTAGTAATCCACTATTACAATGATTAACAAACTGTTATTTTCAGTTCTAGAACCAAACTTGTCCTGGTTCCTTCTCAGCTTGATGTTTGCAATCCATCAACTGTATACCCTCAACCTCCATTCCAACTTTTTCCATCTCTACCACAGCAAACTGTAAAGGATGATCTTTGGGTCGAGTTGGGGAAGGAAGTTTTTTGTGCGCCCGATCCGGCTACGCTGAATTTGAATGGGCTGTGTGTTGGTATGACTTCAACAGACGTTCTCTTTCATCTCTCGGCTCGAGCCATGTTCAAGGGGTATGTATTGTAGTGATCTCTTTAGGGGGTTGTGTCTTCAATGGGTTTGATCTCTTTAGGGGGTTATGTCTTCAATGGGTTTGTAATGTAGTGATCTCTTTAAGGGATTGTGTCTTCAATGGGTTTGATCTCTTTAGGGGGTTATGTCTTCAATGGGTTTGTAATGTAGTGATCTCTTTAAGGGATTGTGTCTTCAATGGGTTAGTAACGTAGTGATCTCTTTAAAGGGGTTGTGTCTTCAATGGGTTAGTAACGTAGTGATCTCTTTAAAGGGGTTGTGTCTTCAATGGGTTTGTAACGTAGTAATCTCTTTAAGGGGTTGTGTCTTCAGTGGGTTTGTAACATAGTGATCTCTTTAAGGGGTTGTGTCTTCAATGGGTTTGTAACGTAGTAATCTCTTTAAGGGGTTGTGTCTTCAATGGGTTTGTAACATAGTAATCTCTTTAAAGGGTTTAGAGAACATAACTAATATCAAGGTATGTATTGTAGTGATCTCCCCAAAGGGTATAGAGGGCGTGGATCTCAAGCTTAAAGTCCATACCTTCTAGCTAAAAACGTTTAAACTATGTGCTGAGGGGTATGTAGTAGTTACACCCTTTAAATAATGTGTTGAGGGGTATGTAGTAGTTAATGTGCTGAGGGGTATGTAGTAGTTTCACCCTTTAAATAATGTGCTGAGGGGTATGTAGTAGTTAATGTGCTGAGGGGTATGTAGTAGTTTCACCCTTTAAATAATGTGCTGAGGGCTATGGAAGAACCACTGCCACGTACTTCAATTGTTTTTCCTAGAAATTAACAACTAGATACAAGCTGCACATAACCCTTTCTTGCCTGGAGTTCAAAGGGTTGATTCAAAGGTTAAATTCTTAAGTTTGATTTTTACAACTTGCCGTGTTTATTGACAATAATTTCACTGGAAAATTAAAAAACAAAACAAAAACAAAAACAACAACAACAACTGGTGAACAGTCAGTAATACGACATTAATAATATTATACCAACATTCAGCTTATAAATGAAGAATATTAGAACCCTTCCTCCTTAATGTTCTTGACCTTATGAAGTGTGTAATCATTGGCTCTTGCTAGTGTGAAGGGAGGATTCCAGCCTATGGATGCTGAGGGGCTGGCATAGAATGAGGCTTCTCCTTGCGAGTTGAGCAAAAATAGTTGTTACTATATTTAGCACTTGTGTACAGACAAGACCGACCAATAATAATAATGTTGTTGTTTGTTTGTTTGTTTGTTTGTTTGTTATTATGATAAACCCTCCATCTCTATAGGCATGTAGGAGACAGAATGGCTCGTGTTGCTAAGCATATCTTACAACAGCAATGGTGAGACACCTCTAACTTCTACTCTGCAGTACACACAAGTAGCTCTTATGTTACCATCAGTGAATAGTTGTCTCTGCTAGAGTTCTCCTTACATTACTATCAGTTTGCATAACTCCCACTCTTTACTGATGTAGGGCATGAACCCAATAGCTAGTTTGTGGTCTGAGAGGTGGTTGGTGTGAGGTAGAGAAAGGTGAGATTATCCACCACTGAAATATATACCCACTTAGAGTGGTTGTAGGGGGAATATTATATTATATTTTGAAGGTGTGTGGGAGGAGAGGGAAGATACCTGTGTATTGCATGTCTTCTGGGTTTCCTGAGTGCACAGGCAGGCAGGCACTCTGGGTGAGTGTGACTGATATTTGAGTTGGTTTCCTTATCTCAAACTGTCCTTTTAATCTGCCAAATAGATTGTTTCTCTTTAAAGTCCACTGATGGAAAGATTGTGGTACAAACTGTCTATCAGGCTGTTAGAGTGGTACCAAATATTGACCTTTAGAAGTTCCTTAAGGTAGTAGTAACCAACCATTGGAATGGGTGATTCTATGTGTAAATTCTGGACATTACATCATTTGTGTAATATTCAATAATATATATTAAGATTACTGACTATAAAATAAGATTACTGTAACGTACTATAAGAATACTGTAAGGAAATTTACACATAGAAGCACCCATTGGAATGCCTGGGGAGGTTGATCTGTAATATTTTAGCTGTTAGTTTGCTAGTTCTGAGGTAGTAACTTGAGGCTAGATAGTATCATGTGTCCCCTCCCTTGGTGCTGGGGGGGGGGGGGGGGGGGGGGGGGGAGGAGGAGGAGGAGAGGAGAGGATAACTTTAATTGAGGATGCTTGTAGGCAATCCGTTGTAATTTTGGGAGAAAGTCTTGAATTTCTCTACTAGTGTGTGTGTGTATGGAGCTGGAGATATCCATTTTCAAGAGGAGGAAAATAATTATCTTTTATTCGAAATTTCATTTATCTATTTAGTGGCTATTAAGTGAGACATTTCCTTTGAGAGAATTCACCAACTGCTCCTTTAACTGCCCATTTAATTGAACAAAGGACTTCAGCAGTTGTTCTTTACTACCTGAGACTTACTGATATCTAGCAATTAGGATATTATTATCCTTAAATAGTAGCATTAATTAGAGATTAGACGTGAGGTTTTAAGGGTTTATACCTCCCATAATGTTGACCTTATGAAATTAATGTTAATAATGAGATGGGTAAGATCAATTGATTGATACCTTTGTCCAATTATAAGGCTAATTTGAAATTACTCTTGCAATAGCAGTCAGGAATCTTGCTCACACAATGTGATATACATGCCCCTCTGTTGTGATTATATGTCCATTCCTTGAACACGTACACCTACCTGTCTTCTGTTGTGAGTACCTGTTTCACCCTTGGTCACACGTACACATCCTCTGTTTTCACCCTTGGTCACACATACACACCTTCTGTTGTGAGTACCTGTCTCACCCTTGGTCACACATACACACCTTTTGTTGTGAGTACCTGTCTCACCCTTGGTCACACGTACAGGAGTACCTCTCTCACCCTTGGTCACACGTACACATCCTCTGTTTTCACCCTTGGTCACACGTACACACCTTCTGTTGTGAGTACCTGTCTCATCCTTGGTCACACGTACACACCCTCTGTTGTGAGTACCTGTCTCACCCTTGGTCACACATACACACCTTTTGTTGTGAGTACCTGTCTCACCCTTGGTCACACGTACAGGAGTACCTCTCTCACCCTTGGTCACACATACACATCCTCTGTTTTCACCCTTGGTCACACATACACACCCTCTGTTGTGAGTACCTGTCTCATCCTTGGTCACACATACACACCCTCTGTTGTGAGTACCTGTCTTACCTTCTTTGTTAATGATACATGCTTCCTATACAAAGTAGACCAGTTTGACCCAGAATAAGATTACTGTGCCAAATTATACTGGTGACCATAATTTTGGATCAAACCCTCTCTCAGATCATTGTGAGAAATGATTGTTGTGGTTTAGATGCAGGAAGCCCTGAAGGTATATAATTCTCACTTAGCGATGTAGTCATGGTGACCTTTTCTTTATGCAGTTATAAAGAACTTCCTTTAGTTTATATGATTAATGGTTGGTGAGAACAAGCTTTGCAAAATTTGTTTTGAAAGGTGAGTTAGCTTTGTGCATGGAAGCCTATAACTGGTCTCCAAATTTAGAGGTTTTCCTTGTAGCTTTTTGAAGGAAGCAAGCTGTAAAATTGAAGCACCAGAAACATCTTTTAAGCAGGCCTTTCTCTTTGCTTGCAATTTCACACTTTGTAGTGTTGTCAATCTTGTGAATGTTGGTATAAGTGTAACTGTTCCCCAGCCTGGCTCCCTGGCTACTCTCTCTTTTATTTTCATCCCAACTTCCCAGACAGAGGGGAGTGTTGGACACCAGAGTGGCTCCCTGGCTGGTCCTTCTTTTATTTTCACCCCCACTTCCCAAGTAGAGGGGGAGTGTTGGACACCAGAGTGGCTCCCTGGCTGCTCCCTCTTTTATTTTCACCCCCACTTCCCAGGTAGAGGGGAGTGTTGGACACCAGAGTGGCTCCCTGGCTGGTCCTTCTTTTATTTTCACCCCCACTTCCCAAGTAGAGGGGAGTGTTTGGACACCAGAGTGGCTCCCTGGCTGCTCTCTCTTTTATTTTCACCCCCACTTCCAAGGTAGAGGGGAGTGTTGGACACCAGAGTGGCTCCCTGGCGCTGTTCTCTCTTTTATTTTCACCCCCACTTCCCAGGTAGAGGGGAGTGTTGGACACCAGAGTGGGTTATAAATGGGGGGGGGGGGTGCTCTCTAGACTGTGATCTCTGTTTTAATAGTTACTCCTTCCATTTCGTCAGCACATGTTGGAAACTTCTCTACACAATGAACCTGGCTTTGTTTACCAGACAGACTATGTACTGTGTGTGTGTGTGTGTGTGTGTGTGTGTGTGTGTGTGTGTGTGTGTGACTTATAGAACCTGCAATGTTTGTTTGGGATCATTTACAGAGTAATTTACTGGATTATAGTCTAATGTTGGGGGAGGAATGATCTGGGATGAAGTAAGTGGTGTGAGGTATCCATGGGTAATCTGATTAAAGGTAGGTGGATCAGTGAGGTATCCATGGGTAATCTGATTAAAGGTAGGTGGATCAGTGAGGTATCCATGGGTAATCTGATTAAAGGTAGGTGGATCAGTGAGGTATCCATGAGGAATAAAAAGTCACTTTCCAACTCAATGTTGTTGCTTCATACAAGCTTTTAGAACTTGTATTAGCACGAACTCTTTTAATGCAAATTCTGACATCAATTCCTCAATGTCTGAGATGATAGGAGTCTCTGAGACAACTTTCTCCTTTCCTAATATATAGCATCCTTCATCTCTTTTCAACACCTGTGTTTCTCCTTCCAAGTAAATCTCTCTTATCTCAGTCTATCATCAGGATTAATGCCCTTTCTTGCTAAGAGTTATGATTCCATTACTTCATGGCCTGTGTCTGATAGCATCTTGACCTATTGCTTCCCTTCACCATTACTTCATGGCCTATGTCTGATAGCATCTTGGCCTATTGCTTCCCTTCACCATTACTTCATGGCCTGTGTTATTTTCTCCTCTATGACATCTCCTAGAGCAGTCATTTTATCATCACCTATGTCTCCTACCTCTCTATTCCAACCCCCTGAAATGTGGCTACCTCTGTATTAAGGACACTTAGATAAATACCTCTTAAATTAGGTCACCTTTCTGATTAGGGCTCTATTTTTCCTTAGGATTTCTAGATATAAGGTTACTCTGTATGTTTCCTTTTGCCATTGCATCATGGCCTTTGTCTGTAGTCCGTCTCTCCACTAGGAATGTGTGGTCTATGGCATCTCCTGGAGTTGATCATCCTTGTGGATCTCTGTCCATGTTCACTGAGGTCAGTTCACTGCCACAGCCATAGTTTCACGAAGCCAATTCACTGCAGCAGCCATAGGGTTCGCTGCAGCCAATTCACCGCCAAGGCCTTCATGCCACAGCCTTCACAGCCACAGCTATAATCCTACAAATGTAGTTGAACTGCTAGGTGGAGATGTCTATTATTATTATTATTATTATTATTATTATTATTATTATTATTATTATTATTATTATTATTATTATTATTATTATTATTATTATTATTATTATTATTATTATTATTATTATTATTATTATTATTATTATTATTATTATTATTATTATTATTATTATTATTATTATTATTATTATTATTATTATTATTATACGCAAGTGAGAAATTCCCACTGAAGAAATATCAGATACTCTTTAAAAATACTTGGATAAAATAAATTTAAGACTGGGAAGGAGAGGATAGCAAAGATGAGCTCTTGGTGGACTGGCTTTTTTGGAATGTATATATAGTAGGTGATGCATTGAGTGAGCTGACTGTGTCTCTTCCGCTCACAAGCCAGCCACTGGTAAGCTCTAGAGTTTTTTGGGGAGCTGTGAGTTCTTCCTTCCAGGTTATTTATATCATGTTTTTTCCGGTGATATGTGCTTCCTCTCTTCCACTTCAGCCTCCCAGATTGTAGCTGTTAGTGCTAAGTACACTAAACTGGCCTTCATCAGGGCTGGAGTGTTCTGTTAGAAATTGTTGCGTTGGGCTATCAGCTTTACTTACCCCAGCAGTTGGCTGGTGGTAAATTGTTTAAATGGAGGCTATGGTTGAGTGGTAGAGTTAATAAGAGCTCACAGTTTTCTAGCTGAGGGGCTTATCCCCAGCTCTCCCTAGGGTCTATGTAAAATGGGCTTCACCCGGAGTGGGGCTGTGGGGTATTGTGCCCTCCAGCCTTTGTATAAATGTAACAGTTGTAACACTTCGGTAGCTTTATTGTATTGCGGCTGAAAATCCCACCCACCCCCCTTCAACGTCATCACGAGCACCACCCGCACCACCAGCACCACCCTTTCCTCTGAGGCATTAGCCTTTAGGGTCCTCCTAGTATACTAATTACCGTGAAAACAGGAGTGAAAACAGAAGCTCGTTGAGTTCAGGATTTGATAATGTTTAGCTCTTCTAAGAAAAGGATTGAGTTTCCCAGTCACAATATCTAGTTGAATTGATGGAAATAAACCTACACACACAATAATAATAATAATATATTTATTTACTACACACACAATAATAATAATAATATATTTATTTATTTACTAATCTACCTAAAGAAGGATTTGTAGGCATACTAACCCTGATTAATGGTGGTAGGAATGCAATAGACCTGTGATTTTGCTGAGAAAGGACAGAGTTCTTGGAAAACTTAACATCAAATCATTCATGCTATGTGCTTGATTATAAACTGGTCCAATAAGTATGTAATCTACTCTCTGTTTCAAAGGTCTCAGTATATACCTGTTTGCCCTAGATTATCTGAGTATGGTGGTGTCAGTGACAGAGTTCTTGGAAAACTTAACATCAAATCATTCATGCTATGTGCTTGATTATAAACTGGTCCAATAAGTATGTAATCTACTCTCTGTTTCAAAGGTCTCAGTATATACCTGTTTGCCCTAGATTATCTGAGTATGGTGGTGTCAGTGATGACCGTGATACAGTATTGTCTAAGATATTCCTCTGTGTTTCCTTTAACAATGGTGTGTATGTGTGTGTGAGGTCCTGTGTTGTCTAGAGAAGGGACTGCCCTTTGTAGTTTCTTTCTGTCCCACTCAAATAATGGGATGGAACATATTAGTTTAGTGACTTCAAATTTTATCCATGGCTTCTTGTTTTACATGATATATTCCTCTTGAATAGACAATTTTTTTTTCTATCGGGTGTGTTCATATAGGTCCCTGGCTGATGTCTCTCAGGCTGGGTACATAACAGTCCAGGTCCCTGGCTGGGTATGTAACAGTCTGACTGGGTACTTAACCTGGCTGGGTATGTGACAGTCTGGCTGGGTACATAACAGTTCAGGTCCCTGGCTGGGTATGTGACAGTCTGACTGGGTACATAACAGTTCAGGTCCCTGGCTGGGTACATAACAGTCCAGGCCCCTGGCTGGTTATGTGACAGTCTTGCTGGGTATGGAACACTCTGACTGGGGTTCCTGGTATCTTGCAATAGTCTAGGTCCCTGTGTTGGGTGGGTGGACTTCCTTGGGTATACACTGGTGGTTAACATTCTCTTGCCTTCTGACCTACATCAGAGAGACCATGTTATGGCTTGCTGTGTTAGCAGGAAAGAATAACAACATTATATATCACTTCCTATAGTCTATGTCAGCACACACTCTCAGTTCCTTTCTTTGATCTTCTAATATCTCTACAGTCAGCTATTTATTATTATTATTATTATTATTATTATTATTATTATTATTATTATTATTATTATTATTATTATTATTATTATTATTATTATTATTATTATTATTTGGTGCACTGGTAAATTTTGTAGTGTACATCTGCAGCTGACTCTAGCTGGTGTGGTAACATGGAGGGAGGGCCCTGCCTGGTATGCATTGTTAGCTTGTATGGTGTGTTTATATACCCTGTAGCTTAATATCTTCTGAGGGGAAATATCTTGGTGTTTTGATGCGTTAAGATAAAACCAGGAATGTTTTACCCAGGAATTCCCCAGCTGTAAACCAGCGACTTTCCCCTGAAAATTTCCCACTAGAGGTATGCACCTTAGCTAGCCTCATCTTCCTTTTTAGGGTCCAGTAAAGGCACTTTGTAACTTCTTGTAAGTTTTCTGACTGTATAATGTTATGTAACTCTGACTAACATGTTGGTATATCAGTACTATTCCACCTGCTACCTAATGGGGCTGTCCATCCTGAAACTTCCTCATCCTGGTGTTGTTCCTGAGGTTACCTTGACTTCCTGTGTTGGGAGGTTTTTATCTTCTGGTTGGACTTTGTGGTGTTGTAATAAGGAAATGAATGTTAATTGAAGTGGTCCAGCTGCTAATATACTGTAGTGTGGGCTAGTTGATAGTGTTTGTGGTGAATCTAGGTGTTTGAATACCCTTCCTTTGGCTACACCACTTTTGGTGGTGGAGGTGGATTCAATTTCTTTCCTCCTCTCCCCTTCTGTCTCCTCTCCTCCTCTCCTCCCCTCTCCTCTCCTCCCCTCTCCTCTCCTCCCCTCTCCTCTCCTATCCCTTCCCCTCTCCCTTTTCCTCTCCTCTCTCTCCTCTCCTCTCTCTCCTCTCCTCTCCTCTCTCTCCTCTCCTCTCTTCTCTTCTCCTGTGGGTGTCCAAAAGTAAGGGACACTCTCAGGATCTTGGTTGTAGCTTCAAGATACCAGGTGTAGTCTCTATGCTCAGTATAGTCTCTATACTCAGTGTGTAGTCTACCCTTAGAGAAGGGGGAGATGCAAAAATTAAACTCCTCCCCCTCCACCCATGCCCACATAGATACCAGCCATTTAGTAAATATTATTTCTGTATTGTTTTAGCTACTATCCGCTTCTTCCTGCTTTTGGACAAGAACTCTCAGCTAAGAGCAGATCCCCTCAGGCTCCCACTGATGTCCCCCAGCTTGCCATGGAGACAACTGAAGTGAACCTTGACCTCATACACATGTTTGACTATGAATGGAAGCATGCCTGTTTGCCAGTCAGACCGGATGTGTTGATACTTCCCTCCAATCTCAAACCCTTTGCCAAGGTCCTTTCAACTATTAAATTATATTTTGGACATTACAAAGTAGATTACAATGGAACCTCTGATAGAGGAGACATCAAAGTATAGACCCACTTCCATTTAAGGATGTTATCCTCAAGGTCCCAGTGTCTCTATAGAGAGGTCCCACTGTACGTATATATAGGGCAATACCAAGGTCCCAGTGTGTCCTCTATATAGAGGTCCCACTGTATATATAGGACAATACCAAAGGTCCCAATGTGTCCTCTATATAGAGGTCCCACTGTATATATAGAGCAATACCAAGGTCCCAGTGTGTCCTCTATATAGAGGTCCCACTGTATATATAGGGCAATACCAAGGTCCCAGTGTGTCCTCTATAGAGAGGTCCCACTGTATATATACCAAGGTCCCAATGTGTCCTCTATATAAAGGTCCCACGTATTTTTATAGCTCTCCTGATGTGATAAAGGAACTAGTGTGGAAGTGACTACACACAGTGCCAAGAAGATACACTTTACTTCCAACACAAACCACTACCTCTTATCATTAGTTGTACACAGGCATTAGCTAGCTAGTGTGGTTTGGGGCACTGTATAGGACTTACCTGTGGGATAGTAAACTGAGTTTATTCTGTTTAGGCTTTTTAATATGCCTTACAATAGCTTTCTTGTTTATTTTCACTGACTACAGAAGCAACACATAACACAAAAAGACATAATTATTCATTACCTTCTTCCCTTCTAGATACTGGCTTCACCCTATCTAGCCATATATATCTCACTAGGTGTAGGTTAGTGGGTGGTAAAGTTTCCCTCTTCAAGTGTGAGGCTACATTGCCGTTTTTCCCTCTAGATACTGGCTTCACCCTATCTATCCATCTCACTAGATGTAGGTTAGTGGGTGGTAGAGTTTCCCTCTTCAAGTGTGAGGCTACATTGCCTTCTTCCCCTCTAGATACTGGCTTCACCCTATCTATCCACATATATCTCACCAGGTGTAGGTGGTACTTGTAGAGTTTCCCTCCTCAAGTGTGAGGCTACATTACCTTCTTTTCCTCTAGATACTGGCTTCACCCTATCCATGTATATATCTCACCAGGTATAGGTTAGTGGGTGGTGGAGTTTCCCTCCTCAAGTGTGAGGCTACAATTTGATTTGATATAAGGAGTTCCACCTCTTGGGGCTACAATTTCCTGGTTGTGGTGTACAAAGAAATGTGTGACATCATGGTTTATTTTGACCAGGATTCCTTCATTTTGATGTCACTAAACCTGGTTACACATGACCCTTCTGATGAAACTATAGTCCTCTCTGCCATTGTTCTTAAGATAAAAACACTTTTTTAGTCAGAAAAGCCCCTCTATTCTTGTCCTTAGAAGCATCTTTACGGGAGTTAGTGGGAGTTAGTGGGAGTTAGTGGGGGGTTATTCCAGTCCCCTCCTGCAGGTTTCTGGGTGGGTAGGGGGGAGGGGTTAGTGTGTGGTAGGGTTGTTTGTTGTCTGGCTGGTTCTTCGTTCGCCCTTTGCTTAATAATCACCTCTAAGTGTTAACTGGGTAGTAATTACATATTAGGTGTTAAATATTACATTTCGGGTGTCAATTGGACGTCATTCCGCACTAGATCTTTTATCGGGCTGGTCTAGCCCCTCCTATTGTGGAGGTACAAATTGGTTGGTCTAAATTTTGCTCTAATAGGGCTAGGTGTCTCAGCCGGTTACATGATAAATATTGTCCTTAAGAGATTTAATTTTGACTTGGCAGAGGTACAATCTGTTCTTTAGACCCACCTAAAAATTGGATTATCTGAGGGGGGGCTCCTGAATATTTAAAGGGCCCCTTGAATTTGAGGGGTGGCTGACCTTAACTCTCCCAGATTTCAGAGGGTGACCTTAACTCTCCCAGATTTCAGAGAGTGACCTTTATATTGGAACCTACTTAATACGGTAAGTTAATAACTTAACCCTTTTGAAAATCGACACCACCATTGAGAATTGGAGGGCCCTAGGGTGTCTGGTTGTGGGTGGGTGGTTACCTCTACATAGTCTAAACCTTATTAACATTATTAACATTAATGATACTGATGACTCTTTATGTGGAGTTAACATTTGCCACTTCCACTGAGAGGAAAGTATTAAACTCGCTGTAAGGTAAGTGTCTTCTCCTAAGCATGTTTCCTGGAAAAACTCTCCAATGTGAAATAACTTTATGATGGTACCTCCAGTTGGGATATGAGTTGGGACCTCTATTACACATGAATATCATTGCTTTAGCTATGAATATTATTAACCTGAGACAGTAATATTTTGGGTATGAGCCAAACTAAAGCTTTTCCCTTGCTAATTACTGTGAGTCATCAAGTTGAGACCATATATAGTTTCTCTATTCCAAGCTTTCAGGACAAGTTGAGATGTCCTAGTAGTTTAAAGGATGGTCTCAGGAAGGATATCATATTAACATAGTGGACAGATTGTCCTGATATAGAGGTGTTCTCATACCAGGGTTTAGGGTAAAGAATTTTCACTATGTATATGAGCTGGGTTTTCTTTGTTTTTTTTTTGTTGTTGTTGTTGTGTTGTTTTGTTTTGTTTTGTTTTGTTTTTTAAGGAAGGGGTGTATTCAAGTGTTGATGTTTTTTGCTCTAGGGATGCTCTCGTTTCAGGGATACAGCTCATTTCATAGAAAGGTTTCACATAATATAGTTTGGGGGGGGGTGAAGGCACATATCTAAATGTAGGAGTGTTCTCACTTTCAGGGGTTTAGAATTAAAGGACTTGTTAATCGATGCATGGGATGTCCTCACTTCTAGAGTTGGAGTTCTACTGTAAGTATTCTTAATGTGGAGGGGATCTTCATGAAAGGATATGTTCCACACCTTATTTCAAAGGTTTTCTTTTAAAATGAACCATAAGAGAGGGGGAATATCTCTGGTCAGGGATATTCTATACAACACTTATTCATGCATAGTGTGGTATACATAATTATCCTTAGTGTAACCAAAAACCACTTAAATACACTACTGACACATGTTTGGGGACACTCAGTTCCACCAATTAGAGGATTAGTTTAAACACATTTCCATGTGAAGGTATTTCTAAAGCTGGCACGTGTACACACAGTCCCACCATTATTTCAAATTAAAATGTTATGTTACACTGCTGGCACATGTTTCACTTTTAAAGGGACACTCCCTTCTCCCTGAAAATACAAAATCTTTACGAAAGAAATGGTGTCACTCCACAGGGCAGCATGTGTCAATGAGATGTCTTTAGTGAACCTGTTATCCTTCTAAAGGGAAAAACGTGTCTGTGTACAACAGATTGGATGTTGTTTATTATTATTGTTGATTTGAATAGAAAACAGAGTCAGACATATAATAGAAAATAATATGGTGGAACTAGAGTGAATGTTTATGGGTATACATTCTGGGGTTAAGTCTTGGTCACATACTGAAAGTTAAATCACATTTACGAACAAACATGTTATTAAATTTACCACTCCGATTATTAGGGTTGGGTATTTTTATGTTATCGTTCTGGGAGGGAATCTAGCAGCACTGCTATTGTTTCTCCCTCACTGTCGAGTAGAGATGTAGAGTGTAATCTATCATCTCAATGAAATGGGGTTAGGAACAGCTGTGTTAACTATTGAAAGGAAACTTTGGTCTATTAAGCAGAGACTATTAACTGAGGCTTGCATGTTGAGAGGAGTATGTGTGTTAATTATTAAAGTGGTGCTCCAACTGACCATTTAAAGATACCTGTTGCATTTTAGTGGGTGATCATATCATTAAGGAAAACACTCTATAGATTTGGGTACTTAAAAATCATTGTATGGAACATTCTTTGGCTTTATCTCTCCAATCTCTCCCCACTTTAAAATGTTCAAGAAATGTTACCCCATGGGGTCTGTAGGTCTGTGATCTTGTAACATCTGAGATTAAGAGACTAGAGGAATGAATGTAAATTCATAGTCAGCTACACCCCACCAGAAAACTCCACTTTTTGGACTAAAAACTCCTCCTCCGGGTGAGGCCTCCAACCCTACATGTAACCCCTCTGGCTAAGTTGAAAGATATCCAATGGGAGGGGACAGTTTAAAACTCTTGATGGGTGAACAGCCTTCTTCCCACCCCCACCTCCTTCCAAACCGAGGAACACAAACCAGTATTAATATTATATAATATACTTGATTACATTTCTTAAAGGCTGTGTGGTCTGCCAGAAAAATGGCACAGCTATCAGATAACCTAGCACACAAAGAAGTCAAGGCATTTTGTCACCTCAGATAAAGTTATTTATTACTAATCTTTAGCCACAGGAATGATATTACATCACTCCGACTTCTTCAGGAAGGACACCAGGAATTAAACCAGGGCATCCCTGGGACAGACACTGAGGATGTCCTATAAAGGGAATTGGAAGTGGTGACCTATAATGTTCAGGACATTGAAGGTGTCCTATAAAGGGCATTGGGGGTGACCTATAGTGTTCAGGACGTTGAGGGTGTCCTATAAAGGGCATTGGGGGTGACCTATAATGTTCAGGATGTTGAGAGTGTCCTATAAAGGGCATTGGGGGTGACCTATAATGTTCAGGACATTGAGGGTGGCATTGGGGGTGACCTATAATGTTCAGGACATTGAGGGTGTCCTGCATATCAATAACTGTGTGCTTTTGGCAAGACATACATTCCATTTGTCTGGAACATATCTGGTAATGGTTATAGAATGAAATAATAGAGTAGAATAGAATGTAATTTTCTGGCTCTACTGGGAAGGGGATAAGTCATTTCAGAGGTTTGGTAGTGGAATTTACAGTACAACTTCTACTTAAGACCTTGGTAAGTTATAGAGGCTATGCATGTAGTGTATAAAACTGTCCTCTATATAGAAGTTGTCCTTACTTCAGACTGAGAATCAGATCATTTAGTCCTCAACTGTGGAACTCTGAATATTTTAGTGTGTGGATTACAGGGTTATGGAAGAAATGATCAAAGCATGAAATTATAGGAAGCATGTCCACATAACAGTACTTGACCTGTAATTTTCTTGTCAATTGAGTACATCATAACTCTACTATTCAGAGTTATCAAAAGCTGGGAAACCAGATATTAAAAGTGACGTTTGAAGGTGGTTTCCATTGATTATGTGTAATCAATCCATTTATTTCCCTCAGGAGTCGGAGATGATGTAGAATATATTTTTCCCCATTAATTTGCCCTTTGGTAAGCAAAAGGGGCTTTTTTTTCTATTTGTGTAAAATATTCACTACATCAAGTTCTTGCCCACACAATCTGTCAGAAATTACATGGACTACTTGTTTAACTTGAAGTGGTGGTTTCATGGAGGCCATTGTGTGCCTCAAATGTCCTCATACAAGCTAATCAGTTGAATGAAGTGAGTAATGAATGATCTTCTTGTTCAGTAGCTAGTTAGCTAACTATAGGAGCCCACCATTCTATTCATAGGCTAGGAGAAGGCTTGTTGTACTGTTAAGTGGTAACAATAGGAAGTATACTATAACGTATGACCTCCTTCGTTCACATATGTAGTTTAAATGTCCTGAAACATTGTCTGTACCACTTAGAGGTGAAATGGAGAGGGTCACTTATAAAATAGCCATACAGACATCACTCAAAACATCACTTAAGGTCATGTTATTCAGGAGCTCCTGGGAAATGAACGTTTTGTTTATATAAGCTATGCCTAATAGGGACTAGGCAGTGAGTGAGTGGTTTAGCCACTTAAAGGGAACTGTCCTGTTGTGAGTTCCTAAGGGATATAATGTCATGAGACAATAATCCTGGTGACCTGTTTTCTCATTTAGGAAGTTATGGGTGTGATTTTTATGGAAGTAAATTATCCAATTTCAGTCATTTTTGTCATGTGGAGTAAATATTATATTGTGTCATCATTAAACTGTTACTATATTTAGTACTGGGTACTGATTGCATGTGTACTGTTACTATCACTAGGTAAAGATATTTCTAGTTATTGGTTTATTAGTCAGAGGATCCTATAAACTATGGGAAAGCAAGCTAATCATTATTAAGTATGGGAACAAGATAGCCCACAGTCTTCAAACTGCCCATAAAAAATTAGCTCCCACTAAAAAATAGTTCCCCTCTATTCCAACCCCCTGAAATAAATATTAACACTGTGGTTTCATTTAAGCTTAAAATAAGTCTACCCTGAGAGGCTGCACTGTAGGCTGTAGTGCTAAGCTGTAGTAGTGTCTGTTCTGAAGTCTGCTACACTTTAGCTCATTCCAACTCTGAATAATATTTTTTCCTCGTTCAAAAGACATCTCTCGGGTAGTTATTGGAGCCTGAAGGTTTAATGACTTTGAGGTTGAAGCATGTGTGATAGTGATATGGTGATAAGATATTCAAACCAATCTGTTTTTGGTGTAGACTAGTGACAATATCTGACTAATATCCCATTTATCAGTAAGTTTGACTTAGAATTAATGGCCTATATTTGGAGAGTGCCTGGTTAGAAATATTTCCTTTGAGACATAACCAACTCTCATTACATGACTTTCTTGAAGTAAGAGATAGTCAGCTTATACAGTGGCCTTTACATACAAGTCTCATGGAGAGATTGTCACCTTATGCAGTGTAGTGATCTCTACAGATAGGTCTGACTTATGGAATGGTCTTTACTGAGACATTACGATGCTATTTGGATAATAAATAGTGTCTATGGGTATTAATTAAAACTTCAGTATGGCTGGCATTGCAATGCAGATGTGAAGGTAGTCTTGGTGGTAACTAGCCTTTCCTTAGCTTCAAACAAATTCTCCAGTCTATTGAGCTAGTTTATTGCGTGTTCAGAGAGAGAGAGATCCTAGCACCACATGGTAGATTGCATTCCACTGAGTTTTATATTGTCCTTTGATGTCCTTCATTTTACTTGCTTTGAGTCCTGGGAAGGAAGCTGGAGGTGTATTAGACTAAGTAAACTATAGTGAAATTCTAGCTGTGAAAAGATTAAAGCATATCAGAGCCAGGGCTTTATCTTTAGTAGAGGTCCCTTAGAGTTCTGTTATCAATATTGTTGGTATCAAACTATAGGTTCTGGATGGTTGTGTGTGTGTGAATCCTGGTCGACTCACCAAGAAAGCCAGTGGTGGAACCTATGCAAAGATTGTTGTTCCAGATCTGCCCAAGATAGGAGATGACTTTTCATCAGACATTGGTGTACAAATAGTACATATTTAATAATTTTCATCTAGCTAGAAAATTTTCTAAGACAATACAGTTACTTTGCAAATTGTTGTGGTATTAATGTTGGGTTGATTGGGGACACAGCCCCTAAAATTGAATACTAATTATTTTACTTCCGGTGAAGAGGTGGAGCTTCGAGTGTAATTAAATCGATCATAATACATTGATAAAAAGTGGAGCGATTGATAATACACTTACCTACAGTTTTGTTGTCTAAAAAGTGTAGAGGTGTAGCTATCTATATTTTTGGGTCGGATTGTACCTCAAAATGTCGTGCAGACCAGCGGTAATGCCCCCTACTAAAACTTATGTAGTTCGGAGACTGGACTCCTTCGAACAGGAGGTGACTCTTCTAAAGAAAGCCACCGGTTCGGAATGCCTTGATAAAGTATGTTATTAAGATATGTAACTATTAAGTAGCTTTCTAAGGGACCATCTTTCTGCTAGCTGTTGCGGTTGTGTGTCTAGTTACCTTGCTAGATAATATATAGGCTGATATGCTGTTAGTACGCCAGCCTCACCGAAATGGGAGTGCAGTGCTTGATTCTGTAATCAAGTGTGGGGGGGACGAACTAAAATCCACACTTAGAAACTATTCGACTTGTGAATAAGCTCAGCTATTAGACTTCTACCCCACTATTAGTGCTAATGCAGCATAAAAACAGCCAGCTGACTAGCTGTGAGAGGGGTACATTCCTTGATCATAAGGATGTACTGCGTACTGTAACTATGAATATTGAAAAATAGCATGCAATTCTTAGAACTGAGCCTGTAGTACAGGTAGCTACATCGTGTAGCTAACATGAAAAAAGTCACTAAATATTTAGAGAAGCTGAAAGTAGTTACTGCTGTTAGTTATTGGTGTTTGTATTGGTCCATCTCTATAAACCACCATGTATTTGATTGCAATGTGTCCTTCTGCAAACTAGTATTAGTCTCTATCATAGCACAGTCTAAAGTTCAGAAACACATTTAATTTGTAGCAGTTAAAGATAACCTCAGAACTTAGTGATAGAGCATGACCTTTGAAGATCTAACATAACTTTGCTGCCAGAAGTGGAAACGTGACCATAATTATGCTATATAGCATCCTTGCAGGTACAGTATGCCTCAGAAATATTTTATGGTGAAAACATTGCCCTTGTGAGTTCTATGTTGTGGTTGAGTTACAACCAACTCTGTCAGCAATTACAACTCCATGGTCTAGAACATCTGCAATAGTCTCTATATATCAGGACTCTGCTTTGTTTTTAGAATTTTATGTACATTTCACCCCTTAAACTGATTACACTTCCTATAATCAGTATTCCTCAGTACCAGGGGTGACCGAATAATACTATAATGTGACCTCTAACACAGGTTTGCAAGTCGTTAGGAATTTTAGAAAAGGATTATTTTGGTTTGCGCTATGTTGATAAAAATGGTGAGTACCTTTGGATCAACCTTCGTAACCCACTCCATGAACAGCTAGTACCAGGGAACAGACTTGTGATAGACATGAGGGTGAAATACTTCATCAAACCACAGAAGATTTTGCAACCAGTGACCAGGTCAGTGTGAATGTACAATCCTTCAAAGCTTAGTGCACTCTGGTGTGAGTGTTGGATAACAATTAGGCTCCTTTAATGGATGTAATGATACTAACTGCAGCTCTCATTATGTGCAGTGAAACTAATGAGTGAAATGATGTGACTGCATAATGCTGTTACCTTTCTATAACTATGATTATTGTGGTATATATCACTGTGCAGTAAAACAAATCTGTTTGTAGCTTCATTTGTAAACAAAAAAAAGTCCCTTGACACGAGCTAGTAAGCTGTTTATGAGCTAGAATAATAATTATTCTGATAGTAAGCTGTTGGTGTCTTAATAAATGGTGGTGGTTTTTCTTTTTTTTTTTTTCTTCCCTCTAGGTCTCCTGTATTAACAATGGTCTTATTGTTTGATGTGGCGTGTGGTGTTGTCAGTCATAGATTAGTACCAATCTATTACCTGGCACTGTTCCTACAGCCACCCATCATAATTATAGCTATCTTATTGCATTTTTACACTGCCAAATTGTGTCTGGTAGTCTCTTTACAGACTGATGTATAGAGTGGCCTCTGTGGAGAGTTTATGCACAGAAGAGAACCATATAAATCTTGTGCTATTTAAAGCCAGGTGCATAAATTATCCACTTCTCTATAGCGAGACAATGTCAATTCTGACATCACCATGTGTCTCTCTTCTGATGGTTGATTTCATGAGGGTCCATGGGTTCAGGAAGATGATGACAGGGAAGCCCCTTTTATAATTATTGTGATCATGGAAAGTGCATAGGTACAAGAAAATTGTCAGGGACCCTCCCCTCTTCTATTGGTGTTGAAGTGTATGAAGTTACTGGTTTCAGGGAAAGATAAATAAAACCTTAATTGTCCTAGTGATGTCATCATACTCTGATCTTACTGTGAAGTTAAACTTTAAAGTAACGACTGTGTACTTTGAGGTTGATTTGAATATGGATAAACTTGTGGCTGTTTGTAGCCTCCCTTTGCAGTGCTGTCAATGGTGTCTTAATTGTCCTAGTGATGTCATTACAATAATCTTACTGTGATGTAAACTTTAAAGTGACAACTGTGTATTTTGAGGTGGATTTGAACATGGATAAACTTGTGGCTGTTTGTAACTTACAGTAATTCCCTTTTCACTGCTGTCACTAATAATGGATATTCAGTATGCATTTTTGAAGGGGAAATTGATGTACAAATATTTCATTTTCCCACAGTGCATGTATATTCACATGAAACCGTTCACTTGTTGATCAGTGGTGTATGGTAGCATATGAATTTGTAGTCGGTGAACAGTGTGCATCTGTTGTAACTTAATTGCATTCATTAGCTTCCCTATGTATGTACTTACAATAGGTTATATCTTTATTTCATTACAATTCTTTACCCACATCAAAGGGATTAGAATTATGGCCTTATAACGACGAGATGAAATGCTCACAGACCATCACACACACCCACACACACCTCTTCCCTTTCCTGAATTCTCTCTCCTGCCCTGAATTCTCTCCCCTGTTCTGAATTCTCTCCTCTGTCTTGAATTCTCTCCCCTGTCCTGAATTCTCTGAATTCTCTCCTCTGTCTTGAATTCTCTCACCTGTTCTGAATTCTGTCCTATCAAGAGTAATGATAGTGGTGCTATATAGACTACTTTATTAATTCTGGGATGGGGAAGGGGGGGTCCCTGTGACCACACCCATTTCTGAGCTTGAATCCCTTCATGTTGTTGTAGGGTTAGAAATAACTTAGAAAGATTGGAGCAGCCTGCATTGAAGCTTTCTTATTCAAATTTTATTCAGGCTGCAATACATGTAAGCACATTACAATTTCTATTGTCCTGCATCCTACTCAGTCATTTATTGCCCTACAACTTCACAATTTTTGCATGGAAACAGGCACAGTCACACAGATGCACCTTGGAACGGCATGTACATGTTCAACCAGGTTGCTGAGTCAGCAGCTGGGTATCTATCTTGTCCTGTTTCATCCTGTCCTGTCTTGACAATTATCCTGTCCTGACTATTGGCATCACTTCAGTTAGGGTCTCTAGCACTGTTAAGGTCTCCTTTACTAGATGTGTTGTATTAAATATAATTATTATTATATTAAGACTAATTCATTATCTTCCTACCGATAGTAAACTTGCCATATTCTGCTAACACTGTTGGCCATGTGCAGTATAATAGAACTGTACTTGGGCTATGTTTTGCCTGCATTGTTCATATCAGTGTTTCAATTATATAGCTTGGAAGTTATAAGAATCACTATTTGCTATGGAATGTCTCCATATGGACTGTCTTGAAATCATGTTGGTGTTTCTTTCCTTTGAGCCGAATATAGACATTCCATGCCTTTCAGGCTGAACAGAGCTATGTAACTCTGAGAACAAGAAGACCTTAATATTATTGATGAAGACATTTTGGCATACAAGTCTATTGAAAATGAGAGATGCCTGATTAGACACTGTGTCTTGAGAAACTCCTTAAATGAGGCATACCAATGCCATTATCGTCACACACACACTGATTTCTCTGAAGTGATTCAAGTCCCATCATTCAATTAAGCCATATTCAGTTTCCATTTGTACATACAGCAGTTTAGTTTGAACCTGTGGCTTGATGATTATAGGACTTGAGGCCTAAGAACTGGTGTGGGTTCATTGACCTATAAGAGTTTAGGACTTGTTTATTGTGCTGACCTATAAGAGTTCAAGACTTATTTATTGTGCTGACCTATAAGGTTTCAGGACTTGTTTATTGTGCTGACCAGGACTTGTTTATTGTGCTGACCTATAAGAGTTCAGGACTTGTTTATTGTGCTGCCCTATAAGAGTTCAGGACTTGTTTATTGTGCTGCCCTATAAGAGTTCAGGACTTGTTTATTGTGCTGACCTATAAGGTTTCAGGACTTGTTTATTGTGCTGACCTATGAGTGTCTATAGAGTATTCATATAACAGAAGTCCCTTGATTATAGTCTCCTTTCTTGTGGGGGGAGTGACCAATCTGACCAACATTTTTTTAATGGACTCTCCTCTCCTTTGCTGGAGCGTAGTTCAGCTCTCTTCTCATTTTTTTAATGGACTCTCTTCTCCTTTGCTGGAGCATTACTATTAAATTACTATGAACATATGCCTAACCCAGATACTTGTTACCATGGCTTCAGTTATTGTGGAATTATGTCTAGTCAGAGGCAATACATTGTCTCTTCTGTTGGACTTGAAAGGGTAGCTGTCTAGCTCACCACCAATAGGAAGGAAAGTACATTTTGAAGGATGAAGAATTACACTAGGACTGGAAGACTTTGTTCCAGAATTTAGTATCTTTTTAGTGAACTAATACGTGGTAATTTTCTTCCACACATGTTAACTTATAAATGTCCTTGTGGTCTTGTGGATTATGGCATTTCACTAATGATATTTGTACTTTGTGAAATTCAGTGAACTTTTCATGCTGAATTGAGTATCATTTGGGAGGTGTCCATAATTGGCAGTTATTCATTTAGGATCAAATAATTTTCAGGGAGAACTTGTCCAGTGTCCTGATTAAAGAGATATTCTTAAAAGATATTAGAAGCAATTAATGTCCTTAAGGACACACCTCTATTCAGGACATTTTGGGACAAATTGTCAGGGAGTTAATGTTCACAAGTAGTTATTTGAGACATGTCCAAGTGTCCTTTAATACAGATGTATCCTCATTTCAGGTTGTTGGAATAGAGGGGTTCTACTGTATACATCATTTCAGGGTGTTGGAATAGAGGGGTTCTACTGTATACAGGGTGTCCTCATTTCAGGGGGTTAGAATAGAGGAGTTCCACTGTATCCTTGTTTAAGTAAGTAGGTATTAGAGGAGTCCCTGGTTTCTAACCAAGAATGTCAGAGTGGAGATCACTAATGTTATTTCTTCCTGGCTAGCGAGTAGTTTTGTCATTGATAACAGCTGTCCTGGGTTTCAACATCGTAACCCAATCGGCAGTCCTAGACACTGGTGTCATAATGACCCACAAATCATCCCGTAATGGGTTATAAATGGTTTGATCTCCTTTCCCCGATATGGCCTCTGGGGTTTTGCTGGGAAATTATTCATTCCCCTTGGGGCCGGGCTGGTTTCAACAGAGTGGCTTTGAATATGGGTGTAGTCCTAATCTAAAAGTGTTGGAATCCTATAGCATTTATTTTGCACTTGGTTAAATCATAAGTATTCAGATTTCAGTGTACTATAGATAGATATCTCAGTGTAATTCCTTGAACTGCATTTGATTGTGTTAATACCACACGCTGTTCAGATAGGCTCAAGTAACAGATTTCTGTACTAGCCTCAGATTCTGTACTAGCCTCAGACTTCCTCAGACTTCTGTACTAGCCTCAGACTTCCTCAGACTTCTGTACTAGCCTCAGACTTCCTCAGACTTCTGTACTAGCCTCAGACTTCCTCAGACTTCTGTACTAGCCTCAGACTTCCCCAGACTTCTGTACTAGTCACAGACTGCCTCAGACTTCTGTACTAGCCTCAGACTTCCCCAGACTTCTGTACTAGTCTCAGACTTCCCCAGACTTCTGTATTAGCCATGACATCAGATTGTTTTTTAAAAACATTTGAAGAGAATGGCCAAAAGAGTGGGGTCCACAATATCATCAAAGGAGAGGAGAGTGGGCAAAAGAGTTGGGGGTTGAGGGGGCAAAAGAGTGGGTGATTGAGGGGGCAAAAGAGTGGGGGGTTGAGGGGGCAAAAGAGTGGGAGAGGCCCATTGAAAAGGATATGAACTGGTGAGATTGTGAATACAGATTTTCATGTGACACAATAAGAATTCTAGGAAGGTCAAAACATTTTGTCCTCAGAGGTGACTATGTCTGAACCTTTAAATGGTTAATGAATTAACTTGATATAGCTATCTCAATAGTTAATGAATACTTCCAATGGGTTAATCAAACAACCTGATACCAGCCTCTAAAGGGTTAATCAATCATCTGATATCTCAATCAAAACACCTGATACCTCCAAAGGGTTAATCAATGACTAAAGGGTTACATAGAATTAACAAGACACTCAACTGGTAATCACATTAACCTTGCTAGTCCCAGCACTGAAGGATTCATGCCACTAAGTCCTAGTGGTGGTGAGTTTCTGTGGAGAACAAATGATCATGCTTCTTTCATCCTTTCTTTGCTGATCTTTGTATTTTAAAGAAGTAAAATAGATTTGTTTATACTTCTGGCCCTTAGTAGTATGCTCTGAAAGCTAAATGGAAAACTTTCTCAGGAAATAAGTGTGTTCAAGCCAGCTTTAGGTGGGTTCTTCTCTTTATGCCCACACCATAAGCCCACATCAGAAGCCCACATCAGAAGCAGAGCAAACTATTCCACTACGTTACTGCTTTTGGAATCAAAACACCTGATTAGCTATATATACACAGAAAATGCACATTGCTAGCCACCTTCACCATGTACCTTCAGCTAAATCACTGAACATGGCAGAAAAAAGCAAATATGTGTTTAACTAATGAAGCAAAGCCTGGCTATAAAAATTAATTAATTCTGTGGTGCTTGCTTCTGCAATTAATTATATTTATGCAGCAGGATGCATGGGATAACATTGATTACCACAGCAAACATTGATTACCACAGCAGTTAAGCCATTTTGAACTAGAACTGTGGATACCACATGCAAGCTACATACCTGAACATTAGAGAACATTTCTGAGCAAAGGCCACTGGCTCACTTCTGAGCTGTAACCAAATGCAGCACTATAAATGCAGGAAGCTTGAGATATTGGTCAACAGGGAATTCCTAAAATGTAATGACTTCATGAGGGTATATACTTAAAGATTTCTAGTGTCAAGCATCTCTATTTCTGTGTGTGTGTAATAGTTATGCATATGATGTCAATGTTATTCAACACTTCATTTCCTGCACTGGGAGCCCACAGTCACTGTATACTCTTGCTCAGGTGTCCAACTGGCTTTATAGTTACAACAGCTAATTTGGCTGGTATCCCCCTTCACAATCAGCATATGTTTAGATAGCTAATCGTATGGAGTGTTTAGAAGTGGTAGTTAAGCTTGTACAGGACATTAGCCATGGATAGTAAGTTTTTACAGAAAATTGGCTGTGGAATACAGTTTTGTTGATTTGTTGCACCAAAAAGTGATAAAAAATGATGAGGGTTTAGATAAAAATGCTTAACTCCCAGGAAACTTTCCTTTAATCTCTCTTTGATGTTACATAGCCATTGTCGGATACAGTGTTACACTGAAAATCTTATTTGCAGTTTTAATTTGTTATAAATATCCAATTAGTTATGTATTGGAGCACAGCAATAAAGACCTCTGATTTCATTTACTATGTGGATCTGTTTGAATGAGTGTATTGCTTACTAAAAGTAGTGGACTGGCCACCCAAGAGTTACATAACTTGTATAACTTGGTTATGCAATTAGGGTGGTTGTAGGTGGGTGTAGGTTTGTGGTAACCCTTGAACTTCAGTTCCCTTCTAATATTATGGTTAATAAAGGTTACTAATGGCATAAAACCTCTCTAGTCCTAGATTAAAGTTTCTGGGTTAGAGGCGTGGCCTAGATTAATTGTTACACAAGCTTATGTTGTTAACACTAAAGTGTCCTCTTCTGTGTTGGGGTACCACAGTGTAGTGGTCCACCTTAGGAACACACAGAATTATCAAACAAGTTTGGTCTCTAATAACTGGTAAGATGAAGCTAGCTATATAGTAAGTGTAACAGATTAATTAGCAGTGGCATGCAGTAGGTTATCAATAATAGCAACCCACACTTGCAATAATGCTTGTCAAAGGTTGGGCAGGAAACTCTAAAATAACCCCATTCCAAGATGAAAGGCACTAGGGAACTCTCCACATTCCTTTGACCATCGAAGATCAAAGATGAGTACATCTGTAATAGTGTGGACAAGTACATGTTAGTGAACAGTTCTCTGACTTATACATTCACTTTTTATCGCATTGTCCTAACCTTTACACTTCCATATATCGAGGGCAAGTCTTGTAGCTGGACACGTTTCATTCTTCTGAGAAAGTGTACCTTTTAAAAAGAGCATCTGTGGTTTCCATTCACTGCAAGGTTGCTAGATATATTTTAGGATTACCAATTTCCATGTTTTCTTAAAAGTACTTTATAAGTATGTAATTGAACATTTGGGATGGCCTAAAAGCATATCAGAGTACAATTAATTTGAGGGTGTCCTCATTGTTATGGACACCAGCTTTTGTGAACTCAATTAAAAGCACCTATTATTTGGGATGTGCAGTACATTAATGTTATAATATATGTACATTAGCGGATGTCTTGAGTTGGAGGTAACTTTGATCTCTGTGTGGCTTTGAACAATGTAGCAGAACAGCTATAATATACTAGACTATGTAGCAATTCACTAGTTCTGTTATTCTAGAGCATAGTAGTGAGCTGTGTAGCACTGATACAATTATAGCTTAAATTTGGCTGGTTGTTTGGGCTATCGTGGCCAATTCACAGGCACACAGATGGAAGTGATGTTCACTGGCCAAGCAATAAGTTCATTTGGTGGGTATTACTAGCCAAGTGAGATAAGCTCATTTTGACGGTGCTGCATGGGTATTGACTTGAACAATGAATTAACCCTTTGCTGTGGCTGATCAGTGGACTTGTAACGGCATGTTTATTCCGTCTATGTTGTTGTAATAGCATTGGTGGCCAATGTTACTGTGGAACCAGGACGTGGGGCGGGTCTCATTTTAGGGTATGAAATTTTAATACTCTGAGCTGTTATTTGGGATGTACAAGAATATCCTCATACAGACCTTTGAGAAGGTTGTATAAAGGGTTATACGGAGGGATTCCACTGAGAATCATATTATGTGATGGACCAGCTGCTGCATGTGTCCATCTGTATCTACTAAAACTTGTTTACCAGGTTAGAATGAATCTAGCAGGTTTTTAATTTTTGTGGTCTGGACAGTAGAAGAGAGCATGAGTGGAGCCCTATAATGAGTTGATCAATAATGTCCTCTCTATTAATGATATCCCATAATCCTGCTCTATTGAACCAAACTGGGTTACTCCTGACCCAGCCCATCCTGAATGCTTACCTTCTGCCAAGCTTCAAACAACACTAGTCCCTTTGATCTGCTATAGAATCTAGGGGGTGTGTCCTGTTTTACCAGTTCTTTCAATAGAGGTTAGAAGATGATGTAACTAGTATACATCAGTAACTATGTCAGTATAAGTCGGTGTACCTCAGTATATTGTCAGTATAGGTCAGTATATGTCAATATAAGTCAGTATACCTCAGTATATTATTGTCAGGATGGGTGTTAGTATATTGTCAGTATAGGTCAGTATATATGTCAGGACAAATTGCTCCCTAAACAGTAGCACTGCCTATGTTTAATTGAATATCAATGTTAATATAATTAGTGTACTAACTCAGTATACTATCGTGTACAACTCAGTATACTATGTCTCAGTGTTGTCTATGTATATACATTTGATCACAGGGTTATTGTGACTATCATAACTGCCTCAAAGAGATTCCCTCCTAATCTATGGCTTAGAAGCTCTTTGTTCATGCATTGTGTTCACCAGTTGTATGATTTCAGGTACTAAGTGATTACTCATCATTTATGGGTTATAAGAAAATTTGGGAGGGAGGTTTAAACCTCCCTTTTACTTCTAACCCCCCTCCCTCAACTAACACTTATCACTTCTTCTTTTTAACACATTGTTGTAAAGCAGTTATTATGTCCTTATGTTTTTTCACTACATGCTGGAGAAAGAATGCCTTTTGGCCAAAGATTTAATCCACCCCCCCCCCCCCCCCCCCCATCTCCTACAAATTCTAGGATCCATGCCTGAACATTAAAAGATAAACCTTATGTTTTTACACTACATGCTGAGAATGCCCTTTGACCAAAGATTTAACCCCCCCCCCCCAATCCCCTATGATCCATGCCTGAACATTAAAAGATAAACCTGACTCTTTCACTTCACAATCTACAAACCTGAATGTCCTGTGTGGATAAGATTTTACCACATAAACTACACACATTAGTTACAGATGAACCACATGACACTTCATTGCTGGTTTCAAGGCTAGTTTCAGTGAAATTTCCTGGCTGAATAAGCATTTCCACACACACATATACACACACCTCCAGGAAGGTAGGGTCTGGTACTGTTTATGACACAGTCTGATACACCTTCTTAATTCAGGTCATTCTTATACTAGCCAACACCCTAAATTTATCCCTTCACCCTTAATTTATGACCTCCTTAATTAGTTGTCAGACTATCCTTTGTGGAGAGTAAATTTTAAGGGCAGGTTATCTGTGATTGTGGTTGGTTTCATTGAGTGAGTTAAGATGTGATGTGATGAGTGAGTGCATGATGACGTGATGAGTGGGTGATATAAGTGATGTGATGAGTGAGTGATATGAGTGGTGTGATGAGTGGGTGATGAGTGGGTGATATAAGTGATGTGATGAGTGATGTGATGAGTGTGATGAGTGGGTGATATAAGTGATGAGTGAGTGATGTGATGAGTGTGATGAGTGGGTGATAAGAGCGATGTGATGAGTGGGTGATATGAGTGGTGTGATGAGTGAGTGATATGAGCGATGTGATGAGTCTTTGAACTTCAGTCTCTCACCCTAAATTGGCCTCTGATAATATTGGGGGTTGGTGAGTAATTTATTTATGAATTCATTCGACATGTAGTTCTCTGCCAGACAAGGACTCTACAGTCCTACGGATGATAGTAGACCTAATCTTTATAACTAGATCGTTAAATTCACTCCATAAACAGGTCCCAAGTTTTGGGAGAGAGGACTCAGTTGTACGTCAGTTGTTTTTGTTTGTTTGTTTGTCTGTACCCTAGTAACACCAGATCTTCCCAGTGTTGTCTGTTTGTTTGTGTTTTTGGTGTTGTTTTACCTGGCTAGACTGTAGGTATTACATCCTTAGGCCTAGGGCTAGCCCCTGGCTCTTGTCTTACTTATAGCTGTGTGTTTTTGTACTGTACTAAAATATAATTAATTTTAATGACACAATGGACCCTGAGAAATTTGAGATGAAAAGCAGTGAATCTACTTTTCTTTGGAATACACTGTAGCCACACTGTCTACTCAAATACTGTGATGTCATGAGTCTACTGCTGTGAAGTCACAAAAGTTTGGTAAACTGAGACATCAAAATAAAGGAAAAGTGCATGAAATAGAAACCAGCTTTCCATTTAGGGACATATGATCACTTGATGTTTGCAAAGCTAGAGGGTAATTTCACTGTTTGCAAAGCTTAGAAGGTAAATTAAATTTGCCTACTAAAAGCCCCAATATAGCCTCATAGACTAGCTTTGTGGAAATAGCTTTGGTTCACTCCCTCCCTTCAACTTTAGAAGGTAATTTAATGGATAGTAACCATTATACTTGATATGTAATAGAAGAAGTGTGTTTGGATTGATATGTGAGCCAGATAATGTAATCTCTCCTCCTTTCTAAATATTATGTGTACTAGGTCTCAATGTGGGAGTGGTTAGAGCTTGACATGGTAATCCTTACCTGTATCATAACAGTTTCTATGGCAACAAAATATACCATTTTGATATTGGTAGAATTTTTAGCTGTCAGAATAATAACAGAGCTGATGGCTAAGCCAACAGTATACAGTGACATATTATTTCTAAAGCTGATGATGTTTTACAGCTGTTGCACTTCATGAATCTTACACACCACCACAAACTTGGTACTTAATGTTCCTTTGAACCGTAGCTGTTGTGTCTGTACCTGAGAGACAGCTCTAGATGTGTGGTGAAACTATTAAACATTTATCACTGTTTCTTGAACCCCTGATGTCCTCAGTGTTCTCTATTCCAAAGTCCCAAGATCATCTCCTTGTCAGTTTTTGTTTTTGTTTTTGTTGTTGTTGTTTGTTGTTGTTGTTTGTTGTTGTTGTTGTTTGTTGTTGTTGTTGTTGGTTTGGTGTTAGAGTATCTTATTTGGTTTCTCTTGCTTGAAAATTCCTTCATTGATTTCATAAACAGTTTGTTCCTAATTGAAATGAGGATCCCAGATGTAAAAAAAAATCCAACTTGATAAAGTTGGGCTGTGTTAAAACCAGCTTGATTAAGGTGGGTGGTCTCCCGGCCTATACTTTGCTGAGATATTCAATAATGAATACTTCAGCTGTGTATTAGTGCGAGCTGGTTGGTCACATTATGTGGTGGAAGGCACAAACAACTGTTTCGTGGTTCCTAATGAGTGGTAATTGGTTGTAGGAGTTGGTGGTATTGTGTGGCGAATAACAATATTGTAAGAGTTGGAAGTGTGCTTGGTTGAGGTCTATAGTAGCCTGCTAACTCGATATTACAGTGAGACCTGTCTATAGAAGTTACTGTATATGCAGACCACCTCCATTACAGTTACCTGTCTATAGAGATCACTGTATAAGCAGACCATTTACAGTGAGACCTGTCTATAGAGATCACTGTATAATCAGATCACCTCTCTATTACAGTGAGACCTGTCTATAGAGATCACTGTATAAACATGTCACCTGCTCTCTATTACAATTAATCAGATACAAGCCTTATTCATTCCTATATCTTTCTTTATATTATACAGATTACACTATTACAAACAGTTAAAAAAGGACCTTGTACAGGGACGTATCAAACCCTCTACTCTCAACAAGGCAGCTAGATTCACAGCTCTCATCTCTCAGATTGAGAAGGGAGATTATCGTGTTGGCACTGAATACCCAATGAAAGTTCTCTGTCAATCTAGCAATGAAAACATAGAGGCAAAGATTCGAAGAGAGCACCAGAAGATAGCCGGGACATCTTCCGAAGTGGCCATTGAGAAGTTTCTGGAGGAGGCATCATTGTTAGATCTGTATGGTGTGGAGCTCTATCATGTTCTGGATAGCAACAGAGAGAGAAAGGTTATTGGCGTTGGACCTGACTCAGTGCAGATCCATTCTTACACCATGGAACCATTGAAACGGTGTGTGTATAGTCAGAATTTCATTGGGGGGAGAGGGTGGGGGAAGGGAAGCATTGTCTCCCCCTTGTATTTTATAATTGCCTTCTTGAAAGTTAAGTATCCTCTTTCCCCTTGGGCAATTTTCTAAATGAATCTCTAATAGTATTGATATTCAAGAGAAATCTTTTGAAAGGGAGTGATGTGTGTAATTAGGATGTGTGTAGCTGGGAGGTGTGTAGTTTTATTTGCTTTATTTTGTCAATGGTGGAAAAACTAGAGGGCCCTGCTCCTCCCAGGTATTTATTCAACTATGTCGTTGTGATAAACCTGCCACCATTACTGTATTTATACATGACTGCATGTGTAAACTTTTTTTATCTCTACTGGATTTTTAGTGTATTTTGATGTGAGTTTAAGGTTAACACCCCCACATTCCAGTCCCAGGTAAATTTATGTTCCTTCACTTTTGGTAAAAAAGTTGACTGTTCTCAGCCTGCGTTAAGTAGATCAGGTTTGAGTTCGCACACCAACACTCAAAAGGATCGGTACTACCCAAATTAAGAGTAGATGCACAGAGGCCCGAGGCATGCTATATGCTGAGAGGCTAGCTAGCCACTTTACTGATTACTATACTGGTCCACTGGTAGGAATTATTTTGTGACCTATTCCAGTTCCAAGCCTATAGGCTAGTATC
This sequence comes from Diacarnus erythraeanus, assembly GCA_964016965.1. Classification (NCBI taxonomy): domain Eukaryota; kingdom Metazoa; phylum Porifera; class Demospongiae; order Poecilosclerida; family Podospongiidae; genus Diacarnus; species Diacarnus erythraeanus. The sequence goes on along the minus strand of OZ024684.1, from coordinate 3,703,066 downwards.
TGCTTGTATAACTGTAGGCACATGTAGACAGACTGCAATAGCGAGTATATAGACACATTTCAGCTTGTGATAGCCTATCAGCTGATCAAAAAGGTGATTTTCGTGTAGTAGTTTACCTCTGAATCTTTACTGTTTAGTTTCTAATCAGGTAGGTAGCTAACTTATCTCAAAGTTTGATTTCTGAGCAAGTAGTGGCTTCCTATAGCCTGTAGATGGAACAGAGCCTATCTATCCTAATTCAGAGGTGGTCATATGTTTGTGGGCACATTTAGGGACCTCCAATTTAGCCCCTGATAGAGATGTCCTTGTTTCAGCTGTGAATCCTACACTTTAGTATGCAGAGAATGATGATTAATAGATAGTCTGGATGTTTCTATTGCTCAATTATAAAGCTAACATTTTCCAGTTCTGTTTTTGCTTTATAGTGTGGTTAAGCAATAACTTTATCACTTTCTAGTGTGATTAAACAATAATATACTGTGCATGTTTGTCTCCAGGTAATTGCATATCAGTATCTGCACACAGGATTGAAGTGTTTCTTGCCATATGTTGCTGTGGGAAATGTTTATATTACTCCTTTTGGATCAATTATGTCCATTTCTCACTTTTTTAGCTTCAGTTGTGGCTGGAGTTAGGGTAATTGTTGTAACTAGAGGTGGAGTAATAGCTGCCTGGTGTTTGGTGGTTAACAATAGTTGTTTAATGTGGGGTCCTATTGGTTAAGTGAGAATGAATATGTCATTATCTCAAAGGGAGGGTTACACTACTACATGCTAGAGTATATGAGATAGAGATAAGTCAATGAAAGTACCAAATGCTATTTCTTATCTTCTTTTAGTGCAATAAAATCTATACAAGTACACCACCTATAGATTCCTTACGGAGAATACTGTATTTCGGACCTCCTTGACCATAAGTATATTAGTTTCAGTCTCAAGTTTGAATGTGATTGCAGACATTACTGGAATAGTCATGTATATAGGAGGTTATGAACCTCAGATGGATAAGACTAATTGTGTGATAAAGGCTGGGTAAATCCCTTGGAAGGATTGGTACAGGACTAAGCCTGAGGTTACAAGAGCACTCCTACGAGTGTACCACTTTCCAATTTGTTCCTATACCTGTATTCATACACAGAAGTGCATGGTGCATGCCTGCCACAAACGTGTACCTACATGTATAGTCACTGGCACTGCTGATGGTCTCTCATTACAATGGAGCATATAATTAATGGAGAATCGGAGATACAGTCCCACAAACATTGTATTTTCCCACTCTAAGGTCAATATAATTGGTCTGAGCTGAATTTTTCGATTAGCTGTGGGTAGTAGGTGAATTAAAATCAAACATCTTGCATGTGTGTGTTGCATAATATTATGTAATATTAAGGACTATTTAGCTATAACTGGTAGCTCATATTCTACTCATATTCTACTATTAATATCAGAATATTGTATAGACTAAAAGCTAGTTCCTGTATTTGAAACCTTTAAAACCACTATTTTATTGATGTTGAGGAGTTGATCGATAAATTCTGTGCCGATAATTACATTATAAATTCATCTATCTCCCTTCACCTCCCCCTGTAGTCAGTATTCCAGTGACTGTCTCTATCCTCTCAATAAGCCAGAGGCAATGCTGTGATGCCTTGATAGCATATGCTCCTTACTTAAACCAAGAACCAGTACATTATTTCTCTTCCTTGCAGGTTCACGTATTCCTCTATACAATACACTGCTTTCCATGCTAAGAAATTCACTGCACTTGTCAACACACCAACCAATGGCACATCACATCCGGAACAAGTAGACTTTGAACTCCAGAGCAGAGCATCGGCACAGGCTCTTTACCGAACAATCACTGAATTTCACTCCTTCTTCAAACGGGAGTCAGTGAGTCGAGTTGTAAAGACGGCAGGATTTTGTAAGTCCCTCCTAGGAAATTTTAAAGGTCAGAATCCAGACAGATTTTACTTTGACGTGATGAGGACACATCGTGAGGTAGTCGATCACGTTTGGTCTATTCTTCATCCAAGTACCCGACTCATGCAAAATGAAGAGAATGAAGATTCACGGAGCTCTACCGTTTCATCCCCCGGAAGAGGAAGTAGGAGAGCTAATAGAAACCATCACAGCCATCGGGGTTCTTCCTCGTCAACCTCTGCCAACCTTCATCATATTACCCGATCTTCACCATCAGAGCAGTCTTCCTCGATGCCAAGGAGAGAGGAAGGTGAAAGTGGGGAACGTGCTCCACCCCTTCCTACACGTCACTTCCACAGAGGAAGTAGTGGACAATCCGTACCAAGAAGTCGTTCTGTACATGAATCAGGATTAAGAAGAGCCACTAACTTGCAACATTTGCCTCCGTTACCTCCATATTCTCAACGAAGCTGCAGTTCAGATGCTCTCATTCGTCCAAACTCCTCCCATAGGTCACACCTTCACACCATCCCTACCCATGGACCTTATATGGCATCCACTGCCTCCTTTAACCCCTACCTCAGCCCCTCCATATCCGAGGCGGGCTCTGATGGGGAGGACAACCTCTATCAAGGTGGATCAGAGTGCTATGTCACTATGTCCTCTCGTTCAGAAGCAACCTATCTTCCCAGCACACAGTCAGATCCAGGAACAATGGGAAGGGGTTGTCGGCCTCAAAGCAACACCAGTTCCAATCCACCATTACCAGCTTCAGACACATCTGGTGCACCATCAGATATGTACATTACTTCAGTGGATTCAGAATGCAGTGGGGCCAGTTATCGAGTAAATTCACCTCCTCCGCTGTACCGGGAAGTGGACGAGGAGCACTCTGTCCCCATCAACTTTGACAACATCAGTTCCGAAAATGATGTAAATGCAGCTGCTATTAGTCTCATTAGTCCAATAATTCCCATGCCTACATCTGATTCCAGCAACACCGTGTTCGATTTCGATGCTGCAGCTGTCCTAACTCGGACACGAGAACTAGAAGGAGAGTTGCAGAGGTTACGAACTGCCATGACATGTCGCCTATGCAAACAGAATCCAATTGGAGCAACATTTTGTCCTTGTGGACACACTGTGTGCTGCTACCAATGTGCCCAGAGAATGCACTCGTGTTGGGAATGTGATGAAACAGTTACATCTGTACAGAGAATGCTATTGACTAGATAGAACCAATGAAGTTTTGTTGCTATATCTATACTCTACGTACTTGTATATATACTGATTTTTGGCAATAGTAATGAAAATGACTGACTATTGTGGATTATCATAATTATTGTACCTTATAACCTCCTTGTAAAATTATATTGTTTTTGTCCATAATAATATATATAATCACATTTTAATAATAATAATTACATTCTTAACATTAAATTTTATTCATTGGAAATATAACTTCAATGTTTGTTAGTTATAAGAAACTGGTATGCTATAAATCATTGGCTGACATCAAGGTTATCTCGCACCAATTATGAGTTCTATCATTAACTTCAAGTTGAGGTCACTATAAAGTGATGAGACAGACAGACTCGGCAGTTTACACACACAATAATTAATTATACACTTAAAGTGTTTGATGTTTTTGATTGCTATAGCATTTCCTCTCCAAAACTCCTAGGGAAAGACGGGTGGAATATTAACCTCTGAAAAGTCTGTTCTGGCAGTTGATAAAGCCACTAAACTGGTGTTGTTATAACTGCACCTAATTTCAGTGCCTCAACATTAATTTTATATTGTGCACTGGGAAAGAAAGGCGACTCCGTCAATCAAAAGGAAAGAAAAACACACACACAAGCAACAAAAAAGAACAAAAAATTTACACCCTCAAATAATGACATCACCCTCCAGGAAACTCCCAGTGCAAGAATATCACACCAGGGGTTTCATCTATTGAAGGTAGGGGGTGGGAGGGAAGCTTCCTCCCCAAACACTTCAGCTCCCCCAATTCCCCTCACCCCCCCTCCTCCTACACACACAAATTTTGGAGGGATATATAAGATAGTACCTATGCACAACACTGCCAGAGCCCCCTCCCATTAATAATCCAGTGCACACAAACATTGGCTAACTCACTGTGAAAATAACAATTGTTTTTATATTGCAATCTGACACTATAATTATTACACAAATTATATGAACAAAATTTAGCTACCACTACTCTCCAATTGTGTCCAGTCTTCTATAGAACAAGAGATAAGCATTCTTATTGACCACGCCTCCACCTGGCTTTAGGACAAACTCATCTGGAATGGGCTTGAGGATACTGTCATCAATACGAACCCACCCTCCATAACCAGAATGAAACACATCTGAAGTATAGTGTCCTCCAGTAGCCATCTTACCATGATGATACACAACTAGAGGGTTAAAAGTCATAACTCTTAACTTTGTCCTTATAGGAATAACAGTACAATTAGTCAAAGATCTGACATTGATCCCCAATTCAAGTTATACACACTCAACGTTATTATATGAGGTCATGTTTAACAAAATCCCATAATTTTCACTGCCAATGGCCAACAGTGGTGACTATAGCAGAGTGCAATTAGTTATTAAGTTGCTATGCAGAGGAATTGGACAAACACTACTTATTACAGAGTGCAGGTCAGAGTACCAACATCAGTCTATTTCCTTGATCTGAAGTCATAAGCCCACTGTGCAGGAAGGAGTGGCAACTACCAAAGGTTGGCTTATCAAAGGGCCTGGATCAATAAATCAACTATGCACCCACCCATCAAGCCAATGACCTTTAGCTAGCTATTCTATCTTCCTCTTCAGCTAAAAGCATCACCAGTCTCTTCATAGAGTATGTTAACTGATCACCTACTACGTCTATAATATCAGGCAAACGGGCTCAAATCACTCTCAAGGTCTAGCTGGGCTAGGGATGGCAGCTCTATATAAAGAGGCAAAGAGACTGTTCAGCACTCTCTAATTACTTCAGTAACTCTCAAGGTCTAGCTAGGCTAGGCTACAATTGGAGAGCAGCTCTATATAATAAGGCAAAGAGGCTGCCCAGCACTCTCTAATTAGTGTTGGGTGACCACAGTAGCTCCCAAGGTCTAGCTACATGCAAAGAGGCTGCCCAGCACTCTCTAATTAGTGTTGGGTGACTACAGTAGCTCCCAAGGTCTGGCTGGGCTAGGCTACAATGGCAGCTCTATAAAAAATGAGGCAAATTGGCTGCTTGGCACTCTCTAATTAGTGTTGGGTGACTATAGTAGCTCCCAAGGCTAGGCAGGAAGCCATCTAATCAAGGAAATACAGTAATTCTAGAAGTAGTCCGGGTGGGGGGGGGGGGGGAGGGGGTTGATTTAACAGTGTAATTTAAAGCTGCACTCTTTAACTCTTACAAGTGATATTTAAAGAAATAACCTACAGAGGAATATAATTATAACTGAATGGTTATATCACCCACTCCCGAAACATTTAGTCAGAACATTCATTATACAGCAATAAAAGATGATATGTCAAATCTATTAGCTGTGTGGAGACATTTCTTTCCTCTTTCAGTTCACACCCAAATCTTACAATATGCAGACAATATGCTGTTTAGTTGTTAAATAAACAATTCCATTCATTTGCAGACAAATATGATGTTATAATAGGAAATGAAACCAGCTCAGAGATTTGACTGTTAGAAATCCTGGTATTTCTAAGGCTACCATGAAGGCTACACTTTGTACCTGCCCATAATTTGTATGTCCTCTGTGTCTGAGATAACTTGCTCTTGATTGCAGGAGCCAACAATTCTGAGGTGGAGGGAAATTTCAAAGTCGTTACAGTGAAACATATGACCACCTTTTGGGCCACAAGAAAGAAAAAGTGGTCTCTATATGGAGGTTAAAATCAAAGGCACAAGCACAATTGGGACACTACCAAGTGGCTTGTTTGTATTATTGAGGTGTAGTCTTGTTAAGAGAGGTTTCAATGTAGTGGCCTTATATAGAGGTGGCCTTATATAGAGGTGGCCTTATATAGAGGTGGTCTGATTAGAAAAGTTTCACTTTGGTCTCCTATATATTAAGGGGTGGTATGATTAGACAGGTTTATCCATAGTAGAACTTTTCTGCATGTAACTTTAAAGTAACATCTCTGCTCATTACAGGTCTGTTTTAACAACACAAGATGGCTACATGACCACTACCCAAAAGATCAAATTTATAATGCACAGCTAGCCAGAAAGAATTGATTTTATGTGCAGACATAGGCTTAAATGACTTGTCTCTAGAGAACGTAACTTGTTCCCTCATGGACCATTAAAATTAGTGGTCCACTGTCTAAACTAAACACTCCTCAAAGTCATTTGTCAAGCTATTCTAAGGCAATAGAATGCTATGGAGTCAAGACACCTGACCATGTAGCTATCCTGGCAACCTCCACTACCTGGACACAGCTCCAGGCTTCCCCTCTGAGTCTGGGAAACACAATAAAGGTTTGTTAAACTGTTGACATCACAGGATTTAAAACTATCAACCTCTTAATTTTTAGTACTAAAGTGCAGACTGTGTTGAAATCAGGGTTTAAAGACATTATGGAAAGTCATTACAAAGTAGTACACTAGAAAGGTAATTTAACATGCACCATAGAGTTTTAATCCCATTCATTGCAATCAGCCAATATCCTTCCCAGCCTATGTACTCCCCGGTCTATATACTTCCTGGCCTATGTACTCCTCAGCCTATGTACTCCCCGGTCTATATACTTCCTGGCCTATGTACTCCAGCTATACTTCCCAGCCTATATACTTTTTTCTATGGCAAGCTAAAACTGTAACTAGGGCTTTAAAAGAGCTATGTCTAAACCAAGGGGGAAGTGTGTAACCAAAGATTCCATAAGGAATTTCAAGTTCTGCCCCCAAACCTAGACCAAAGAGACACAAGTAGGGCTCACTATAAAGTAGATCCTACTCTGATGTATTCTCTCAGGGATGATTCCAGCTATTGATATCTCCCACTAAAGGGTCACAGAAACCACAGATGTTATAGCTGTCCACCATGTAGCCAGCCAAGCTAGGCTATACACTAATGACTTCCTGTCGTAACACCCATGAATAAATTCCCATGAATAGCTCCCATTAAAAAATTGCCAAATATCCAAATAAAAATACAAAGTTTAATCCAAAAATATGATATCATTAGATGCTGGATAAACTCAGACACTTTGAAGTCTCCCACATCAACTAATATATATCCCTAATCACCTACCCTTATCACACCAGGTGCAACACTTCCACCCAAGCCAAACACTATGACCCAAGGGTTCCCAGGAAACCACCTAGCAAGTGTCCAACTAACCAGGTGCAAAATGTACAGTCTTACCTGTCTCAGGGTCCAGACCAAACAACACTTAGTGCAAAGGACAGCGTGCAACTGGCCAAAGGAGAGCCACAAAACCACCTGGAACTGTTGCACTCACACCTGCACAGCCTAACACCCTGGGATAGGCATAGTGTTAGTCTTAACACAACAGAGAGTAACTAGCCCCCCCACCCCCCCCTCCCCAGGCTCATCACCCAAGCCAGGCTCATCACCCAAGCCAGGCTCACCACCCAAACCAGGCTCACCACCCAAACCAGGCTCACCACCCAAACCAGGCTCACCACCCACCCAGACTCACCACCCAAGCCAGGTTCACCACCCACCCAGACTCACCACTTAGGTTCACCACCCAAGCCAGGCTCACCACCCACCCAGACTTTCTACCCAGGCTCACCACCCACCCAGACTCACTACCCAGACTCACCACCCACCCAGACTCACTACCCAGGCTCACCACCCACCCAGACTTTCTATCCAGGCTCACCACCCACCCAGACTCACTACCCAGACTCACTACCCAGACTCACTACCCAGGCTCACCACCCACCCAGGCTCACCCTAAGGCCCAGAGGACACCTAACACACAAACCAAAATAACACAGTAAACCTCAACACTGTGATCTCTTCAGTTTGGCAGGACTAAACTTTTCCATCTCTACACTCAGACCTCATTTTATAACAGACCACTACCACCATTTTAATAACAATCCAATCTCAAATAAATAAATAAATAAATAAATAAATAAATAAATAAATAAATAAATAAATAAATAAATAAATAAATTATAGGTAATTTGGAAGTGCCCACCCTCACTCACACAATACTTCTGCGTTACACAGTAAACAGGAATTAACTAAGAACTAGAGATGTACCACACACAGGCTCAGCATTAGAGGCTCATCATTATTGGGCCCAGCATGAGGCCCAGCATTAGGACCCCAGCTACAACCAATCCATAGGAATAAGATGAGCCAGCATTGTCCAGTGCTAAGTCCAGCTGCCATCTAATTAAAGATGTGCACAAGATAAATGTTTACAGTCAAGTAAAGTCATAAGACTCTTATATTACACATCTTCAAAGCTCAGGTAGTATTACAGATGACAAAATATTGTGCCAAGGCACTATGTAAACATTTATAGGAAACTGGTAAGCTTGATGCCAGCTGAAAACCAAGCAGCCATAGCAATGGAGTCTCAATACTACCTATTAGCCCCAGTCTAGCTAGTCAAGTACATAAATGACATGTATCAGTCTCTAAAGTCTACCTTTCGAAACCCAAAGAAGTCTATAGTACAATACAGGCCAAGTCTCTATTACACTGAGACCTGTCCATGTAAGCAGTGAGACCTGTCTATAGAGACCACTGTATAACCAGGCCACCTCTCTGTTACAGTGAGACCTGTCTATAGAGACCGCTGTATAACCAGGCTAACAGTGAGACCTGTCTATAGAGACCGCTGTATAACCAGGCCACCTCTCTGTTACATGTTACAGTGAGACCTGTCTATAGAGACCACTGGCCACCTCTCTATTACAGTGAGACCTGTCTATAGAGACCACTGGCCACCTCTCTGTTACAGTGAGACCTGTCTATAGAGACCGCTGTATAACCAGGCCACCTCTCTGTTACAGTGAGACCTGTCTATAGAGGTTACTGTATAAGCAGGCCACCTCTCTATTACAGTGAGACCTGTCTATAGAGGTTACTGTATAAGCAGGCCACCTCTCTGTTACAGTGAGACCTGTCTATAGAGGTTACTGTATAAGCAGGCCATATCTATTACAATATATGTCAGTAACTTTACCTTTAGCTATTTCCATTTCTGTGGTGTAATAGATGTGTTTGAACAGCTTCTGTGAGCCAGAGGAAGTGAAGATAAATCTCTTGAGATGGAATATCAACACAGGAGGTAGACGTGCCAAGGTAAGGCGCTTATAAGCATCCACCTGAGGGAAGGAGGGAGGGAGAGAGAAGGGGAGGAAGGGGAGGAAGAGGAAGGGAGAGTAAAGACAGAGGAAAGGAGAGGAATAGAAAGAGGAGCAGAGAAAGAGACAGAGAAAGGGAAAGAGAGGAGGCAGAGAGAGTGGAGACAGAGGAAGGGAGAGTGGAGGCAGAGGAAGGGAGAGTGGAGGCAGAGGAAGGGAGAGTGGAGGTAGAGGAAGAGGGGGTGTATGAAGAGAAGGAAAGGAGAGAGTGAAAATTGGAAAGGAGAGAAGGAAGGAAGTAATAGCAACATGGAATCATTACAGGAATGTACCTGTGTAATAAGTTCACTATACCCAGCACTCCTACAACACCCAATAAAAACAAGTGATAAGAAGAGTAACTAAGAGAGCTCCAGATATTATTCAAATGAACAGGAACTAGAACACAAACAAGCCATATACTTCACAGCCTCTTCTGACTATAAGAACCAAAACAAGAGCTCACGGCAACCCATAAACATCACAGAGATGTGCCGGGAAACTCATTGAGCTTTAAAACATCACAGAGATGTGATGGGAAACTCATCAACTGAGCTTTAATAATGAACTGTCATATTTCACACCCATTCCTCATGATACTCTTCTATTAAAGACACTAGAATAACATCTCACCCCCTCCTCTCACCCGAAATGCGGTTATTCAATTTGTTATTCTCACGATAGAGGTACCAATGTGAAACTGTTTATGTAATGTGTACTCTAGCCTTCTCCCAAGGGCTGGTGAACAAGACAGCCCCACCACAGGCAAGAGGCAACAGAGTTTGATGTAGCTGTAGGATTTACACACTTTCATCTGTACACAACAAAGCATGTATTTTCAGGACAGCATGGAGCATGTCTCGGGTATGTTTTAGGTCAAGTGCAACCATTAGCCACCCTCACCAGGAGAGTTATGTCATGGTGGACACCATTGCTATGGTTTGTGTGTTCTCTTATCCAGTTATTGCTAAGCCCCATTAAGTTTCAAAATTTCAAGTACCAGAAGACAAGCAGTTCTGGAAGTTAGCATGGATGACACTAGCTTGAAGAATAGAGCCAGGAGGAAATCATGGAGATGTCATTGCTTGCATCAGTTAGCACACGGATGACACTATAAGATTTGGTTCAAAGAATAGAGCCAGGAGGAAATCACGGAGATGTCATTGATTGCATCAGTTAGCTAGCACATGGATGACACAGGTTCAAAGAATAGAGACACAAGGAAATCATGGAGACATCACTGATTGTCATGGATGACATATGCTCTAGCTCAGCTATTAAGAGAAATTATGTCATTAATTATACCAAAGCTTTAATCTCTTGTGTGACTTAATATGAAAATATGTAATCCTTAAAAAACTTCACTTTACCACTTCTTTATGCTTCAAGTTTAGATAGGATGGTGCTTACCTGTGATATGTGAACAGTCTCCTTGGCTGCCAAGGCATCCAATGCTTCCTTCACCGAAGTAATGGAGTCAGACTACAGTGGTTAATAAGGAGAATGGTCACAAGGTAAAGGGTTTACATAATCACAAACATACCTGTATGTCCAGCTGGAGTGAAAAGAAGGGCTCCATGGTGGCAGACTCTTTGGCTCCTTGCCGATGAAGTGCAGACCTTAACTTTCCACCAAATATCTCAGTGATAGGACTTTCAGAAAAGGATATCTGCATACAGGAGTGTGTCATAGAGGTCATACAGTGAAACATAACAAGACCACATCTTAATAAGACCACCTCTCTATTATTATAGGCCAATACAGTGAAATCTGTCTAATCAGAGCAACTCTTAATAAGACCACCTTTCTATAGACCACTACAGTGAAACCTGTCTAATCAGAGCACCCCTTAATAAGACAACCTCTCTATAGACCACTACAGTGAAACTTGTCATCTAATCAGACCACATGTCCTAAGTGTTTATACCTGACTTCCACCTTCCTATTAATTAGTCTAGCACAGAGAGTAGCATTCTCATTACTACCATAATATAGTCGACTCAAAGCCAATAGGATATGAAATACTGGTAAAGGTCACCACAGTAAAAAACAACCATGTATGCAGGAAGATAGACTTACACACATGAAACTGGTAAGGGTCACCACAGTAAGAAACTACCATGTTGGCAGGGAGCAAGATGAAGCTGGTAAAGGTCACCACAGTATATGTAAGCAGGGAACTGACAATGGACTCTTATGTTAAAGAAGGTCTTACCAACACCAAAGATAAAATGCTTTCCAAAACACCATTTCCAGCCAGACACTATCTGGCTGTCACTATTAATAGTTTTGGTATATATGTATCATCACATCGTAAGGAGAAGTGGCACCCAGCCAGCCCCTAGGTCTGTGTGAGGATTTAATATAGCTGTCAGGAGGTATTACACAACTTGCTATTAACAAGCAGAGAGTGCATTGTCAGACAGCTCAAACACTCCCACCCTGGGAAATGATGGGTGACCAAGAATCAAAGGACACTTGGGACAGATTAAGTCCGGATTAGAGGGGTGGTCTCATTTCAGGGGTGCATTTCTATTACTGTTATATAGTACGTGAGCTGTTATTTGGGACATAGCCAAGTGCCCTTATTACAGAGATGTCCTCATTTTAGGAGGTTGGAATAGAGGGATCCCACAAGACACCTATTCATAATACCAGTGGAACCTCGTGTAAAGGACACCTTGAATTCAGGACACCTATTAGGACACCTTAGATTCAGGACACCTATTAGGACACCTTGGATTCAGGACACCTTGGATTCAGGACACCTATTAGGACACCTTAGATTCAGGACTCCTGTTCATAATACCAATCAAAAATCAAAATTAATAAGGACACCTGAAATATCTCATCCTGGGACACTTGGCCTCACCCCTCCCACAATAACTACTTACCTGTCGGGTAATGGTAGACTTATTTTTGGGTCCTACTTGTTCCCACTCCTCCTCTGCCCCTCCCTCCTCCCCCTCGCTACCTTCCTGATGATGCTGTACCAGTCCACTCTCTAGGGAAGAACTCGAACCTTCCTCATCAATGGAAGCTACACAGAACAGAAACCATAGCAAAATAAAAGAGAGAGAACACTTCTCATTAACTGAAAGGATAGAGATGAGACTAGTTCCTCCATCAATGCTACAAGGGATACACCTTCTGAGTAATCTTGGCAGGCATAATAATTCATTACTTCATTGGTATCATCATCACCCAGAGTTATGTTAGGATATTAGGCATAGACTTCTATAGCACATAAAAATGTCATAGAAAAGTCTATTACTTGATATGATCCTTCTAATACATAGAGATTCCATCTGTGGGCAGAAAAGGGGGTATTCACAGACACCCCCAGTTATGCACAGACAACATAGTAACTGACTAGCCTCATTCCCAGGCCCTCTGCTCGCCTCCAGTAAAATAATGCGGGACTGAAAAAATGCGAAGTTAAGCGAGCAGAGGGCCTGGTAAAACTTATCACGTGAGGGTAGAAAGGAGGTAGAAAGGACTTAATTGGAGCGTGGGCATGCTAAAGGAAGAACGATGACATGCCCACACATGACATGCCCACACAATCACGGAGACTAGACAGAGCTGCTTTTCCTATCTTACCTACAGGCAGGGCTACAGGGATATTGGTAGAAAAGATTAGCTAGTTATCTATAACTATGAATTTATATTAGGCCTAGCTAGCTAACTATGAACTACTATTAAGTAGATGATAGCTAGAGGTTAGAGATCTGCATCAGACGGCATCTCCTATCTTACCTGCACTGTGCAGAGTTGCAGTACTACAGGAATTTTGACTAGCTAACTACAACTTACAGCTAGCCTAGTTGACTACTTACGGTAGATAGTGAACTATAATAGTTATGTAGCAGTAGCCTTTATTAACGAGGCTCGATGAGTGGGTGTTCTGTGACGTCCATATAACTCCGCCCCCGCATGCAATATTAGCGACTTTGCTCACGTGATAAGTTTTACCAGGCCTTCCGCTACCTTAACTTCACGTTTTTTTCTCCGAGCGGAAGGCCTGGGGACGAGGCTAGTAACTGACAGTTATCTAATACTGTCATTAAACGCATATTAACCACACAAGAGTATGTGGACACTCCCACCCACTAACCAAATATATGACACATGTAGCAAAACCTGTCTACAGCGACCATCCTCTGCACATGACCAAAGCAATTCAATGTGATGTGGTCTGAATATTATTAATGGGAATTAAATTGCACCTGACATCTTGTGATCCAGTTCTTTTAGGCCTTCTTCTTAGAAAAGCCTGTAGGAAGTTACCTGTGCAAGATCACCTAGTTCAACAAAAGAATATGCTCTGGGGTATCTAGTTGAATGCCAGTAGGCTAGCTTCTACCACGCCTTTTACCGTACGCATGCGTTAGACGCAAATATGCCTCCACCGCTGTTAATCAGTTAAGGAGTGGAAGTTTCACTGTAGTGGCCTATATAGAGAGGTGGTCTTATAAAGGGGTGGTCTGATTAGACAGGTTTCACTGTAGTGGCCTATATAGAAAGGTGGTCTTATAAAGGGTGGTCTGATTAGACAGGTTTCACTGTAGTGGCCTATATAGAGAGGTGGTCTTATTAAGGGGTGGTCTGATTAGACAGGTTTCATTCACTGTAGTGGCCTATATAGAGAGGTGGTCTTATTAAGGGGTGGTCTGATTAGACAGGTTTCATTCACTGTAGTGGCCTATATAGAGAGGTGGTCTTATTAAGGGGTGGTCTGATTAGACAGGTTTCACTGTATAGAGAGGTGTTCTTATTAAGTGGTGGCCTTGATTAGAAAGTTTCCCCCTATATATAGAGAAGTGGTCTGATTAGACAGGTTGCACTGGCCTATATAGAGAGGTGGTCTGATTAGACAGGTTGCACTGGCCTATATAGAGAGGTGGTCTGATTAGACAGGTTGCACTGGCCTATATAGAGAGGTGGTCTTATTAAGAGGTGGTCTGATTAGACAAGTTCCCAGAACTGTACTCAGAGGGCTTAAGTCTCCCGTGGAACACCCATCACAAATTCCCTATGCAGTTGGTATTAGAAACTACCTGTGAGAGGGTTCAAGTGAACAATTCCCTCTGTTAATTGTCGTCCACAGAGCAGGTCTATCTACACACACGTACCTTCTTCTTGTGATGTCATATTATCATTCACAACTTTTTTAGCCAAGACAAACTCTTCATGCAGTCCATCTAACATGCAACCTAGGAACTCCTCTGCATCTTCCTGCCGACCCTGGAGGATAGAGTGGTATATACATGTTGTTATTGTATAGTAAAGAGTAATTAGGTATTAATGGGAAAGTTGACCCTGGAGGATTAGAGTGGTATATACACATTGTTATTGTATAGTAAAGAGTAATTAGGTGTTAGTGGGAAAGTTGACCCTGGAGGATAGAGTGGTATATACACGGTGGTATATACACGTTGTTATTGTATGGTAAAGGGTAATTCGGTGTTAGTGGGAAAAGGGATAACCATTATCCCAGGGAAGGGAAAATATGGAGTGTCTTCATTAAAAGATGGGAGGGGGGAGGGGGTATAGAAACGGAGAATCCCTACTAATACACCAAATCTGTTTCTTTCAAAGCCAAATTGAAGTTTCAAGAATTAAATTCTAATTATTTCAAAGTCATGAGGATCCTTTGAGGGTAACAACGAGCAGTAACCACAAGTGATCCTTTAAGGGTAACCATGAGTGGTCTTCAAGAGTAACCACGGGTGGTCCTATAAGGGTAACAAGGAACCTTTCAGGGTAACCATGAGTGGTCCTTTAAGGTTCTGTACCTAACATTTCAAATGACTCAACATTAGAATTTTGTGTAATATATTTTTGTTATAGAAACCCCACAAAAAAAAATCATGACGTGTTTGAAGGTCTTCTATACTGGTACATACCAGTACTAATCTGTATCAGTCATCTCTGGTCTATGGAGTGACTTTCAAGTCAAAAACCTCACCTCCTTACTTCTGTGTTGTGGAATGATGGTGAGATTATCTTAAACACTCCATAACTTTTTTGGACAAAAATGTTCACATCAAAAAATTATGTTGTGGAAAAAAAAAAAAAAAGGTGATTGTGGAACCCTTTGCACACTGGGAGCCATTGTTAGCTCCTTCCAGTCTGAGCTGAACTTTTTACACCAAACTCAGATTCAAAGGATTTAAAAAGTAGTTTGATGTCAAAATTAGTTGTGAGAACTCCAGAAGATCAAAAAGTAAAGTCTTCTATAACAAAAGGTGCTACTGCCAAGTCTAGACACAAGAACAACTCCCATACAAACCCCTGTCACACACACACACACACACACACACACACACACACACACACACACACACACACACACACACACACACACACACACACACACACACACACACACACACACACACACACACACACACACACACACACACAAAAACAACTAAAGATGATTAGCATACCTTGTAGGAGAGATTGGATCTGATCTTGTGCAGCATGGTGTAAATGTATTCAGGACGGAATGGTTCCCCAGGTAGAAGTTCTGTCAGCTGTGGCCGTTTCTTCTTGGAGGTGGTAACAGGATTAGAGTTGGGTACCAGTGGAGTTGTCTTGGGGTAGTTTTGAAACTCGTTGACAAACTGGATCCTGAGGGTGGTTACAAGTTAGCCATTAGCTCTTCTCTATCGGGGCTTCAGGGGGAGAGGAGAGGAGGGGGAGAGGGGAGGAGGACACAAAAAGAATTTGGCCTTCTCTTATTATATACTTTAATTGTTCCATCCCCTGAATGTCAGATCACTAAAATATGTCTCCCCTAGCCCTCCCCCTGGACAATTTATCCCAGCCTATTCAGCCCTCCCCCTGGACAATTTATCCCAGCCTATTCAGCATCTAAAATAATGTCCTGATCCATTGTCCAGTATGTCTTTAGAATCACTACACAGCTACCAGTACAATGTCCTTAGAATCACTACACAGCTACCAGTACAATGTCCTTAGAATCACTACACAGTAATTAGAATAGTACATATTTAGAAGCACTACACAGCTACCAGTACAATGTCCTTAGAATCACTACACTACACAGTAATTAGAATAGTACATATTTAGAAGCACTACACAGCTACCAGTACAATGTCCTTAGAATCACTACACTACACAGTAATTAGAATAGTACATATTTAGAATCACTACACAGCTGGGCCTATACATTCATTGGAATATTAATTACACACAGAATCAATGTTCAATTACTTTGTAAGAATAACTACAACCATCCTCATTGCACAAGACATTTCTGATTTCATGCTGGTCAAAGACAAGATAAGGTTTTGTTTTCTAGAAGGGAAGGACCTCTTCTCTCAATAGACTATAGCCAACCTTCACTTTTATACTCATAAACTGTTCCAACCCCATAAAATGAGGACACCTCTATATTATGGACACTTGGGATACCCCAAATAGCATTAACGTCTTCACTCCCGGAAAAGAGGCCACCCCTCTAATAAAAATACTTTAATTTGTCCCAAGATTGAATCCAGGACTAAGGGGATGGGAGACTATTAAGGGGTAGGAGGGGTAGGGGGTGTGGCAACTCATTTCATGAGTGAAAAAAGGGACTTTGAAATGCAGGAATATCAGACTAGAGAAGAAGTATTCAGGAATATCCTCATTTCAAGGGCTTGTCAACACATCCTTAATGAAAGGATGTGAGGTTAGGATGTGGAGAGTAAACTAACCAGTGAATACATACCATCCAGACTACACATAAGAGTAGAACCCAAACAAAGTGGGTGGGTTCCTGTCAACACAAAACTATGATTTATTCACACACACCACACCACACAGTGTAAGTGCCCTACCATAAATACCCCTTCCACCTCCCCTCCCCCCCTCGTCCAAATAAAGAATGTAATCAGGACAAATTTGCCCCAAGAATATCCAAAATTGAGGAATCTAATAGATTCTGGTTCATTGTAACAAACATCTGACCAATAACTGGTCCTCGTAACAAATATCTGACCAATAACTGGTCAATACAGTCTCACTCTGCACTACTTAAGACAAACTTTGTTATAATTTTTCTTACATAGCATCAATGAAAGGAGTTGTGGATGGCTCCTTGCTAAGGGGAGGGTTGGGATTTAGGGAAAGGAAGAGATTTAGAACACCTGGAATGCTAAGCAAAGCCTGCAATGGCAACAAGAATCAAGGAAAACTAACCAAATCCAATTGGCATACAATGTTTCCCCCAATGGTACTATGACACTCCTCTATTGAATACCAAAAAGGGGATGCAGTTTTACTGCCCCTTCATTAGAAAGTTAGGTCTAATAAGAAAGGTCAATCAAAATAAATACATACATACATACATACATACATACATACATACATACATACATACATACATACATACATACATAAATAAATAAATAAATAAATAAATAAATAAATAAATAAATAAATAAAACCTTCCCCCCCTCTTAAGGCTGGATAGGACATGTTGTGGTCATGTTAAACATAACTTCTTCATGATTCATTGGTTTTGGCACCAAATTGTACCTCATTAGGTATCTATTCTGAGGGGAGACATTGGGGAAAGGGGATGGGGTTATAAATTCGTAATAATCCTCCCTTAACAGCTTTTTTTTTTTTTTACACATTGCAACCTATTACTATTGAGTATTTATTCTACAGTAATAGAGTTTGGATACAGCATGTATGTAACACCAGTTTCCTTGGTTGATGAGACCTCTTGGCTGAATCGATTTCATCTTGTGAGACAAACTCCAATTTCGTAATTGCTCTGTGAAAAAGTCAAGAAAAAAATTGTTCATGAAGTAATTGGCATTCTATTGCCCCCTCATCCCACCCCCCAACACCACAGACCATAGTTCTTATTATAGATACATTTATTCACACAAATCCCCCTAACATTGGCCAAGCCCAGGAGGGACTATCAGATCTCCCCTCACAACACTGGCCGGCCAGGCCCAGGAGGGTATACCAGATCTCCCCTTACCACACTGGCCAGGCCCAGGAGGGTCTATCAGATCTTCCCTCACAACAGGAACAGAAGTTTTATCTATAAGCTATACCTCTATTAGTATTTAATGTACCTCCTAAGCTCCTCAGCTGAGCATTGTTCTGATTAATATTTTTACTAACTGCCATAGCTTTCCTGCTCTGATGACCTCTATTCACAGAGTTGAAATTAGATCCTATTCTTCCTGCCTCCTTAAAACCTCCTCCAGATGCCACCTCTTTTGAGCCTGTTCCTCCCGGCCCTACCTCCTTAGAGACCACACCTTCTGACCCCACCTCCTTAGGTCCTGCACCTGCCTCCTTAGACCCTCTATCTGACGATTTCTGTTCACTAGTTCTAGACGATGTAGCAGATGACGAATGGCCGTGAGTGCCCAACGTTCTAGTTAAGGAGGTTTGAGAAACAGGATTAACTGGTTCGGATGTTTGACTAAAAATAGATGCCCACGATTTAATGCGATTTGTCCCCCAAGCCCCTCCCACTATGGGTGGAGTAGATACGGTTGTAGTTGAGGGTGCAGTGACCCCTCCACTTATTGTTCTAGGCTGACTATTGTTCTGATTTCCCTGTTCATTACTGTCTTCAGATGCAGTTTGTGTAGGTGAATGAGTAGATAAACTAACTGGTACCGAGAGAGAGCTATCACATGAAGAAGAGGTACAAGCAGATGGTAAAGGGTCTACATGAGGTGGTAATGCCTGCTGGTGTGCTCGTGTGGCTGTGTCAGGAGGTTCAGTGACACTCACACACGTGTTATTAGAGTCGGAGGTTTCTTCCTCACTTGAAGATATAACTGAACCAACAACCACAGGTGGTGGCAGTTGAGTAGAGGGCTGAACCGAAGTTTGCATCAGTCCATCAATGCCCTTAGATTCATTCTCCTCACTTGACAGGATAGCAGAAGGAAAATCTAATGTGTAACTGCAAACTGTGTCTTTTGTATTACTACTAGTGCCGGTGGTTGAGTTTGATGCGGGCTGGTCCAAACTCTGTACAGTTAATGGCTGAGGTTGCAACTCCTCCTCTACTTCCATAACACCAACTGACT
The DNA here is from genome assembly GCA_964016965.1 of Diacarnus erythraeanus. NCBI lineage: Eukaryota > Metazoa > Porifera > Demospongiae > Poecilosclerida > Podospongiidae > Diacarnus > Diacarnus erythraeanus. The sequence continues at coordinate 3,683,705 of OZ024684.1, read as the reverse complement.
CACTTCGAGTCTCTGTTCCGACAACTTTATCTATCGAATTGAATTTCAACTGTCTTGCAGCATTATTCTCGGATACTGTAGTGCTGTCTTTAAAAACATCAGGTAGTGACGTCAAGGTGTGGTTCTTCTCCCCTGGACTTATAGCTGTGGCAACACCCGGGACAAAAGGGATAGCATTTACGTTCAATTTTTTTGAGGTATGTAGCTGGAGGTCTCCCCTATTCTTGTCTCCTTCATTTAACCCTTCCACAGGACTGGTTGGGGGGTTAGGCGGGATATTTGGAGAGAGAATCTCCGGAGAGTAACTCCGCCTATCTTGATCAAGATGGGAAGTGATGTCTAAATACTTGCTCCTCAATAGACTTGCTTCATTTCCTACAAGTGAAAATTTTCTAATTAATCCCCATCTTTTACTAAACTTTCAATATAGCAAGGGGTGAAAGGAGGGAGAAACCCTGAGACCACACCCCAAATACAATGCATTGTGGGTTAACAGTTCACCAAATGAAAGTGGGTAGGTAATAAAGACAAAGAACTTTGATATCTCTCCAAGACCCTCTACAAACTCCCTGTATAGTATAGTACTATGCTTGACTACTCTTGGTAAAATCTACAAAGATAAAAGGGGCATCATATTTGATCATTGCCAGATAGAGCTGTGTACTTGAAAGCAAAAATCAATCACACAAAGTGGTTATAATGTGATGTTTAAACTTATTTGTATAACAGACACTATAGCTAGCTATGAAATCTACAGACTCCATAGCTAGCTATGGAATCTACTGCACAACCAGACTCTTTATTGAGCTATGAAATCTGTATAGCCTGATACCATAAAAATGTATACAAGACTCTAATATTTACCTGTTACAGTAGATATCTTGTCTTCATTCTGCCAAACAAACTGTAACGAAACACACACCTTTCAACGTACATCAAACCCCTTTATTCCAAAACCCTGAAATGAAGTTACCCCTCTATTCCAACACCCTGGAATGAAGATACCCCTCTAATCCAACATCCTGAAAGGAAGATACCCCTCTATTCCAACACCCTGAAATGAAGACATCTGATAAGGACACTTAAATATCCTTATGAGGAGGCCACCCTCATTTAGGTTTCCTTATATTTCATAATGAATATCTTATCGCACATCATATGAAAATATACATAAGGAGGGTCTCAAGACAAATTTGTGTCCCGATTAGAAGGGGTAAACTCATATCAGGAAGATGAATTTGTAATATGCAAGAGCTATCAAACTCAAATTAACCCTCTTAAATACGGCAGTGTCCTATTTCAGGAGTTTGGAATGATCATTGTCATGCCTCTCATCACCAGTTTTAATTCCTACAAGTACCTACTTGAAGATCTTTTGTATCATGAATGAAGAGGTTAGATATCTCATCCTCTGAAAAAGATCCAAACGAAATACCCTAAAATAGAAAGCATCAAAGTTAGTAGTCCCAGAAAGTTTCATTACAAACTCACCATCCCTACCTGTTTATATACAATAGAATAGATTTACCTGACACGCCATTGCAATGGGTTATAAAGTTATCTTCATCTCCTCAGATGTGGACACAGCACCAACTAACCAACACTATATCCCAAAATATGATGAAGTTAGTTATGATACACACATTTGCTGAGATCAAAACAACCTTTATTTATATGGGAGGAGAGGGAGAGATTGGTGAACCTTTTTATTATTTTAGGAACACGCTAACATTAGCCAAGTGTGCTGGTGTCTCTTTATGCTATTGCAATACATGGAAAACAGGAAGAGTTTGGCATAGAACCCGTTATGTCGGCCTCTAGGGGGTTAACCACTGTTGCAGTAATTCACGATAACATTTCAAAAATTTTCCTTCCCCATTACAAACAAAGCACTTCAGCAGGGATTACCAGGCTTGATTTTCCCTTGTATCAATTCATGTGAAAATCTGGCCCCACTATTACCAGTTGCTATAGATTAGCTATTAGTAGCTAACCAATCCCTCCATCAAAAACTTAATTGGCATAATTATTGTAAGTGTACTTAACTAGCTTGTTTATTAATGATATACCTCGGGTATTATGCAAGTGTGTACAGGTGCACAGCATTGAAGATAGTGGAAGGATGCTCACTTCAATTTCCACGAGGTCTGAATAATTTCACTGTGTCTCGGCCATTTTCTTCTTCAGATCACGTGCACTGGTATAAGCGCGCGCTGTGCATAATTCAGATCCTGCATGCGCATAAATGCATGAATGCACAAGCTATAATTAATTAACTAAAAATAATGATGTCGATTAGTTCGAGAGCCGGCCGGATGATGGCGAGTACTGACTCTGAACTTGTATTTGCACCAGACATTGATGTTGATGAAGATACTTACATTTGCCAGTTAGTCAAGTTAGATAAACTGAAAGAACTAAAAAGTGTTGGAGTCATCAAGATATTGACCTACAATGAAGACAGAACGGGACGAAACTTGCTTCATATTGCAGCAGCTTCCAATAGTGTGGATATCATAAATTTCCTGTGTACCAAGTTAATGACCAAGGTAAGCATCAATGCTCAAGATAATGAAGGCAACACTTCACTACACCTTGCTGTCCTCAATGGCCACGTTGGGGCCACGAATGCCATACTCAACCATAATGCAGATGACACAATTCTCAATCAAAATGAAGACCCTCCTCTTCATCTTGCAATCAAATGGGGAAAGACACTAGTCTCTGAATTTAGCAGACATCCAAATGTCAATTTATTGGTGCATGGCCGTCATGGACGTACAACTCTCCAGATTGTTGTTTTGAGTGATGAAAATATTGAGTTCTTGCAAATTTTATACGAGGAAATTATATTGAGAATGCAAGATGCAGATTTTAGCACCAGAGACAGAAGTGGTCTTACGACAGTTCACTTAGCTGCCCGAGTGGGGTCACATCAATGCCTGGACTTCATTCTCACAAAAAGTGCTGAACATAATACGTTTTCAAAAGATCTACTCAATGCTCTCTCTAGAGATCATAGGAGCCCTCTTCATTATGCTGTAGAACGTGGTCATATCGAATCTGTCCAGGTCATATTGAAACATGGAGGGGATCCTGTGTCTCACAAAGGTTCCCAACCTTCAGCCCTTCATCTGGCCTGCTCTCAAGGAAAGATGAATATCATAAAACTTATGGTAAATTACTGTGGGAACAGTATTCTCCAGTCACCTGATCAGGAAGGTGGAAGTACACTTCACAGTAGCACATCTTCAATAAACAGCAAAGATCTCATTTTGTATCTTGTGGAAAATGGGGTTAATGTTAATGGCGTGGACATTAATGGGTTAAGTCCACTTGCTAATGCTGTCTTGCTTGGCAATACTGAAGCAGTCGAACATCTTCTGAACAGTGGGGCAGATCCTTGTATTAGCGATAAATGGGGACGAACCTCCATGCATCTAGCTGTCATAGGCAAGCGAATTGAGGTCTTCAAGAAAATAACAGGCTGTGGTTTAGCAAGAGTTTTGGCCGAAATGGTAGACAATGAAGGAAATTATCCTATCCATCTTGCTTTAAGACTTGGCAAAAGTGATATGGTCTCTTCATTATTATCTCTAAATTCCAACTACTTCAGAGACCGTGAAGGTAACAACTACATTCACCTTGCAGCTATTTCTGGTGACAATGACAGTCTCAAAGAGCTTTTGAGTAGACCAGATAACCATCACATGGTCAACGAAGCTAATAACTTGGGGTTTACTCCATTGCATTATGCAGCCATTGAGTCCAATCCCACCACAATCAAGAAAATTATTGACTATGGAGCTGTTATTCATAAGACTAACGATGGTCACACCCCTTTCATGTGTGCTTGTTCCAAAGGCAACTTTGAAGCTGCTAAACTCCTCTATTATAGAAACAGTTTCCAGAAGAATTGGGTAGATACTTGTGGAGACACGGCTTTGCACTTAGCAGTAGACGGACAGAATCCTGAGGTTATAGAATTTTGTCTTGATGAAGGAATTTCCATAACTCTTAACCATAAAGAACTCAGCTTCTTTGACAAAATTCTTGAAAAAGCTGACAGGAAACTAGCTGAGGTTGCTATGCAACACAAACGATGGGAAGAATGCATCCGTGTAGCCTCTCCTAACCGTCCACACCCTATAATTCGTATCCTAGATAGGATTCCGGAAGCTTACGGTATGATCTTGGACCAGTGTTTCTCAAGATGTAGCCTTGACCCTAAGCACCCTGACTACTGGGAGGAGTTCAATTTCAGATGTTTGATGCTAAAACCAGAATACCCAGACGATAAAGAGTCAATGAGTTCAAAGGTTAAAGAAATCGAGATGGAAGACTTTGAAGAGTTTCACGTAGTAAACAGCCAGCTTCACACAGAGAGTAACATAGCCACTGAGAGCTTTCAAAGATCTAGAAAAGGTCTAGCTCTGGCTAAGTGGCAGAGTCGAAAGGAGAACTGTTCAATGGCTGTTGTTCATAAGTTGATCAAGAATCGGCAAGAGTCATATTTGCTGCATCCTGTTGTTTTGGCTTACATAAGAATGAAATGGGAAGGTTTTCCCCAGCAGTTTCGATTGGTAACGATGTTAATTTACTTCATTTTCGCTCTACTTTTATCTGTATTTTTGATTGTGATCCCACTACCTCCACAGAACACCAATTCCAAGTTTACTTTTGCAGAAAATCAAAGTGGGAGTGGTACTGCCATGGAATCAGATTATGGATCCATTAGTACTGGAGCTAAAACTTTACTCTATTTCTTGCTGTTAGTGACAATCCTCAATCTTTGGATATTTATTCTTTATGTGTACATTAGTGGCTTGGATTTGATCTATAGATTCACAGCTTCAATCCAACTCTGGCCCCATCTCTTAGCGTTAATATGTACACTAATATTCCTTCTTTCCATTTTGGTGAATGAACTTGAAGGAGCACTATGGAATTCTGGAGCATTAGCTATCTTCTTTGCATGGCTTGCCTTTGGTTTCAGCCTTCAATTCTTAAACATATTGAATATCGGTGTCTATATTACAATGCTCATAAGTACCACTAAACTGGTCTTCAAAGTTTTAGCCATTTTGTTTGTTTTTCTACTAGCCTTTGCATTTCCTTTCTATGTCCTTGTGGGATCAGAAAGCAGTCTGCAGTATACCAATATAGGAGTCAGTCTCTTCACAACTTTGCACTCCCTTATTGCCGTGACTGACTTTTTTAGATTTGTCAGTCTTGAACAGAGTGATGAGTTACGTTTCTCCCATTTAATCTTCTTCTTTTTGATATTATTAATAGTCCTGTTGCCAATTGTTTTTATCAATTTACTTATTGGCCTGGCAGTAGGAGACATTGCTCTCATTCAGAAGGAGGCCATTATTAACCAATTGTCAATCGAAGTCAGTGCTCTTTCAAATTTAGACAAGAAGTTCTTTATAAGTTGTTGGACTAAGCACTTGCCCAGTTACCACAAACACTATCCAAATAGAGAACGAAGTTGGATTACAAGATTCTTCCACAGTAATTATGTAGGAAGTGCACATCTTTATGATTCTGATGACAATGTGCAACTGGTCATGAAGCAGGCGTTTGCTGAAATGAAGGAATTACAAGAACAAAGACTTAACATACTGCAAGAGAGTGTGGAGCAGTTAGCAGCTGATCTGAAGGGGATTAAACATCTGGAACAGATGATAGCCAAAATAATTGAAGCACAAGGAATAAAAGATAGTGACAGAAACATTCATTGATACTATTTACATGTTGTTTTTGTTGTTGTATATATTGCTGCTGTTTTGAAAATATAAAATGTGATTGTGTGATACTACAGTATAACTCCCCCCTGAAATGAGGACACCTCTGTGGGATATAGCAGCTTGTGTTTTAAACATTATTATTTTTATTAACCCCTGAAATGACCCCACCCCTATAATTAGGACACCAAGCTGTCTGCTGGAATAGAGAGATTCCACTGTAAACCTTTCTCCATTCTATGGAATGTACAATTATAGCAATAGAATAAACAAGAGGTATGTACTTAATCTTATACATGATAACTACAAGAAAAGAAATGAACCACAGCTTCATCAATCTCTTTCCCAGATTTATGACCATCAATTCCTGTTTTTTGGTTAAAAAAAAAAAAAAATGCTACTTTGGGTAGGAATGAGATTTTGGGCTCTTTCTTTAATTATGTAGCCCAATCACAAATATTATATCATTGTCCATTGTATTATTATTATTATTGTATGTGTATTACATTGTATGTACTAGTATTATTAGTATCACAATACATAGTACAATTGACAATGATACAATCTGATTCTGCTACTTGGTAGTGATCACTTTTTATAATTGCATTTATTGTCAGTTGTACATATAAATTAGCTAGTGATTGTTTTGTGCAAGAGATAGAATTAGTGTAAGAGTTTTGAATTTGTCTTCTCAGTATCACTCTGCTCAGTCTTACCACAGTAATAAGCATGCATAAATAGTCTAGCTATCAAGATACTACAAGTGACTAAAACATGTGCTGTATTGATCACCAGGACTAAAACTAAAAGGAGGTAATATGATCATTAACTATAAAGATAATGACCAAAACAACAATACTATTGGAGAAATAGCCGGGATTTGGATATACACCCAGTAACTCCACTTTTCAGACACTTTAACACTCAGAAACAGCTCTATAAAACACCCCATATACTACCAAAGTTTTTTGAGTGCTAGATAATTTCACCACATAGGCACTAAACAATCAATATTCTATCCCCCATACCTCTAGCCCAACTAGGTGTTAATTTTATATCAGGTTGAATTTAGACCCTAAATTTGCTAGAATTATAACCCGCTAATAAAACGGTAGGTAAGTACGTAGAAGCTTCACCTAAGTTTGGAAAATGGCTGCTAGCTTGTTACTCTTTATGTGAATGTCCGGCAATTATATTGAGAATGGTGTGAACCTATTTACAATTATTATCAGGATAATGGATAAGGAAAGTTAGTCTCCCTCTCCATGTATATAACAGAATCCAGATATATATCATTGTACAATAGTCTGAGTAACACCAGTAGGGCTAGGACATTGTAATATGGATTCTGTTACATGGAGAAAGAGAAAGTTAAAGAGTATTTGTTAGAATCAGATCATGTGCACTACACAAAAATAATCAAGACCAGAGAACTCTACAATATTAATATGAGTGAAGGTAATAGAATTAATAATGTTTCATGAACACAAAGCTGTTAATGGCTATATGTCATTGATTATAATGATAGCTCTGATTAGTTGGTTCTTTTTATTCTATCATATATAATAACTGTCACACTAAATGAATATTATTACGTATTATAAACAGTGCCAGAAACTGACTGGTGTTTCAGGATATCAACAACACCCAGTAACACACACGTATATACAATACACACACGGTCAGTCTGCATGTGAAAGCTAAAGCTGTCACAGTGATAAGAACTCTGCATTATACTATTGGCAGCTATGGATGTAGCTATATTGAAGCCTCAGCTCATAGGCCAACACCTGAATTTAGTTAAAGGTTCTTTTTAGAAGGGGAAAGGTCAAAGACGTACAGTAAAGTGTACACATTACTGTCTAATTAGATGTTGTTGCTGTGCTGTTGTTATTGTTGTTGCTGCTGTTGCTGTTCAATAATTGATTGAACATAATAATGGTGATAGTAAACTTATTCCGTTCTCTAAAGGGATAAGTGAAAACTCCATGATTGAAGGTGCTGAAGTACATAGCAGAAAAGTGAGGGATACAACATAGTGCATGGCAGGGGAGGCTCAACAGGGGGGGCAGGGGGGGGCAACTGCCCCCCCAACAAAAGTATTGGGGGGTCATTGCCCTTCCAATAAGCCGTGGCAGTTGAATCTGTCTATGGGGGGTTATGTACAGTTAACTAAATAGAGACTCATTACCCCTGGGTGCTATACTTACAGACAAGGCTAGCTATACCTGCAGTGCTAATTTACCCAAATACAGTATGGTATGTAACACTGCTACTTAACAGCAGGCAGTTGATAATGAACATGAGCATGTGACTGTTTAATGTAGCCATGTGCTATTTCTTAGTGGTGTACTAGTTAGCTACAATGAAGAGAAAACAGCTGAATTTGGCAGAGCAATCATTTTCTACTTTGAGACGGGTATTACAGAGCTTCCAACTGGGCCGGGACAGTCCCGGTATTCTAGTCTGCCGGAGTGTCCCGCCCGGTACTACAACTTGTCTATTCAATGTCCAGGCCAGGAGGCGAAGAGGCAGACAGCTACATAAACTGTGGCCACAGACTATTAGGATATTAGTTTACATAGTGCCTGACGAGCTGCAGGAATTATAAGCTGACTTTGCATTGCATGGCTGTCAGTGCTCAAGCTTTTCCAGCTGCACTGCATGCATTGCTGTCATGCATGTCAATACTCAATAGGGCTTTCCCAATTATGCTAGCATAGTTTTGAGCATAATTGGTAGGTAGGAGTATAATTGCTATTTGCTAACTGAATCCTCTCAATCATCTAATCAAGATTCCAATGTGGTACCTACTCTACTTAGCAGACTTAAAGCTTCTACTGCTTCTAATTTAGCCCGAGAGAGGGTTATTTCTATGAATCCAGCCAAGTCAGCTAAGAAAAGTAAGGCAATTGTACACGATGAACCAAAAATTTCATCTACAGTTCAAATTAAATAATAATAGTTTCTAACAGTAAGCTGTTTCAGCTTGTAGAGAGCCTTTGTCAGTGAGTTCAGGAAGGCAGGAGTTCCTTTGGCTAAAATAGATTGCTTTAGAGAATTATTGGAAGAAAGTGCATATGTTAATAAACCATTTTTTATTACACTTTGGGAGCATAATTGGTACATTTTAGGAGCATAATTGGTAATAAATGCAGCATAAAAGAATAGCACAATGTGGTCAAAAAATGAGCATAATTCAATTGGGAAAGCACTAGTGCTCAAGCTTAATTTTCCAGCTGCACTGCATTGCATGTCAGTGCTCAAGCTTTTCCAGTTGCTCATCATTAACTTTATAATGTTATTCATAGAGGGTATGACACGATTTAATTGGTGGGTGTGGCTTGTCCTGGTCAGACACTTGGAGAAGTTGGAAGCTATGGTATTAACATACTTACGATAAACGATGACTGAAAACTGTCTAAACAACTGCATTCTCCTTGCTATCCATAAGGAATTTACAGATAATTTGGACTTTTAGCTATTACACTAAAAGAAGATAGGAAGAAGTATTTTGGTACATTCACTATTTTGTAACTTATCTCTATAATAATTATTATAGAATTTTAAGAATACTTTAGCATGAAGTAGTGTGCCTTGGAAAGTTGCCCCCCCAACCAGAAGGGCAGTGAGCCTCCCCTGCATGGCATGTGGTGTTGGGGGTGTGGACTCTCAAGAAACTGCAAATGATGTATATATAACACTCAGGTGCTTACTAGATAATACCATTGTGACTATAGTACTAAAATGCTAGCTATACATTAATGTTATGTCTATCTGTATGTAATTATAAATAGTATCCAAATAGCATGACATTCATTGTGGGATATGATTTCAATTTGCAGCAGATGGACTGAACAAGCCTTAGAATGCTAAAGTGGGTGGGGTTATAATATTATTCACTACACAGCACACTCCCAGTTTGTATACAAGATGGCAGATATTACCATGCGCAATCACTAATTAACATCATCATAATAGTGCTTGTGGTATCACAATATTAACATAGGCTCCAACTGTCCTGGAATATCCAGGACAGTCCTGCATTTGTTAACATTGTCCTATGTCCTGGATTCACCTGCCATTTGTCCTGAATGCTGGAGTAATAAAGTACTATATACTATACTATATTATGTCTATACTACTAGATCTGTAGTGTAGATCTGGTTGTTGTTGTCCTATGACTAGAGTGTATTGCAGTAGCTATATACAGTGCATGCATGCATAGTCAGCATCCTTGACAGGCTTGCTTTCATCAAATGCAGACTCAGAGGGACTATTGATTTTTGTTACGCTTAATGGGTGTGGTTTTGGATGGTGTGGTTTGGGTGGGATTAACTATGATTGGGGCATGACTGGTGGGTGTGGCCAGTGTCCTGGAACTGGTTTTCAAAAAGTTGGAGCCTATGCAAAATTCATTTTCTCTCAGAGAAATATATAAATGGTGTACAGCCACTTCCCTCCCACACCACATAACCTGATGAGAAAACAAAATAGTGGCATAATAGTACATATTTTCTATATGTAAGTAAATCTCACTCATTTTGTTGTATTCGCACTCCTAAAATTATATCTACAAACTCAATCTCACTCATTCCTGCTTGTAAAGGTTGGCATCTCTGGCTATAATACTGATTAGGTATATACTGTACCTCATCACTAAATTTTCTGAATTATACTCTATCTTTATTAATAGTAGCAGTATATAATGTAAGGTTTGTGGTTCATTAAAATCTACACTAGCCAGTCATTAATTATCATTTATAGCTAACTATACAGCACAGACATTAATTATGGGACGTTTGAACTTAGAAGTGGGTGGGGCTCATAATATTATTCATACTAGCAATCAACACAGTTTGCTAACCCTCCACTCTGGCTCAAAGATTAACCTGTGACATCATGGAAGATCAGGTATGTGGTAATTTAAACATCGTCAGAAGCGCACTCGAGCTACATTAATTTCGGGCACTAAAGAGGATTGTATTCTTGAGTTTAGTAAGCTACTGTCAGTCTAGGTGAATGTGACTTGGCACCCTGTAACTTTAACATCATTAATGAAAGAAAATGACAATTACATTACATCCATGAAACTGCAAATGGAGACTTGTTAGGAATTGTCTCTCCCTTTTGGCCTCTGTGCTGTGCAAGAAAAGTGTTTGATGTCACTCAGTCAGTGTACCTGTGCACATCTCTCTAGAATAGCCAAGCCACAGAAGGTGTATGTTTATAGGTATATTTACATGCAGGTGGACATTCTTCACCCTCTAGCTACACTACACTGGAAGGAATACAGTGAATTACCAGAAGGTGTGATATTTTGTGTACTGCAAGGCAAATTATATGTAGGAAATAGAGCTACTTCATTACTCCATTTCTCATCTATTGCCAATTTACGCACATGGACTGCATTGACCACTCCTACCACCCAATATGCCCTCACTACATACCACTCCAAGCTAGTGTTAGTTGGAGGTGTGGAGAGCTCTACAGCAACAATCACCAACAAACTGTGGACAGGTGATACTGAAGGCAACTGGCAAACATCACTACCTCCGATGCCGACAAAACGCTACTCATCATCAGCTATCAATGTAGAAGGCACAGAGTGTCTAATAGTAGCAGGAGGTAAAGGAGAAAAAAGGGAGTTTATGAATACTGTGGAAGTGTTCATACAGGAGCAATGGTCAGCTGTTCAGCAGCCTCTACCCGAGGAATGGCCCTATGTGAAACTGTGTCTCCATAATGGATATCTATATGTGGTAGGAGGTTTTGGATCCTTAAGCTCTGCAATATTTTATTGCAAAGTGGAATCACTCTTAAATGCTTGTTATTCAAATCCTGATATATTGTGGTATCAAATGAATGTTGATCCTTCTATAATCCGTTTAAGCCTTGCCTCCTTTGGACAACTGATTTCAATTGGAGGAGCCTTCAATGATGGAACTGTATCTTCAAAGATATTTGCTTATTCCACTATCACCAAAAACTGGATTTACGTTGGAGACTTGCCAGTACCTCTTTATAATGTTTCTTCAGTTGTACTACCTACAGGAGAGCTGATGGTGACAGGGTTACATGATGGTTACTTGGTGTTAAGGAGGAAATTCAAGGCATCTTTGAAAAGTATGTGTTATGGTATCCAGAATCCATACTAGTAGCTCAGTGCCAAATTCTCATTCAGTGTGACACCCTTCTACAATTAGCCAGTAATAATAATTAAGCAGTAGACAGTGTGCTTGTGGAAAGTTATAGATTTTTATATTCCTCTTTGATTAAATCATTCCTCTCCTTTAGACGTTCCTTACTCTTAAATGCTGGATCTTTAAACCAAAACAATTTAGTTCTGTAACAAATTACACACAACACTTCAGCTACAACTGTAATATGTACATATAATCACTCTATTATTATTATATCAATGTTTTCTCTATTCCAACAGTGTCCTCATTTGACCTTGATAGTCGGTTTAGCATGAGTTCTCTCTGTAAACTAGAGGAAGCAGGAATCCATGTTGTACAATCACTGGGAAAGATCAAACAACAGTTTAAAATGAGAGCTAAAATCAATCTCACTGATGGAGCAAAGCTGTTACTGTCAGATCCAAATCCAGAAAAGTGCGTGGAGATTTTGATAGACCAATGGGAGTCTGGACGGAGTCGTCACCCTCCAAACTGGAGGTGTTTTTTAGATGTATTGAAGGAGCTGAAGCTTGAAGAACTGAGTCATAAGATAGAGGACTATTTCTATGGTGAGTTCCTTCACTGATGAGCAGCTGTGCATATTACTATCAGTTGGAAATATATTGGGCAATTTTTTATAGTTTCCATAAGGTTGTTCTCTGTCAAGCTTTTTCAAATAGCCCATTTGCTATAATTTAATTACCACAACCTCTAGTAGTTACATCCATTAACAAGTGGAGGGAAAGCCACATCTAGTATAAAGTTAGTAGATGTAGCATAGTAGCCAGACCTATCACTCTTGCATTACCTTATATAGATATAAATGGTTTCATAGCACTGGCAAAACTAGACTAAACTATATAAAGTTGTTTGTACATGATAGCTAGCTACATAAAATTGTGTGTTATGATAGTCTCTAAGTCTGATATCCAGAAGTACTCTGCTCAAATAGGCTGATGATGAAGTTGTTGGGGGGTATATATTATCAAAATCAGGGAATTGTACATAGTGAAACTTTTGCAGATTAGCTGTGAAGATTTATAATGTATACCGTATCTTTTCTATATTATACATTATTCTATAGCTAGTCTTAATGACTAGTAGTCTCAATGTAGCTATATTGTTGTGATTGTTTCGTTGTATTGACTAATGCAGGTCATACTCAAGACTACCTTGCTGCCTATCGTCAGATCATCGCCACACGTGGTTCCCTGGACATGTACTTCCTCAAGTTTATTTTTGTTGGTCCTCCTCGAATGGGAAAGACTTCACTGCTTCGTCGCCTAATTGGAGAGATTGTTGATATCATTTCAGCTGCAGAATCATCAGAGCAACCTAGCACAGGCACAGTTGAATCCGCTCATATGGTCATCAGAAACCTCTCCATTACCACAGCTGTCATGACACCAGGAAATTGGTCCTCCATCAAAGGTCTTTCAGAGGAAGCACGTATGCTCCTTCAGTTCTTCTATCAGACCAATTCCATCACAGCCTCAGAAGCAGCAATAGCATCTACTGAAATACCCCACTTGCCAAAGATAGTGGAGGTTCTGTCTCATTCTGATTTTGTGGGTGTCAGTTCTTTGGAGGAAAATGACAAAACAAAAGGAATGTCTGAAGTAGAAGATGAGAGCCATAAGGCCAATACCCAAGATGAAGCATCAGTTAGTCATGATGATATCAACTATGCAACAGGTATCTATGACATGTTCATGAAAGCAATGGCATCTAATGATTGGAAGCAGGTCAAATACACCCTGGAATACACAGCTCTAATCAATATTGAAGACACTGGAGGCCAGCCAGAATTCATGGACATGCTACCAGCACTTGTTATAGGTCCTTCTCTTTATTTTATCTTCTGTAGGCTTATTGATGACCTAAAGAGCCGTTACACTGTGTCTTATCTCAGTCCATCTTCAGGTGAGTCCACAGTACCAATGGAATCGACATACACTGTAGAAGAAGTCATACTCCAAGCTCTCTCTGCTGTTGCCTGTGCTCGCTTGTCACCTGATGACAGCAAAGTGGGTTCAGCAGCAAAGAACCTCCAGCCATCCTCCAATTCAGTTGCATTTATAGTTGGCACTCACAAAGACCTAGTAACTGATGAACAGATCGATAAATTCGATGCTGAGTTAAAAGAAGCCATTACTTCCACTGCCTTCTATGAGAAAGGACTAGTTGAACCTGCTTCCAAGGATCGACTAGTACTTGCTGTCAACAACAAGGATGGAGGAATTGTAGAGGTGGAGAGAATTCGCAGGTTCCTTGAAGAGCGAATACTACATCACTTCAAGAAGATTCCCATACCAGCTTCTTGGTTGATTTTCAGTCTCTGTCTACGCAACAGAGTTCAGAGAACAGCCAGTCTACAGAATTGCTTTTCACTTGCACAACAGCTTGGCATGCCTCCTGAGGAGACCAGAGTAGCATTGTGGTTCTTACACCACCACGCAGGTGTCCTGATGTACTTCCCTGAAGTGCCCAAACTCAGAGACCTCATCATAAGTGACGTACAGATTATATTTGACAGCGTCACAAACATGATTGTCAGCACCTTCAAATTCGGTAAAGTAACTGCAGCAGCACAAGACAGGTTCAGGGAGACTGGACAGTTTTCATTGGAAGATGTGAGAAGAGCATTGAAATATCAGGAAAGAAGAGATAGCCGTTTGGATTTTGTACCAGTAAAGGATATCATCGCTGCACTGTGGGACTATTTTCCTCTCTGGAAGCTAGGAAAAGCTCCTCGGGAACGAGAAGATGACATCAAATACGTTGAAGTCGATGATTTGGAAAAAGCTCTGTCACTAGTAGAAAAAGACCTCATACCACTGGACCAACTCATCAAGCTGCTAGAGCACCTCAACATCATAGCTCCAATACACCAGTCTGACCTAAACCCTTCCCCGCCCTCGTCTTCCCAGGTGACTCATTTGATGCCCTGCCTCCTTAAAAGTGCAACAAACGAGGAACTTGATGACATTCATCCAAGACGTGGTTCCAATCCACTTCATCCAGCTCCTTTGATGATTCGTTACGAGTGTGGTTTCGTACCACTTGGAGTATTTCCAGCCTTGATAGCTAGGCTTGTAGGGCAGAGCTGGCCCCAGGGGAAGGAATGGATGTTGGACAACACCTTGATCAGGAAGAATAAAGTCACCTTCATAGTAAAACCAAACTATGATAGAGTGACTCTTATATCACGTCCAAGATTCTATGAGGTAGTGGTAGAGGAAGCATATCACAAAGCCAATCACATGCACTTTTTCTGCACCAGTATCTTACAGGCAATCAGATCCACTTTGGACACAGTCACCTCTCACATGAACACTGCCTTTTCTAGGTCATATGAACTTTCCTTTGAGTGTCCTCTTCATCCAGGGAAGGATCACCTTTGTGTGGTGAGTGATGTTCCCAATCCAAAGTTTATGCTCTGTTTATTGAGAAAGAAATGCTGTCCACTGGAACCTAAACACACTGTGTGGTTTCAAGAGGTAAATGAAACCTACTCCATTGTTGTTAATTTTATGTGCTGATGTTACTTCCTTTGACAGGATCATCAAACAGATATGTCTTATGACCAGTTAAACACAGAGACAGCAACTACAGGTGAGTAAGACTACCATCCTCTCTTCCTTCTTGGTATTATAAACATATTTTCATTCTGGTTCCACAGATAGAGCTTACTACTATAAGCAATGATATCTTAGTACATTAAAGCAAACATTTAGTTATTTGTGCGTTATTCTTATACAGTTGCTGCTCAATGTAAAGTCTTCAAGAACATGTTTCCAAAGTTAGTGACTGGAATAAAGGCATCCATCTCAACCATGTGTGATGAATGTTATGGCCGATCCCTCATATCTGAATGAATCTCTGTTGCAGCTAAATGCTTCTGATGCGGAGAAAGCAAGGAGAATGCTGTTGAATGTGAAGCAAGTCATTGCACTGCATGAAGAAAAGTTTCAGGAATTTGTGGAGGTTCTTCGAGAGGTGGAAGGGTGTGGTCATCTGGCTGAGGAGTTAAACAAGGCACTAAATTCTTAGGTACATGTAGTATAAATTTAATCATGAAGTAACCAAACCCTAGACTTATGGGGGGAGGGGGTCTCATACTGGATTGACTCATGGGAGGAGGGGTCAGATTAGCTATATACATTATGTTGCATGGAGTGGGAATTGATGGTTTTATAATTTTTTAAGTTGATCTTATAGGCTGCCATTTTTGAGTCTTACTAAGATTATCATGTAATGTTATTTGCTTACTATATGCTTTAATTAATCTCACAGGTTTGAAACATCTCTATCTAGGATGCGGTGGGTGATTGGTGTCAAAATGAGAGCTGTGATATATGAAGCATTACACTTCAAAATCTAATTCCTCACTTACTATACATCCACTCATTAATTAATATTTTTGCTACTTCAGAGTTCTGTGGTCATATTGTTGTTCTTTGATGTAGTGCACATGATCTATGACTTCTTTTTGCCACAAAAGTGGCAGAACTGGACTACTGCCACACATGAACACACACACACACACACACACACACACACACACACACACACACACACACACACACACACACACACACACACACACACACACACACACACACACACACACACACACACTGATTGTGCTAACACAGACTGACCTTCAGTAAACTTCCTGGTCTCCTGTTTCAGGGCAAAAACTCTGCACTATTGGCACAGATGTACTCAGTGGCTGGAAGCCTATGCCATCCCTAACTAGGAGGCTGTGACTGTGGCTCAAAAGCTGGTAGACCAGATGTTTTGTCAGTTCTCCCACCCAGAGCAACTACACTCAGATCAGGGCAAGCAGTTTGAGAGTGCTGTCATTTAGGAAATCTTCAACTTCTTGGGATCAAGAAGAACAGGACATCGATCGCCATATACCATCTGCACACTTATAGCCTGGTGGAACGAAGTAATCAAATGCTGTTAGATGTACTTGCCACTACCACTCTAGCCATATTCCCTTTGATTAAAAGAACAGCTTTCCAAGGTCTTGCTTGGCCTATATAACATCATGAGAAGCTGGCAGCATCTCATTGCCCACAAAAGGAATAGCTACTAGATGACAAGAAAATTCACAGCAAACCATTTACAGTAGGTGATTTGGTGTGACTTCTCTCTCCTGCAGTACCACGGGACAGTCAAAGAAAATCTCTTTTTCCCCATGGTCAGGGCCACATCATATCCTGAAGAAGATGTTAGATGTTGGATAATGACTATCAGATCAAGAAAGCTTGTGGGGAATAAAACCCAGTTAGTACACTTGAACCGGCTAAAATGTACAAATTCAAAGTTTCTATCTGAAGTACTTCCTACCTCACTTTCTGAAACATTAATTTTTCTCCTAAATCAGTGCTGGAGCATACTTCAACATAGGAATATTTATTATCCTTTTATTGAACATTGTCAACGAATTTTCTGAGTTGAACTGAGATATGGATGTTTCTAGAGAGAGTATCCTCAAAAGATTCAGCTTAGCTGAGAAGGACATCTTACAGTTGTGTTATCAAGTTCTTAACATAGTGCATGTGGGTGCCCATTAGACAGCCTGAAATGCCACCAGATTGAATCGAAGAGGTCTAAATTTCCTGGGGGGGGCATGCCCCAGACCCCCCCAGATGCACTATGTGGTCATAAATCCCAACGCTATCTCCTGCCTGAGTATGTTGCAATAACTCTAGTACAGTTGAAAGAGCAAATTCAGCCCTCAAGAGCCTCCCCTCAAAATCCTGAGATCCACCTTAGAGATATCATTGCCCCCCCTTTTCAAAATCCTGGATCCACCACTGTATGGAGAAGGTAAATGTAGCTAATCTTTGATTTGGCACACTCTTCACCTGATTGAAATTATTCCCTCTCCCCCCAGCCATGTTAGCTCCACTTAAGTATGTCACAGATCCCATCAGTGAGAATTCTAAGGTTAGCTACATCTGTTCTATGGTGTGCATGTGTTGGAACAGCTGTAGACTTAGTGAGCCACTGTGAAGCTTCACAGTAATAAGCTTGGTATGGCATAAAATTGCAGCATTACATAACATTTAGCTAACTAAACTTACCACCTGCTTTGAGAAATACGGACAACTTTTTAATAAGCCTCTAGAGTCTAGACTAGGCTTAGGTAGATTATGCTCAAAATTTCCCCCATTATTCTATTCTGCAATGCTAAAAAATGTTGCCTATTATTCTTGCTAATTCACCCATTATTCTCACAACATTATTGATTATTCTCCTTTAAAAGAACAGTTATAGTTTGTTAAACTGATGTTTCTACATAGTCCTGTAAAGTTTGTCCCTGCTGATCTCCAAAAGTGGCCTTCAGTAGTGAACTAGAAGCCATTTTTGACACTATCAAAAAACTGAAGCACTGCCACATGGCTGATCACATGCTCAATCACTGTATAGTCACCAATAGTTCTAATGGAATTAGGCCTATAAAGTAGATCCATTTTCATCAGGACCACTCAGAGGACATCAAAATTAGCTGTACAATGACCAGGTGCAAAAAGAGCTCAAATTATTCCCAAAATGTGCCCCATTATTCTAGCATTATGCTTGATTCCAGGCAGTCCCTATTATTCCTAAAATTATGCCAGCATAATCTACCTAAGCCTAGTCTAGACAATCCCAGCAGCTAGCTACTTCATGAAGCTTCTGAAACAATTTCCGTATTCCAGAAATGTCATTTGTAGTGAGATGCAAGCTAGTGAGATTGGTCAGTTTAGAGTGAGATATGTTTTTCAAATTCATGTGTGCTTCTATCTATTGTTTCACAGCTAGATATTAGAGTGTCCCTTGTTGTATGTTTCTGTTGCTTTCTTGGCATCAACTAGTAACACTAGGCTTCCATTCCAAAGGGTTTAATATAGCTATGAGTCTTTACAGTAATTAATGAGAAAGGACAACAAAGGTGTATTCTTCCTTCCAAACAATATTTTGTGAGTAGCTGCTCGAGATAAAGCTTTTCTTTTGTAGGAAAGGGGCCCCTCTCAGCCTTACTCTCAACCATTTTTACAAAGCGGCAGTTGCCTGTCTGTTAGATAATCAGTCAAGCATGCAATATGCTGTATTGTGGTTTGCAGGATGCTTGCTAGAGGCAGCTAGCTGCATGGTGCATGGTGTGGTGAGACCTAAACTAACAAACTTCAGTGGCCAACATCTATCATACCTAGCCAACATGCAATTATAACTGTGTGGTGTGAAAGATTGAGTCAAGAACTAAAAGCTTGAGGTGAGAACCAAAAAGAGTGAGATTGGGGTCCTTTGGAGTGAGAGAGTGAAAAGCTTGAGTCTCACACCAAAATAGTGAGAGTTGAGAGGTCTGGTATAATCCAAGAGGTGTAAGAGAGCAAATTAGAGTAATATTCAAAATTAATAATAATTAATAATAATGTACACAAGTATAGGCTAGGCTCTAGCTATTTCATAGTGGATTCAAGTTCTCTAAGCAATGTTACCATGCTTATACCTGTTAACCACTACTGTCATAGTTAAATACTGTTTGCCAAACTAGCTACTACAATGCACATCATATACAGTTTACAAAAAATATATATAACTAAAAAAATTAAGCCAGAGCCTGATATTATCTAGTTAATCTCATCTTCTGAAAAATCTGGGGGGGGGGGGGGGGTTAAGCCCCCCCCCACACCCCTGCTGTAGGTGTAAATCAGTCTCAAACCGCTAAAGGTCAAAAATGATGGTCCACACCCTTAAATTAAAGGTCAAAGGTGATGGTCAGCAATCCTGTATACACACACACATCACCCGTGCCATTAAGCCTGTAATGTTGTTGGCAACGCTGATTTATGGGAATCAGAACGCTAGATATTTGGAACTGTTAATAAAGTGGTGGGGTTTTATACTAGCAGGTTTACTCATTCTCCCTTCTGGCTCAAAGATTAACCTGCGACATGGGAGATCAGGTATGTAACAATTAGAAGCACATTCCAGCTATATTTTGACAATTAAAGTATTGATGTTATCGAGTTTAGTAAGCTACTGTATCAGTCTAGCTACAGAGAAGTGGGTGTGGCTGGGCACCCTGTAACTTTAACATCATTAGATAGCTAAGTACATTACATCCTTGAAACTTCATTATAGTAAAAAAAAGACTTGTTAAGAATTGTCCCTCCTAGTCTGGTATACTAATAGCCTGACCCTTTTTGCCTCTGTGCTAAACAAGGAAAGTGTCTGGTGTCACCAGTGTACAGAATAGTCCAGCTACAGAAGGTGTATGTCTATAAGTAGCACAATATACACGTACATGTAGGTCGACATTCTTCATCCTCTAGCCACACTACACTGGAAGGAGTACAGTGAATTACCAGAAGGTTGGATATTTTGCGCACTGCAAGGCCAACTATATGTAGGAAATAGAGCTACTTCATTACTCCATTTCTCATCTATTGCCAATTTATGCACATGGACTGCATTGACCACTCCTACCACCAAATATGCCCTCACTACATACCACTCAAAGCTAGTGTTGGCTGGAGGGGTGGAGAGTTCTACAACAACAATCACCAACAAACTGTGGACAGGTGATGCTGAAGGCAATTGGCAAACATCACTACCTCCTATGCTGACAAAACGTCACTCATCATTAGCTATCAACATTGAAGATACAGAGTGTCTAATAGTAGTGGGAGGTATAGGAGAAGAAGGGGAGTTTATGGATACTGTGGAAGTGTTGGTACAGGAGCAGTGGTCAGCTGTTCAGCAACCTCTACCCAAAAAAGAGATCTATGTGAAACTGTGTCTCCATAATGGATATCTATATGTTGAAGGAGGCTTTGGATCTTTAAGCCCTACAATATTCTATTGCAAAGTGGAATCACTCTTAAATGCAAATCCTGGTACATTGTGGTATCAAATGACTGATGAGCCTTCTCTTACCAATTTCAGGCTTACCTCTTTGATTGGACAACTGATTTCAATTGGAGCAAGCATCAATGTACATGCATCTTCAAGGATATTTGCTTATTCCACTATCACCAAAAACTGGATTTATGTTGGAGACTTGCCTGTACCTCTCTATGATATTTATTCAGTTGTACTACCTACAGGAGAGTTGATGGTGACAGGGCGTTATAATAAGTACATAAGGAGAACATTCAAGGCATGTTTGAAAAGTAAGTGCTATGGTATCCAGAATCCATACTAGTAGCTCAGTGCCTAATTCTCGTTCAGTATGACATCCTTCTACAGTTAGCCACATAACTCAGTATAATATTATTATAGTTAAGTAGTACTCTCACAGTTTTCTATATGCACCTATTCCAATAGTGTCCTCATTTGATCTTGACAGTCGGTTCAGCATGAGTGCTCTCTGTAGACTAGAGGAAGCAGGAATCCATGTGGTGCAATCACTGGAAAAGATCCACACACAACTTAAAATGAGAGCTAAAATCAATCCCTCTGGCCAAGCACAGCAGTTACTGACTTATTCAAAACCAGAAGAGTGTGTGGAGATTTTGATAGACCAATGGGAGTCTGGACGGAGTCATTACCCTCCAAACTGGAGGTGTTTTTTAGATGTGTTGAAGGAGTTGAAGCTTGAAGAACTGAGCCACGAGATAGAGGACTATTTCTATGGTGAGTTCCTTCACTGATGAGCAGCTATAGCATTACTGCATATTACTATCAGTTGGAAATTTTTATAGGGCATTTTTCATACTAGTAAATACACAAGTGGTATGCCACATCTAGTAGTAGATGGCCAGACCCATAACTCTATGTAGTTTCATAGCGCTGAATTAAACTTGTTTACAAATATATGCGTGTGTTATGATAGTCTCTAAGTCTGACATCCAGAAATACTCTGCTCATGGGATAATGGTGCAGTTATTGGGTGATTTCAAAATCAGGGAATTGTACACAGTGAAAACCTTTCCACTTACCCTAAACTCACTGGCTGTGAAGGCTTATGATTTAGTATTATATTTTCTATAGCCAGTCTTCATTAAACACACACTAGTAGTACAAGTCTCAGTGTATATTGTTGTAAATGTTGTGTCATGATGATTAATGTAGGTCATACTCAAGACTACCTTGCTGCCTATCATCAGATCATTGCCACACAAGGTTCCCTGGACATGTACTTCCTCAAGTTCATTTTTGTTGGTCCTCCTCGAATGGGAAAGACTTCACTACTTCGTCGCCTAATTGGAGAGATTGTTGACATCATTTCCGCTGCAGAATCATCAGAGCAGCCTAGCACTGGCACAGTTGAATCCGCTCGTATGGTCATCAGAAACCTCTCTAGTACCACAGCTGTCATGACACCAGGAAATTGGTCCTCCATCAAAGGTCTTTCAGAGGAAGCACGTATGCTCCTTCAGTTCTTCTATCAGACCAATTCCCTCATAGCCTCAGAACCAGTAGAATCTACTACAATTTCCCACTTGCCAAAGATAGTGGAGGTTCCGTCTCGTTCTGATTCTGTGGATGTCAGTTCTCTGGAAGAAAGCGACAAAACAAAAGAAATGTCTATGGTAGAAGATGAGAGCCACAAGGTTGAAGCCCAAGATGAAGCATCAGTTGGCCATGATGAAATGTCAGATATCGACTATGCAATAGGTATCTATGACATGTTGATGAAAGCAATGGCATCTAATGATTGGAAGCAGGTCAAATACACCCTGGAATACACAGCTCTGATCAATATTGAAGACACAGGAGGCCAACCAGAATTCATGGACATGCTACCAGCACTTGTCATGGGTCCTTCTCTTTATTTTATCTTTTGTAGGCTTATCGATGACCTAAAGAGCCATTACACAGTGTCTTATCTCAGTCCATCATCAGGTGAGTCCACGGTACCAATGGAGTCGACATACACTGTAGAAGAGGTCATACTCCAAGCTCTCTCTGCTGTTGCCTGTGCTCGCTTGTCACCTGACGATAGCAAAGTGAGTTCAGCAGCAAAGAACCTCCAGCCATCCTCCAATTCAGTTGCATTTATAGTTGGCACTCACAGAGACCTAGTAACCGATGAACAGATCGCTAAATTCGATGCTGAGTTAAAAGAAGCCATTACTTCCACTGCCTTCTACAAGGAAGGACTAGTTGAACCTGCTTCCAAGGATCGACTGGTACTAGCTGTCAATAACAAGGATGGAGGAATTGTAGAGGTGAAGAAAATTCGCAAGTTCCTTGAAGAACGCATACTACATCACTTCAAGAAGATTCCCATACCAGCTTCTTGGTTGATTTTCAGTCTCTGTCTACGCAACAGAGTTCAGAGAACAGCCAGTCTACAGGATTGCCTTTCACTTGCACAACAGCTTGGCATGCCTCCCGAGGAGACCAGAGTAGCATTGTGGTTCTTACACCACCATGCCGGTGTCCTGATGTACTTCCCTGAAGTACCCGAACTTGAAGACCTCATCGTAAGTGACGTACAGATTATATTTGACAGCGTCACAAACATGATTGTCAACACTTTCAAATTCGGTAAAGTAACTGCAGCAGCACAAGACAGGTTCAGGAAGACAGGACAGTTTTCATTGAAAGATGTGAGAAGTGCGTTGAAATATCAGGAAAAAAGAGATAGCCTTTTGGATTTTGTACCGGTAAAGGATATAATCACTGCACTGTGGGAATATTTTCCTCTCTGGAAGCTGGGAAAATCTTCTCAGGAACGAGAAGACGACATCAAATATGTTGAAGTAGAAGACTTACAAAGAGCCTTGTCACAAGTAGAAAAAGAACACATACCACTGGACCAACTCATCAAGCTGCTAGAGCACCTCAACATCATAGCTCGAATCCACCAGTCTGAACAGAGCCCTTCCTCATCCTTGTTGTCATCTCAGGTAACTCATTTGATGCCCTGCATCCTTAAAAGTGCAACAAGCGAGGAACTCAATGATGTCTGTCCAAGACATGGTTCCCATACACTTCTTCCAGCTCCTTTGATGATTCGTTACGAGTGTGGTTTTGTACCAATTGGAATATTCCCAGCCTTGATAGCTAGGCTTGTAGGGCAGAGCTGGCCCCTAGGAAAGGAATGGATGTTGGACAACACCTTGATCAGGAAGAATAAAGTCACCTTCATAGTAAAACCAAACTATGATAGAGTGACTCTTATATCATGTCCAAGATTCTATGAGGTAGTGGTAGAGGAAGCTTATCACAAAGCCAATCAGATGCACTATTTTTGTATCAGTATCTTACAGACAATCAGATCCACTTTGGACATAGTCACCTCTCGCATGAACACTGCCTTTTCTAGGTCTTATGAACTTTCCTTTGAGTGTCCTTCTCATCCAGGGAAGGATCACCTTTGTGTTGTGAGTGATGTCCCCAATCCAAAGTTTATGCTCTGTTTATTGGTAAAGAAATGCTGTCCACTGGAACCTAAACACGCTGTATGGTTTCAAGAGGTAAATGAAACTTACTCCATAGTTGTTAATTTTATGTGCTGATGTTATTTCCTTTGACAGGATCATCAAACAGATGTGCCTTTTGACCAGTTAGATGCAAAGACAGCAACTACAGGTGAGTGAGACTACCATCCTCTCTCCCTTCAAACATATTTTTCATGCTGGTTCCACAGATAGAGCTTACTACTATATAAGTAATATTAAGAGCAAACCTCCCTGGAAATTAGCTATCTGTGCCATATTCTCATACAGTTGCTGCTCAATGCAAGGTCTTCATGAAGATGCTTCCAAAGTTAGTGACTGGAATAAAGGCATCCATCTCAACTGTGTGTGACGAATGTCTTAGCCGATCCCTCATATCTGAAGATCTGTATGAATCCCTGTTGCAGCTAAATGCTTCTGATGCAGATAAAGCAAGGAGAGTGCTGTTGAATGTGAAGCAAGTCATTGCACTACGTGAAGAAAAGTTTCAGGAATTTGTGGAGGTTCTTCGAGAGGTAGGAGGGTGTGTTGATCTGGCCGAGGAGTTAAACAAGGCACTAAATCCTTAGGTACATGTAGTATAGATTTAATCATAGAGAGAGTAACAGAACACTACTGGGTGTGTTATAATATGCACACACATACTGGATGGACTCATGGTGAAAGTGAGAGGGAGTCAGAATATGTACATAGCTATAGCTATTGTGGGAGTTGATTTATTTTGTTTTTGTTTTTGTTTTTGTAATATATACTGTCATTTTTGAGTCTAGTTAGTATTTAAGAGATCATTAATAGCATGGAATGTGATTTACTTATATTTACCACTTCCTATATACAATTTAATCTCTTTCAGGTTTGAAACATCTCTATCTAGGATGCTGGGAGTATTTTGTGTTCAAAGTGAGAGCTGCAATATTTCTGAAACATTACACTTCATGATCTAATTCATCATTTACTATTACATTCACTCACTTCTGAGTTCTGTGGTCATGATTGTTTTTGTGTAGTGTGTATAGTAGACTTCTACATGCTGGGTATAAACTGCGGCAGATGCTGTTTGCGCATGCGTTACAGTTCTACAGTTATGTGCATTGTGCATTCTACAGTTCACTGATACAAATTTAGCCTTGCTCAAAACAAGCTCTTTTTTCGCTAAGGGGCCTAGGGCTCAGGCTAACTGATAGCTACTCCAACTGTTCTTCTCATGTGAATGTAAACTGCCTTATCTCATGCCAAATCAATGGATGTATGTTACTTTAAAAGGCTATATGGCACTATTATTGTTAGATCACAAGTATATAGCAGGTCTAAATGACATTCCAATTTGACCTTTGTTGACTTCTAGTTGCTAATTTTTTTTAATTATGCAATGCCTTCTTGATCAAATGTGTTCATGTTGGTATCAAATGAAATCAAATTTTATATGGAGCAATATGAAATTTGAATCACTTGTATCCTTCTTAATAAGTTATGGTCATTTGCGTATTAACTATAACAATAAATGCCAAATAGGCACCTGCATATTTGAATTTTCACCTATTATTCCTTTGAGTAGTGCTCAAAGCTATTACAGTGGAATTTCTCTGAAAGGACTCCCTGAAATCTGTACAAAGGACAACTAAAATGTACCATCTGATATGTATTAGTGTAAATTAACCTCTAAACTCTACAAAGGACAAAATGGTGGGTCCCAAGCATGTCCTTTCAGAGTGGTTCCACTGTATTACCCTAAAGCTACCTATTATTCCCCTAAAGCTACCTATTATTCCCAGTAAATTGGGAACTTTTAAATGTACATAGCTAATGACCACTGGGTAGAAGATTTGTATCAACTATTATAGCTACTACCAACTGCAGCAAGTGCAGGCGATTTCAACACTTTCAAAAGACTTATTACTGCTATCTTGCCTTGATTCATGTCTACCTCACAAGATATACCACCCTGGCCTGGCCTACTAGTAGTAGTTAATGGTGGATCAGGAGATTCAGCACTAAAACAAGCCATGCTGGATGGGTACAATTTAAATCACGAAGACCTTTACCTATTATTCCCCCATTCCTGAAGCTAGAACCTACCTAAAATTATGCCTGCCAGTGCCTAATGCCGCCAGTAATAGCATCAAAAATGATACCTACATTGTCAATGATATGTTTAACAATTTAAATAATAGCACCACTGCCCCCTTGAGATAATTCACAGTATAATTATTGCTTAGCTGGCAGTTATTGTGTTAAGTGAAAACACTTCATTATAACCAGATACCCAGTGTCCAGTCAGCATTTGCCAAAGATGTTCACTCTCTTGTCAATGTGATGGAATATCTTGGCAATCCTTCCAAAGAAGAAAGCACAGATTTTCTTGTTTTTGACAGTAAAGAGATGGCACACAAAATTACAAACATGTTCTCAATACACAAAGAACTTTCATCAAGGATTGTCTCATTGAAAGATCCAACTGATTGACATGTCCTTCATCACAAATATGTTTGGGAGCACAGCCAAAAAGAAAGTCTATCAAAGGAAAACACCCTCATTTAAGTGTAATGTGATGTCTCTATATAGCTAGGATGCCAGAATAGGGATGGAAATCTTGAGGATTTTTTTCATCATGAAAATCAGGCATATTCTTTATCACTCAGTGATGGTGGCACCCTCCATTTGGGCACCAAGTGACCTGTTGCTGTGCTTAGGGCTAGGGCTAGGGCTAGGGCTGTGAGAGTGAAGTAGATAGAGTGAACTGGGCAGTAGAGATATGCTCGACAACCACAATACACTTTTGTTGTTTTCTACATTTATTTTTTCGGTACACTGATAAGTGGAACTTTCTTGCATAACCTGCACATTAATCTTGATATATAGTTATTCAGCTATAAACTATGGGGTGCTGTTTGTCTCTAAATTCAGTAGTATAGCATGATTTATAAATTACAACTATGATTTATAAATTACAACTATGATTTATAAATCATATGGTTGATATAATAAATCATGATGCTGATTTATAAATCATACTGCTGATATATAAATCATACATATGATTTGTAATTCACATGATAATCATGTGGTGGCACTACTCAAATTTGAGTTTGTTGTTTTTTTGGGCCATGTGGCTTCTGTCAACCATCTGATTTCACTCGTTGATTTCACCTGTTATCTATATTATATTATGATGATGAATAGTCCTGAATTTGCTAGAGCTATTGCAACCATTGCTGGAGCTTTCCAGGATGGAGGACAACAGTCAAATAGTTTGACTGTAGAGTCATCACAGAGGCAGATGCCTAGATCCCACCAACCACCAACTGGAGAAAGTAGTAGGTAGGTTGATAATAATTTGAACTACAGTTTATGTTTAGAGCACAACTTAATAACTAGTCTAGTAATTGCATATAATGCTCTAATAATGTAGCCGTCCACCATATTGCTAGTATATGGATTCCTCATTAATATAGGGCTGTGTCTATCCTTCCATCATACCTTCGAAGAAGAGGTATCAAAGAAAATCCTAAGAAAAAGCCAAAAATTATAAAGACGTGGGATAGAGATATAGTATGCATTCCTCAAAGTAGAAGAAATAAGACGAAAGGGGGAAATTTTATGTATCCCAGGAGCAAGTATCGTGCAGATTTGGCTAGTTGGGGATTAATTGGGAAATTACACCTTACATCAACAATGAGTGATGAGGAAGTTATTGCTGAAATCTGCACTGTTTTCAAAGACCAGATGAATAATGATCCTAAATTTCCATTTGTATATTTGCAACCAACTGGCGGTGAATCAAAGTCACTTACCATTCCATCTCAAAGTTCATCATTCAAATGGACACCACAGCAAGTAGCACGTCTTTCTGGGCAATCAGGCACTATATATAACTTGCTCAGTCAGAATTAAACCTTTCAGTTGATATTAAGTAGGTATTTTATGATAACTAGCTACATATAAAAACATAGGATTTCATGTAGACAGGGACAATATTTGTCATTAGTTTTTTTATCATTCAACACTTTCTATACTCTAGGAAGACTCTGATAGAGAAATAGTTTCTGATTCTGAGAAAGTAGACAGTAATTCTGATTTTCCACTATCCGTTGACCAGCCCCAGTCCCAGTCCCCTCAGATTACAGCCAATAAGTCATCTTCCTTCTCTGCTCAGTCGGATTCATATAGGTGTGTGTATCTATTGTACAAGTCATCTCTGAATAATACTTTCTTCACTTCATGGCATAGGAAATTACATCCCATGGGTCAAGTTGTCTGACCAGTAATATTTATTATGTAACCAAATGGCTTTTCTAAGCACGTCTTTCTAAGCTGTTTAGAACGAAAATTACAGCTACAATATAATTATTAATAATAATAATTAATAATATAATTACAGCTACAATATAATTATTAATAATATAATTAATAATATAATTAATAATATAATTATAGCTACAATATAATTATTAATAATATTATTAATAATATAATTATAGCTACAATATAATTATTAATAATATTATTAATAATATAATTATAGCTACAATATAATTTTTTTATTACTATCAAAATAATAGTAAAAATTGGTCAGTTTTTGTCTAATTTTGCATCAATGTATAGGACCTATGTGGAAGTGATTGACCTAACTGATGACAATTACAAGTCTGATAGTGATGATAATCTTGAGCAATTACCTGCAATTACTACTACTAGTGCAAGGTAAAGATGCAAGTATACTTGCTAGTGGAATTTGTATCTTTCTCATGCTAAATTTATTTGAGTGAATTATATGTAATGGTGAGTGATCATGTTAACTGTTGTCTACTGGCTATAACATAACAAAATAACTTTTCTCAAAATTAGTCACTACACTACAGAACAATGCAACAGCTAACACTTTGTTTCTGGCCATATATTTTTACAAAAATCAAACTTTAAAACCATTCTAATTTTTAGTGAGATGGCATGTAATCTAAATAAGTAACTCCAACCTATGGAAGTGAATGTGCTATGATTATTATTAGTCTAATCTTTATGTTAATGTAGCAATGAAAATAAAGATGAAGTTGATATTGCTGTAATAGAGCATGTCATCCAGCAACATCAGGCTAAGGTTATCACATCAGAAGATAATGAAGATATGCAACGTATATGTATTAGGCGATCACATGTATTTGATGATGCTCTTTGCCAATTCTCCAAAGAATTCTTTTTTGTCGATAAAATGCTTAAAGTTGAATTTTTTAATGATCCAGCAGTAGATGATGGTGGTCCTCGAAGAGAATTTTTCCACTTACTCCTGCATGGTATTTTCAACTCTTCCCTTTTTTCTGGCTATCCTTCTAATGTGGTTCCTGTACACAATATAAAGGCTGTATCTGCTAATACATATTATGTTGTTGGCAAGATGATAGCAACATGTATCATACAAGGAGGAGAAGTTCCAACCTGTTTTGCTAAAGCAGTTGCTGATTACCTTGTATTTGATCGAGTGAGTAGTCCTGTGTGTATTGATGATATCCCAGATTATGAAATTCGTGAAATGCTGAACAAGGTACCACCAGTAGGAGCTTTGTGATTTTTATATAATTACACATATTATTACTATTGTTGTCATGCAGATACTTGCTACTACTACAACTGAACAACTTCAGACCATTCTAGGTTCAGGAAATTGTGAATTTATTTTTAACTGGGTATGCAAAACCTATTGCACTAGCTACTGTTAATGACAAGGAGGATATAGTTAATACTGTTTGGCTACACTTTGTTTTGTTCAAACCACATGCCGAACTAGCACAACTAAGGAAAGGTCTGTATCAGACGCTGCAGTTTGAGCTTCTAGTTATTGAATATCCACATGAGATAAGAGGAATCCTAGCAGCATCCACTTTTTTTGATGTAACAGCTAAATATCTTTGTGATGCATTTGTGGTGCACTATTTGCCAAATGGAAGTAATATGCGCACAAAGTAAGAGGCAGTTGTCTACTTTTGGTTTGAATATATTTCTGAATGTGCTGAAGGTGGTGATGTAAGTGTGAAAGAAATATTGAAATTCTTTACTGGTTCCTCTAAGATACCAGCAACTGGGTTTGATGGCACTCCAAAAATATATTTTTGTAATGAGGACCGTTTACCAAGTGTGTCTACCTGTGATTTGTCAATCACTTTTCCATTCGGATTCTGTGGAATTGACATTAATTTTAAACATAGATCACAGTGTGTGACTGACCAAGAATTTTCAGCTGATCATCAGAGAGTGTCTCACTACCATCATATACCAAGTGGCACTTGCCAAAGGCAGAGAATATCTTGACAAATGTGGTGGACACAAACTGTGCTTTTGGCAGAAGCTGAGGACATCTGGCGTGTGATAACTTATGGACTGACTCACAGAGTCATTCACCTCCTGATGATAGGTAGGTAAGTATTGTGAAACTGATTGTGTTATTTGATGATAATAATACCTTGAGTGCCCCATGCACATGATTTCCCACAAATGTGCCACTATAGTATGCTTGTCGATGCACATTGAAAGAAGCCAATGCAGCATCTAAATTACGGATGAAGGGTCCATCCTTTCTAGATAGCCCTTTCTTCTTGGTTGCTGCCAAGACTGCCAACTTTTTCTCCTTTAAAATAATAATAATTTGCCCAATTCAAATGCTATATACAGTGCAACCTTGATTCCTGGCTATCATAACATACACTAATGGCTTTGCCTGATGTCTAGACTAAGTTATGAACCAGGTGCCTGGATAAGGAACATTATACTGTAGAATCTGCTTACTATATCTGTCCTCTCTTTTTGTTTCTCCTTTGTATAGCTGGTGGTAGCCTGCAGTGTAGGGTCTGTGGTGGGGTTGGTGGAGTTAAGGGTTAGGAGAGAGATGGCTTGATCCAACCACTTGATCTCGTTATCAAGCTTGGTCTTTTGATCTAAAAGCACCCTCTCCTCCCACACAGCACCAGAGTAGTCTCTGTAGGATTGCCTGTCATTAATGTGAGGAATGGTCTTATCTGCCATCTCTAAGTCCAGAAGATGGCACTTGTCTTCCAATAAGGTGAAGAGCCGGAAAAACACACCTAGTGTGATGTGGAGCCCTGGTAAGTAAACCTGGAAAAAGATATTGGCTGTTTATAGTCGAATGAGTTGTAGATTAAATATACCTCCTCTAAGTCAATTCCGAAGAAGTGGGGTTAATTACATTGTTGTGTAGCTTTGCTACTTTGAGATTGCCTTTCCCATAGGTGAGAAAGCGATGATGATCAGCCTTGATGGTGTGGAGGGATCTTGGGGAAAACTTGCCATCCTTGCTCCGATCTGCTCTAGACACCTTGAGACTGTCACTGTCAATGTTGCACCACAGACAGCAATGACGTCCTATGAAGTTTGACTCAGGTATTATAATACTTCAATTTAGAACCATGTGCATACCACTTGCTCCAGAAAGGCCATACATTATGCACAGAAAGGCATAATCCCCTGACAAAAAGGCTTTGATGGTGAAATCTTTGCCAGCCGAGTTCCTTATTGGCATGCAAGTCATTCATTAGAATGATAATATATTATTTAGGATTTGTGTTTACCTCCACTTGAGATTTTTTAAGTCATCCACCTGTGTCTTGTATCTGTCAAGTACTAAGTGGAGGTTAGTACTTGTGTCTGGCCCCTCATACACCACAAAAACACAGGTATTAGCTGGGGAATTTGGATGTAGGCAGTTGAGAATTTGAAAGTGAACTTTCATGCTGCTTCCACCCTTATCTCCACCAATTTTGAGCCAGATTTCATCGCTGGGTATGAATTTGTGAGTTACTAGTCTCCCCAGTCTAATTTAGGATAGGAACTTTGTTATGGTATATCCGATGTGTATTCATTATTATTACTTATCACTCTGATCCAGCAGCTGCACAACTTTGGCAACCAGGTCAGGAATGCAGGCCATTGGGGCTTTCCTCACTTCTTCTCCACCAGCACCACCGCTGATGGAGAAAGTGAAAGGTAGAGCCTCACACTCGATCAGGTGCCCCACTAATTCTTTTGCCAGGGATCTCTCTTTGGCTTCACTATCAAGCCTGATGTTCCAAGCTCCAAGCCACCTGTGAGTTTTCTAATAGCTATTTCTTTACACAGTGTATCTAGACATACCTCCTGAGGGTCCTAAGCTTATTCCATGTGATGGATAGGTCAGCTTTCATGGCAAGAACATCACCACTGGGTATGATTACTGGCTCGGACAGAGCTGAATCAAGCAACCTTTCTCTGTCTTGTTTTGTCAGAGTTTGGAGTTCATGTGACAGCTGTTCAGTAGATGAACCCTTACCCGGACCAGCATGATCTCATTGCTTCGTCTTTTGAGGGTTCTAGGAGAAGCTTCACTGGACTCCACTCTGGGACTAGTAACTCGTAGGAGAGACATGGGCTGCGAAGTAAGTAAATTTTTATGAACTACTGGTCACATTATTTTTATTAAATACCTTTCCTGTAGAAGACCTGCATGTGACAGGCCCACTGGTGGGAAAGAGTTTTTCTGTGAGTAGCCCCATTGTGTGTACTTTCATGAGTGAAGGGGACTGATATAAATCTTTTGATAAGATGTGTTCGACGGAATTAGCTGCTAATTGTGGGATCATTGTTTGTTCCCAGCTGGACTGGAGGTGAGTCTTCAGATGCTGGAGCTGAAGTATTTGATCACACCTCTCACTACAGTGGAGCAACAAGCTACCCATGACCTCCAATGATAATTGTGAGGGTGCACACAAATCATTTGGATTCAAGGTATTTCCGTTGCAGGGACATGAAAATGATGTACTGTTAATAATACATTCTGCACATAGGTAATGCCTGCAAGTTGAAATCTCAATGGCCTGGGATGGAATGCACTGGCATACTTGACATAAAACATGGTCCAAGAACAGAGATGGGAGGAACAAAGACTTGTGTAGGGGGAAGGGAGCAAACTCCGGGGCCTTGACAGCATTACAATATTCCTTAAAATACTTTCGTCTATGCTAGGTCTCCCCATCTTCCTCTTTCTTGGCCGACCAGCACTGGCTGGTGTGCACACAGAACATTCACTGCTGTTATGGGCAGACTAGGAATGTATGTTCAGTATTGGTCCTGTATCCCCTTCTAAATTAGCTCTTCTGAGTGTTAAAAAACAGCTGTTGTACAAATTTCATCCGGTTCCTTTTCTACTACTATGCCACATACCTTGGCCAAGACAGACCTACTTGGTTCTTCGAGTTTGTTATGATTACGTGTCCCAATTGACCTGGCACACACCCTACATTTGTTTTTTAGGTGGGACTTATGTTGCTCCATTTCTATGTTTAGCAAAATGTACCCATAATATTATATACATTATAATAATATTCAATGCTTTACCTTCCTCTACTTATCAATACAATTGATCTGAAAATTCCCTGTGGGCTGTGGTAGACTAGACAAAGGACCGCCTTCAACAAGGTTTGAAGTGATGTTGCTAAGAAACAGCTTGCGCAAAAGTTTTTAAAGCGGGGCTGTGCTGCGAAAGTGTTTGCATGCATTGCACCTAGCAGGTGCTGATCGACGTTTTACAGTATTTATACTGTGTTTATTGGCCCCTGTGGAGGTCACAAGTTCCTAGGCAACCACAAAGTATGGTTGCTAAGGCAGCCTATCCTCGTTATGGTTAATCTAATTACGTGTTCTAATAATACGCAATGCCGGTTTGAAACACCCTTATACACAAATACACCAATTCAATATACCAGAAGGACATCTCACTCCAGCATCTTGGGTGTGTGTACAGTTATTGACTCTATTGTTACTGGACGATTTAGTAGTGGCTGGTTCAGTGGTTGTTGGTACTGCATGAGATGTTGAATATCTGTAGCTATACGTACATAGGCTTGGTACGCTGCGCTCTCTCTAGCTAGCTATACACACACACACACCCTTTGGCCTTCCGAATATCTTGTATCAACAACCTTTCTAATTATACATTACAAGAAATTGAATAAAATTGATCTTGTTGACCATTACCTAATTGTTTACATAAAAAGTGGGTCTATAAACACAAGTTCCTCTCCGACTCCAAGATTAACCTGCGATATCATGGGAGATCGGGTATGTGGTAACTTAATCGTTAGAAGCACATTCAGCTATGTTATGGGCTAAAAGAAATTGGTGTTCTCGAGTTTAGTAAGCCACTGCTAGCTAGGAAAAGTGGTTGTGGCTGGACACCCTGTAACTTTAACATAACATTACATCCATGAAACTACATTATAATCAAAAAGATTTGTCAGGAAGTGTCCCTCCTAGTCTGATAATCCTGACCCTTTTGACCTCTGTGCTGTGCAAGGAAAGTGTCTGATGTCACTCAGTCAGTGTACCTGTACACATCTCTCTAGAATAGCCCAGCCACAGAAGGTGTATGTCTATAAGTATCATAATGTATACTTTCATGTATAGGTGGACATTCTTCACCCTCTAGCCACACTACACTGGAAGGAATACAGTGAACTACCAAAAGTTTGGATATTTTGTGTACTGCAAGACAAACTATATGTAGGAACTAGAGGTACTGCATTACTCTATTTCTCATCTATTGCTGATTTACACACATGGACTGCATTGACCACTCCTACCACCGACTATGCCCTCACTACATACAACTCCAAGCTAGTGTTGGCTGGAGGGGTGGAGAGTTCTACAAAAACAATCACCAACAAACTGTGGACAGGTGATGCTGAAGGCTATTGGCAAACATCACTACCTCCGATGCCGACAAAACGTCACTCATCATCAGCTATCAATGTAGAAGGTATGGAGTGTCTAATAATAGCAGGAGGTTTAGGAAAAATGGGGGAGTTTATGAGTACTGTGGAAGTGTTGGTAAGGGAGCAATGGTCAGCTGTTCGGCAGCCTCTACCCAAGAAATGGCGCAATGTGAAACTGTGTCTCCATAATGGATATCTATATGTGGTAGGAGGCTTTGAATCCTTAATATTTTATTGCAAAGTGGAATCACTCTTAAATGCTTGTTATTCAAATCCTGATATATCGTGGTATCAAATGTATGTTGATCCTTCTTTAATCTATTTAAGCCTTGCCTCCTTCGGACAACTGATTTCATTTGAAGAAACCTTCAATGATGAAACTTTATCTTCAAAGATATTAGCTTATTCCACTATCACCAAAAACTGGATTTACTTTGGAGACTTGCCAGTGCCTCTCTATGATACTTATTCAGTTGTGCTACCTACAGGAGAGTTGATGATGACAGGGCATTATAAAGGGTACATATGGAGGACATTCAAGGCATCTTTAAAAAGTAAGTGCTATGGTATCCGGAATCCAGAATAGTAGCTTAGTGACAAATTCTCATTTTAGTGTGACATCCTTCTACACATAGCCACATAACTCAGTAATAATATGATATAGTTAAGCAGTAGTCTATTTATGTCACTGTTTTCTATATGCACCTATTCCAACAGTGTCCTCATTTGATCTCGACAGTCGGTTCAGCATGAGTGCTCTTTGTAGACTAGAGGAAGCAGGAATCCATGTTGTACAATCACTGGGAAAGATCCACACACAACTTAAAATGAGAGCTAAAATCAATCCCTCTGGTAGAGCGAAGCTGTTACTGACAGATTCAAAACCAGAAGAATGTGTGGAGATTTTGATAAACCAATGGGAGTCAGGACGAAGTCATCATCCTCCAAACTGGAGGTGTTTTTTAGATGTATTGAAGGAGCTGAAGCTCGAAGAACTGAGTCATAAGATAGAGGACTATTTCTATGGTGAGTTCCTTCACTGATGAACAGCTGTATCATTCATTAATTTACTATGTATTACTGTCAGTTTGAATTTTTTTATTAGGCAATTTTTATTAGTTTTAGTTTTCGTAAGGTGGTTTCACTGTTAAGTTTTCACACAAAGTATCTAAAATTGCAGATAGATAATTCAATTAGTGCTATATTACCACATCCTCTAGTAGATGCAATCATTAACAGGTGGAAGGAAAGCCACATCTTAGTAGATGTGACATAGTGGCCAGCCTCATCACTCTAAATATAAATATCATTTATGATACTGACAAAACTAAACCTGTTTGTATGTAGAATAATGTGTGTGTTATAATATTCTCAGTCTGACATCCAGAAGTACTCTATTTATAGGCTAATGGTGCAGTTGTTGGTAACAAAATGGGGAAATTATATACAGTGAAGGTTTATGATGTGTACCAAATAATATTCTATAGCCAGTCTTCATTAAACGAACACACTAATACATAGTCTCAGTATAATATATTATAATGTTGTATGATGATAACTAATGTAGGTCATACTCAAGACTACCTTGCTGCCTATCGTCAGATCATTGCCACACAAGGTTCCCTGGACATGTACTTCCTCAAGTTCATTTTTATTGGTCCTCCTCGAATGGGAAAGACTTCGCTACTTCGTCGCCTAATTGGAGAGATTATTGACATCATTTCCGCTGCAGA
Source organism: Diacarnus erythraeanus (assembly GCA_964016965.1). Classification (NCBI taxonomy): domain Eukaryota; kingdom Metazoa; phylum Porifera; class Demospongiae; order Poecilosclerida; family Podospongiidae; genus Diacarnus; species Diacarnus erythraeanus. Next base: position 3,646,876 of record OZ024684.1, on the reverse strand, counting down.
TTCATCAGAGCAGCCTAGCACAGGCGCAGTCGAATCCACTCGTATGGTCATCAGAAACCTCTCCAGTACCACAGCTGTCATGACACCAGGAAATTGGTCCTCCATCAAAGGTCTTTCAGAGAAAGCACGTATGCTCCTTCAGTTCTTCTATCAGACCAATTCCCTCATAGCCTCAGAACCAGTAGAATCTACTACAATTTCCCACTTGCCAAAGATAGTGGAGGTTCCGTCTCGTTCTGATTCTGTGGATGTCAGTTCTCTGGAAGAAAGCGACAAAACAAAAGAAATGTCTATGGTGGAAGATGAGAGTCACAAGGTTGAAGCCCAAGATGAAGCATCAGTTGGCCATGATGAAATGTCAGATATCGACTATGCAATAGGTATCTATGACATGTTGATGAAAGCAATGGCATCTAATGATTGGAAGCAGGTCAAATACACCCTGGAATACACAGCTCTGATCAATATTGAAGACACAGGAGGCCAACCAGAATTCATGGACATGCTACCAGCACTTGTCATGGGTCCTTCTCTTTATTTTATCTTCTGTAGGCTTATCGATGACCTAAAGAGCCATTACACAGTGTCTTATCTCAGTCCATCATCAGGTGAGTTCACAATACCAATGGAATCGACATACACTGTAGAAGAGGTCATACTCCAAGCTCTCTCTGCTGTTGCTTGTGCTCGCTTGTCACCTGACACCAGTGAAGTGGATTCAGCAGCAAAGAACCTCCAGCCATCCTCCAATTCAGTTGCATTTATAGTTGGCACTCACAAAGACCTAGTAACTGATGAACAGATCGATAAATTCGATGCGGAGTTGAAAGAAGCCATTACTTCCACTGCTTTCTATGAGAAAGGACTAGTTGAACCTGCTTCCAAGGATCGACTAGTACTTGCTGTCAACAACAAGGATGGAGGAATTGTAGAGGTGGAGAGAATTCGCAGGTTCCTTGAAGAGCGTATACTACATCACTTCAAGAAGATTCCCATACCAGCTTCTTGGTTGATTTTCAGTCTCTGTCTACGCAACAGAGTTCAGAGAACAGCCAGTCTACAGGATTGCCTTTCACTTGCACAACAGCTTGGCATGCCTCCTGAGGAGACCAGAGTAGCATTGTGGTTCTTACACCACCACGCAGGTGTCCTAATGTACTTCCCTGAAGTGCCCGAACTCAGAGACCTCATCATAAATGACGTACAGATTATATATGACAGTGTCACAAACATGATTGTGAACACCTTCAAATTCGGTAAAGTAACTGCAGCAGCACAAGACAGGTTCAGGGAGACTGGACAGTTTTCATTGGAAGATGTGAGAAGAGCGTTGAAATATCAGGAAAAAAGAGATAGCCTTTTGGATTTTGTACCAGTAAAGGATATCATCGCTGCACTGTGGGACTATTTTCCTCTCTGGAAGCTAGGAAAAGCTCCTCGGGAACGAGAAGACGACATCAAATACGTTGAAGTCGATGATTTGGAAAAAGCTCTGTCACTAGTAGAAAAAGACCTCATACCACTGAACCAACTCATCAAGCTGCTAGAGCACCTCAACATCATAGCTCCAATTCACCAGTCAGACCTAAACCCTTCCCTGCCCTCATCTTCTCAGGTGACTCATTTAATGCCCTGCCTCCTTAAAAGTGCAACAAACGAGGAACTTGATGACATTCATCCAAGACGTGGTTCCAATCCACTTCATCCAGCTCCTTTGATGATTCGTTACGAGTGTGGTTTCGTACCACTTGGAGTATTCCCAGCCTTGATAGCTAGGCTTGTAGGGCAGAGCTGGCCCTTGGGAAAGGAATGGATGTTGGACAACACCTTGATCAGGAAGAATAAAGTCACCTTCATAGTAAGACCAAACTATGATAGAGTGACTCTTATATCACGTCCAAGATTCTATGAGGTTGTGGTAGAGGAAGCATATCACAAAGCCAATCACATGCACTTTTTCTGCACCAGTATCTTACAGGCAATCAGATCCACTTTGGACACAGTCACCTCTCGCATGAACACTACCTTTTCTAGGTCATATGAACTTTCCTTTGAGTGTCCTCTTCATCCAGGGAAGGATCACCTTTGTGTGATGAGTGATGTCCCCAATCCAAAGTTCATGCTCTGTTTATTGAGAAAGAAATGCTGTCCACTGGAACCTAAACACACTGTGTGGTTTCAAGAGGTAAATGAAATATACTCCATTGTTGTTAATTTTATGTGCTGATGTTATTTCCTTTGACAGGATCATCAAACAGATATGTCTTGTGACCAGTTAAACACAGAGACAGCAACTACAAGTGAGTAAGACTACCATCCTCTCTTCCTTCTTAGTATTATAAACATATTTTCATTCTGGTTCCACAGATAGAGCTTACTACTATAAGCAATGATATCTTAGTACATTAAAGCAAACATTTAGTTATTTGTGCGTTATTCTTATACAGTTGCTGCTCAATGTAAAGTCTTCAAGAACATGTTTCCAAAGTTAGTGACTGGAATAAAGGCATCCATCTCAACCATGTGCGATGAATGTTATGGCCGATCCCTCATATCTGAAGAAATGTATGAATCTCTGTTGCAGCTAAATGCTTCTGATGCGGAGAAAGCAAGGAGAATGCTGTTGAATGTGAAGCAAGTCATTGCACTGCATGAAGAAAAGTTTCAGGAATTTGTGGAGGTTCTTCGAGAGGTGGAAGGGTGTGGTCATCTGGCTGAGGAGTTAAACAAGGTACTAAATTCTTAGGTACATGTAGTATAGATTTAATCATGAAGAGAGTAGCCAAACCCTAGACTTATGGGGGGAGGGGGTCTCATACTGGATAGACTCATGGGAGGAGGGGTCAGATTAGCTATACACATTATGTTGCATGGAGTGGGAATTGATGGTTTTATAATTTTTTAAGTTGATCTTATAGGCTGCCATTTTTGAGTCTTACTAAGATTATCATGTAATGTTATTTGCTTACTAGCTATATACTGCCTATACTTTAATTAATCTCACAGGTTTGAAACATCTCTATCTAGGATGCAGTGGGTGATTAGTGTCAAAATGAGAGCTGCAATATTTATGAAGCATTACACTTCAAAATCTACTTACTATACATCCACTTATTAATTAATACTTTTGCTACTTCAGAGTTCTGTGGTCATATTGTTGTTCTTTGGTGTAGTGCACATGATCTATTATAAATTGACTTCTTTTTGCCACAAAAGTGGCAGAACTGGACTACTGCCACACACGTGCATGCACACACACACACACACTGATTGTGCTAACAGACTGACCTTCAGTAAACTGGTCTCCTGTACATGTTTCAGTGCAAGAACTCTGCACTATTGGCACAGATGTAGCTACTCAGTGGCTGGAAGCCTATGCTATCCCTAACCAGGAGGCTGTGGCTCAAAAGCTGGTGGACCAGATGTTTTGTCAGTTCTACCACCCAGAACAACTACACTCAGATCAGGGCAAGCAGTTTGAGAGTGCTGTCATTTCAATCTTCTTGGGATCAAGAAGAACAGGACATTGCCATATACTATCTGCAAACTTATGGCCTGGTGGAATGAAGTAATCAAATGCTGTTAGACATGCTTGCCACTACCACTCATAGTGATTGAAAAGAACAGCTTTCCAATGTCTGCATGGCCTATAACACGAGTGTTCATGCCAGCACAGGTTACACCCCATTCTTCCTCATGTTTGGATGGCAGGCCAAATTGGCAATTGACTTGATGTATGGTGTAAACACTGGGTGAATGCCTCCAGTCACTGAGTATGCTAGTACTATTTACATCCATGAAAAAAGCACTTGAGGAAGCCTATTATCTTGTTCATGAGAAGCTGGCAGCATCTCATTGCCCATAAAAGGAATATTAGAATATGACAAGAAAATTCACAGCAAACCATTTACATTAGTACATGATTTGGTGGTGTGACTTTTCTCCCCTGCAATACCACAGGACAATCAAAGAAACTCTATTACCCCATGGTCAGGGCCACATCATGTCCTGAAGAAGATGTTGGATAATGACTATCAGATCAAGAAGCTTATGGGGAATAAAACCCAGGTAGTACACTTGGACCGGCTAAAATGCTGTGACTGATATAATCCCACATCACCTTCTCCTTTAGCTGTGGATACCCCACCCTCTGAACCAGGAACAGTAATGAGCCTCCTTCTGACCCATCACCTTTTCTGCTATGCTTTGCTACAGCACCTGGTACAAGAACTTACAGTCGAACCTGGACTGTTTGGGTGTTTGGACTGAGTTTTGCTGACAAAAATTCTGACCTAATTTGTTGACCTTTTTTCATTAAAGGGGATAATGTATATAGGACTTGTGTGAGCTCACACTGCAGCACAGTCACACACATCATTCTACTCAATGTACCATGTCACTCATTATTAATTCTATACTGTGTGATCTAGCTATCTGAAGTGATTTTTATTATTTCGATGTACTTCTTGATCTCCACTTCTGAACCTGATTGCTACAAATCAAACAATGAATACAAATTTAGCTATTATTTTAAAAAGCTAGCTACATGATACTAGTATGAAGCCAGCTGCCTTTGTGATTTTGTGATATAATAATAGATGACACTGCTGTCTGTTGATTCAGATTCAGAGGACGGAATAGTACAACTATTGTACTGATTAGGTGCCTCATCACTAAATTCTCACAATTAAAAAGTACCCTCTATTAGTAGCTATAATGTAAAGTTTATGGTTCAGACTAAAAGTTTATCATGGTTCGGACTACAGCACGTCCAGCGTGGAAATAATTGTGGACGAGCCCGATTTGGACATAATTTTTATGCCCCTATGCCAGCTATAGCTATGGCCCCAAAATTATGCTGGCAGAGTTTTAGTATATACTAGTGTTACTATATTAGCGTGATCATCGCTGTGTCAGTAATGAGTATTGTCACAGATTGGTAGAGATTCGAACAACTATAGCTAGTGCAATATCACATTTCAACATCACATTTCAACAACAACCTTTCCATTGAATAAATGATCTTGTTGACCTTTTACCTAATGTTTTATTACTATACATGTGTACTTCAAAAAAGTGAATGGGTGGGGTTCTATAATAACAATCATTCTCCGACTCAACCCGTGATATCATGGGAGATCGGGTACGTGGTAATTTAAAGTAAATAGCTAAATCGTTAGAAATACATTCAGTTATGTTATGGCGCTAAAAGTAATTGGTGTTCTCGAGTTTAGTAAGCTACTGCTAGCTAGGAAAAGTGGTTGTGACTGGGCACCCTGTAACTTTAACATAATATTACATCCATGAAACTTCAAAAGGAGATCTGTTAGGAAGTGTCCCTCCTAGTCTGATAATCCTCACCCTTTTGACCTCTGTGCTGTGCAAGGAAAGTGTCTGATGTCACTCAGTCAGTGTACCTGTACACATCTCTCTAGAATAGCCCAGCCACAGAAGGTGTATGTCTATAATATTATATATGTATGTACCTCTAGGTTGACATTCTTCACCCTCTAGCCACACTACACTGGAAGGAATACAGTGAATTACCAGAAGGTTGGATATTTTGTGTACTGCAAGGCAAACTATATGTAGGAACTAGAGTGACTGCATTACTCCATTTCTCATCTATTGCTGATTTACACACATGGACTACATTGACCACTCCTACCACCAACTATGCCCTCACTACATACAACTCCAAGCTAGTGTTGGTTGGAGGGAAGGAGAGCTCTACTGCAACAATCACAAACAAACTGTGGACAGGTGATGCTGAAGGCAATTGGCAAACATCACTACCTCCAATGCCGACAAAACGTCACTCATCATCAGCTATCAATGTAGAAGGTACAGAGTGTCTAATAGTAGCAGGAGGTTTAGGAAAAAAGGGGGAGTTTATGGATACTGTGGAAGTGTTTGTACAGGAGCAATGGTCCACTGTTCAGCAGCCTCTACCCAAGGAATGGTCCTCTGTGAAACTGTGTCTCCATAATGGATATCTATTTGTGGTAGGAAGCGTTGGATCTTTAAGCTCTACAATATATTATTGCAAAGTGGAATCACTCTTAAATGCTTGTTATTCAAATCCTGGTACGTTGTGGAAAAAGAATAAGGTTCCTTCTATAATCCATTTAAATGTTGCCTCCTTCGGACAATTGATTTTAATTATGTTCGATAATAAAGTAGTATCTTCAAAGATATTTGCTTATTCCACTGTCACCAAAGACTGGATTTACGTTGGAGACTTGCCAGTGCCTCTCTATTATACTTATTCAGTTGTGCTACCTACAGGAGAGTTGATGGTGATAGGGCATTATAATATGTACATAAGGAGGACATTCAAGGCATCTTTGAAAAGTAAGTGCTATGGTATCTGGAATCCAGAATAGTAGCTTAGTGACAAATTCTCATTCAGTGTGACATCCTTCTACAGTTAGCCACATAATTCAGTAATAATGTGATGTAGTTAAGCAGTACTCTATATCACTGTTTTCTATGTGCACCTATTCCAACAGTGTCCTCATTTGATCTTGACAGTCGGTTCAGCATGAGTGCTCTTTGTAGACTAGAGGAAGCAGGAATCCATGTTGTACAATCACTGGGAAAGATCCACACACAACTTAGAGCTAAAATCAATCCCTCTGGTAGAGCAAAGCTGTTACTGACAGATTCAAAACCAGAAGAATGTGTGGAGATTTTGATAAACCAATGGGAGTCTGGACAAAGTCATCGTCCTCCAAACTGGAGGTGTTTTTTAGATGTATTGAAGGAGCTAAAGCTTGAAGAACTGAGTCATAAGATAGAGGACTACTTCTATGGTGAGTTCCTATACTGATGAGCAGCTGTATCATTCATTACTACGTATTACTGTTGGTCTGAAATTTTTATTAGGCAAATTTTTGTAGTTTTAGTTTTCGTAAGGTGGTTTCATTGTTACACAAAGTGTCTAAAATTCCAGATAGATAATTCAATTGGTGTTATTAGTGCTATATTACTACATCCTCTAGTAGATACAATCATTAACAGGTGGAAGGAAAGCCACATCTTAGTAGATGTGACATAGTGGCCAACCCCATCACTCTAAATATAAATATATTTTATGATACTGACAAAACTAAACCTGTTTGTATGTAGTGTGTTATGATAGTCTCAGTCTGACATCCAGAAGTACTCTATTTATAGGCTAATGGTGCAGTTGTTGGGTGACAAAATGGGAGGATTATATACAGTGAAAACCTTTCTAAACTCGCTAGCTGTGAAAATTTATGATGTATACCAAATAATATTCTATAGCCAGTCTTCATCAAACACACACACTAGTACATAGTCTCAGTATACCATATTTCCTGAAATTTTCGTTTACTTAAAAATTCATTTTTTCAAATTTTCGTGTTGTTTTGATTTCGAAAGAGCCTTACCATAACGAAGTTTAAGATGTTTGCACAGTCTGTAGGACTATATCTGAATAGAGGTAAAATACCAATAACTCTAGCTCAATAGTAGCAAGAAGCTAGTGGCCCATTTGCATCGGGAAGGTCCTCTCTACTGGGTCTAGGCTGGAAATAGTGATATAGTGTTGACATCCTATGCATGAAATTAGCAAGTTCAGCATGCTACACTGTGCATCTCCATTAAGGAAAATTTTCATTAACACAATTATTCAACTTTTTAAATTTCATAATAAAAGTGACATCTGAAATTAAAACAATGACGGAAATTTCAGCAAATACGGTAATTTATTATAATGTTGTATGATGATAACTAATGCAGGTCATACTCAAGACTACCTTGCTGCCTATCGTCAGATCATCGCCACACAAGGTTCCCTGGACATGTACTTCCTCAAGTTCATTTTTGTTGGTCCTCCTCGAATGGGAAAGACTTCACTACTTCGTCGCCTAATTGGAGAGATTATTGACATCATTTCCGCTGCAGAATCATCAGAGCAGCCTAGCACAGGCACAGTTGAATCCACTCGTATGGTCATCAGAAACCTCTCTAGTACCACAGCTGTCATGACACCAGGAAATTGGTCCTCCATCAAAGGTCTTTCAGAGGAAGCACGTATGCTCCTTCAGTTCTTCTATCAGACCAATTCCCTCATAGCCTCAGAACCAGTAAAATCTACTACAATTTCCCACTTGCCAAAGATAGTGGATGTTCCATCTCATTCTGATTCTGCGGACGTCAGTTCTCTGGAAGAAAACAACAAAACAAAAGAAATGTCTATGGTGGAAGATGAGAGCCACAAGGTTGAAGCCCAAGATGAAGCATCAGTTGGACATGATGAAATGTCAGATATCGACTATGCAATAGGTATCTATGACATGTTGATGAAAGCAATGGCATCTAATGATTGGAAGCAGGTCAAATACACCCTGGAATACACAGCTCTGATCAATATTGAAGACACTGGAGGCCAGCCAGAATTCATGGACATGCTACCAGCACTTGTCATGGGTCCTTCTCTTTATTTTATCTTCTGTAGGCTTATCGATGACCTAAAGAGCCATTACACAGTGTCTTATCTCAGTCCATCATCAGGTGAGTCCACAATACCGATGGAATCAACATACACTGTAGAAGAGGTCATACTCCAAGCTCTCTCCGCTGTTGCCTGTGCTCGTTTGTCACCTGACAACAGCAAAGTGAGTTCAGCAGCAAAGAACCTTCAGCCATCCTCCGATTCAGTTGCATTTATAGTTGGCACTCACAAAGACCTAGTAACCGAGGAACAGATCGTTAAATTCGATGCCGAGTTAAAAGAAGCCATTACTTCCACTGCCTTCTACAAGGAAGGACTAGTTGAACCTGCTTCCAAGGATCGACTAGTACTTACTGTCAATAACAAGGATGGAGGAATTGTAGAGGTGGAGAGAATTCGCAAGTTCCTTGAAGAGCGCATACTACATCACTTCAAGAAGATTCCCATACCAGCTTCTTGGTTAATTTTCAGTCTCTGTCTTCGCAACAGAGTTCAGAGAACAGCCAGTCTACAGAATTGCCTTTCACTGGCACAACAGCTTGGCATGCCTCCCGAGGAGACCAGAGTAGCATTGTGGTTCTTACACCATCACGCAGGTGTCCTGATGTACTTCCCTGAAGTGCCCGAACTCAGAGATCTCATCATAAGTGACGTACAGATTATATTTGACAGTGTCACAAACATGATTGTCAACACCTTCAAATTCGGTAAAGTAACTGCAGCAGCACAAGACAGGTTCAGAGAGACGGGACAGTTTTCATTGGAAGATGTGAGAAGAGCATTGAAATATCAGGAAAAAAGAGATAGCCTTTTGGATTTTGTACCAGTAAAGGATATCATTGCTGCACTGTGGGAGTATTTTCCTCTCTGGAAGCTAGGAAAGTCTCCTCAGGAACGAGAAAATGACATCAAATATGTTGAAGTTGACGATTTGCAAAAAGCTCTTTTACAAGTAGAAAAAGACCACATACCACTGGACCAACTCATCAAGCTGCTAGAGCACCTCAACATCATAGCTCCAATCCACCAGTCTGACCTAAACCCTTCCTCATCCTCGTCATCTCAGGTGACTCATTTGATGCCCTGTATCCTTAAAAGTGCAACAAGCGAGGAACTCAATGATGTCTGTTCAAGACATGGTTCCCATACACTTCTTCCAGCTCCTTTGATGATTCGTTACGAGTGTGGTTTTGTACCCATTGGAGTATTTCCAGCCTTGATAGCTAGGCTTGTAGGGCAGAGCTGGCCTCCTGGAAAGGAATGGATGTTGGATGACACTGTGATCAGGAAGAATAAAGTCACCTTCATAGTGAGTCCAAACTGTGATAGAGTGACTCTTATATCACATCCAAAATTCTATGAGGTAGTGGTAGAGGAAGCATATCACAAAGCCAATCAGATGCATTTTTTCTGCACCAGTATCTTACAGGCTATCAGATCCACTTTGAACATAGTCACTTCTCGCATGAACATTGCCTTTTCCAGGTCCTACAAGTTTTCTTTTGAGTGTCCTTCTCATCCAGGGAAGGATCATCTTTGTGTGGTGATGGATGTCTCCAATCCCAAGTTTATGCTCTGTTTATTGAGAAAGAAATGCTGTCCATTGGAACCTAAACACACTGTGTGGTTTCAAGAGGTAATAAATGAAACCTACTCCATTAGTCGTTAATTTTATGTGCTGATGTTACTAGGAGACTGATGTTTTTGATTAGCTAGCACTTTTGAAAACCAAAAAAAATATGAATATGGAGAATCAACCTCATGATGTTGAGGTCCTGTTCCTGTATATAGGAAGGGGTTGTGAGTCTTAGCTAGTCCAAGTTTTGTGTCATGTCTGAGTGAAATCTCTCTCCTATGCACATCAAAGTATAATTATTGAGTCTATTTCTTTGATAGGATCATCAGTCAGATATGTCTTGTGACCAGTTAGATGCAAAGGCAGCAACTACAGGTGAGTGAGACTATTTTCCTCTCTTCCTTAGGTATTATTACAAACAATATTTTTCATGCTGGTTCCACAGATACAGCAAAAGTAATAAGAGGAAACTTCCCAGGAAATAAATACATATAGCTAGCTATTTGTGCATTATTTTTATGCAGTTACTGCTCAATGTAAAGTCTTCATGAAGATACTTCCAAAGTTAGTGACTGGAATAAAAGCATCCATCTCAACCGTGTGTGACGAATGTCTTAGCCGATCCCTTATATCTGAAGAACTGTATGAATCCCTGTTGCAGCTAAATGCTTCTGATGCAGATAAAGCAAGGAGAGTGCTGTTGAATGTGAAACAAGTCATTGCACTTCAGGAGGAAAAGTTTCAGGAATTTGTGGAGGTTCTTCGAGGGGTGGAAGGGTGTGGTCACCTGGCCGAGGAGTTAAACAAGGCACTAAATTTTTAGGTACATGTAGTATAGATTTAATCATGGAGAGAGTAGCATTCATTAGAAATGATGGGTCACATACTGGATGGACTCGTGGTGAGAGGGAGTCAGAATATAATAGGGGGTTGATTGTTTTGTACTTCTTGAAATATATTTTACAGGCTGATACCATTTTTGAGTCTAATTATTATAGAGAGGCCATTAATAGCATGGAATGTGATTTTACTTACTGCCTATTACACTTTAATTCAGGTTTTAAACATCTCTAGGATGCTGAATAGTTGGTGTTCATAGTGAGAGTTGCAACATTTCTCAAACATTACACTTCAAAATCTAATTCCTCATTTACTATTTACATTCACTCATTATTTAATATATCTACTTCTCAGTTTTGTGGTTTTTTTGTAGACACTAATTATGTATCTACGGTGGCCCTGAAGGTCACTAGCTGCGTCAATTTCAATAATAATAATAATAATTGAAACAAAAGCATGCATAAGTAACAAGCACCAAGGAACAAAAAACAAAAGCAACCAGAAAACAAAACAAACCCACAGTAGTTCTTAAAAAAAAAAAAAAAAAAACAATACAGGACAATGTCTATGAAAGTAAAACCTAAAGTGACCTTCAGGGCCACCGTATGTATCTTTTAGTGACTCGGCTAAGCTCTTAGGTTCGTGACTACAGTGACAGTGCACCTTTAACCCTGTAATAATGATTATAGAAGCCCTCCAATGTATATACTAGGTATATTATTTCAATATCAAAGTCTACATGTGAGTGGTTCAAGTAAAATCCAAACTTTGTGGCTAATTATAATATAAACGGAGATAATGATGTGGTAAAATTTACTACTAATTTTGCCTGGTAGATCACGTGATAAGCCATGTGTCTGTTTGCACAGTCTGCACTCTGGTTCTGACTTTTTAGTTAGCTACCTTGCTAGAGTTTTGAGTATGGCTATGAGAGCTAAGAAGTCTAAAAAGGCTGTTGAAGCAGCTGAAGCTTATCGTGAGGGCAGAGCCAGAAATGCCTACCAGTTGAGAAGGAACATTAACATTAAAGCTGGTGTGTGTGCTATCAGTGGAACTGATGAAGCTATATGCTTGCAGTGCAAGTCCCTCCTAGATCTCCGTTCTATTTTTGACTCATTTGTCCACTCTGGTAGAGATTTGAAAAGGCACAAGGCTATCTATTCTGAGCCAGCTGGCAGCTCTTATGCTAATGTAAAGGATCAGTATAATTATTTGATCAGAACAGTATTTGATGGTAAGGGAAACTATCTGTATCATCAAAATTGTGTTAGACATAACACAATATTAACATCACAATAGAACCACTTTAGTGGCCTCCATTCATTGCTTATAAAATATACATTCTTCATGCATTTGCTTCATTTTTTTTTTCTGAAATTATATGTTCCTGATTATACCAAAAAACTATTTTTGACCCCGAGCCTAAAGTTTTGAACCACTCACATATATTATAAATAATAATTATCTCTAGCAAGTAATTCTGATTCAGAGGACAGTACAAAAAAAGAATACTTTTTACTATTATTATTGGTATGCATAGCATGCTTTGGAGTAACCTATACATAAGACACAGTGGACTCTCTCTAGTCTGACAAGTTCATGAATATGTTATATTTTTATAAACTGACTCTTTTCCTATAGTGAAACAACTGCTTTAATAATTTTTCTGATTAGGTATATACCTCATCACTAAAGTTTCTAAATAAAAGTACCCTCTATTAATAGTAGCAGTATATTTATTATAATGTATGGAGGAGGCTCAAGTCTTCCCTGGCTATCCCCTCTACTGGTATGTGTAACTAAACACAGTTTAATTAATTTTGTACATAAACCAAATCATTCAAAGCTATTCTGTGTTACTTCTAGTGGTACTATAGAGTTATAATGCTCTCCTAATCCATATTCATAGAGATGATACCTGCATAATAAGACATGAATTGTAGCTTTAGGTTTGGCCCCCTCAATAATGAATGAGAACTATAGCTACTGGTATAGAGCAGCAAACTTAGATATTAGACTCGAGACAAATAGTAACTCACGATAAATTTAGAGGTTCTGCCTCTCCATACTCCTCCCCAATACACATCACAGGTACACTGGCTTGGTACACACATATGGGAACTTTGTAAATGTGTGAAAAGGCTCGAATCTAAAACAAGAACTATTGTAAAAGTAAATTGTCCTACCCATATAGGTCTTTGATGTACAGCTAAAATATATATTATATATATTGGAATATTTGCATACCTATTCAGTACAGTGGAATCTCCTGAGGAAAACAACTAATGGAAATCTTATAATCCTTCTTAATTGCTATTAAGTATATATACAGTGGAATGTAAATGATAGGGTATGGTTGATGAAAAGGCTCGAATCTAAAACTGGAATTTCCTGAATAGATTACGAGATTACTATTAATTTAGTACACTTGCCTAGAGCCGATGAACAATAAACAATTAAACAATTGAATCTGTGAGGACTATTACAAAGCTCACTACTTTTCTTAGCTCCTCCCACTGCCATAACTTAATTTGGGTGATTCTATGTGTAAATCCTCGACATTAAGTCATTTGTAATATACTTGTAATATTCAATAATGATTACCGACTATAAAATAAGATTACTGTAGCGTACTATAAGAATACTGTAAGGAAATTTACACATAGAAGGACCCCTTAATTTGTTTTTTGTTTGGTATAATACACTAACGATTTCAACACTAGTTTCTACGTGTCCTCAAAATGGTTCGTAAACAATTCGAGGTCGATTATTAATTAATTCAGTTCAGACCACCCCACAAGTGCAATTCGAGGGAGTGCAATTCGGAACATAACTCCAGGGCGAAATCCATTCTAGGAAATACGGTATTGCAAGGGTGTATCTTCTTACCCATAAAGGTCTTTGTTATGTATAATGTAGCTACAGTTATAACTAGAGTATCTGCATGCCTTTTATACTGACAGTGGAACCTCCTGTTCTAATTAGAGGAAGACAGCTAATAGGAAATGTAATTGCTATACTCAGTATAATGAAATCTGTCCTAACTATGTAAATGATAGGGCATGATTTCAGGTGGATAAATAGCCAATTACCATAAGAGATGAATAAAGGGATTCCCTGGCTAGATGTTGGTCCTCTTACCTCAAGTTGTCCACCCCATGCAGCAGTTTCAGCTACTTCATGGCAATATTGACTAAACTGTTCTAATAGTTAAAAACAGAAGAAAGTGATCATTCTCACATAGTACATTTTATCTTTATATTATTATTAATAATTATTATTATTTCACAGCATGTAACAAACTTGACAATGAAGAAAAAGAAGTATTCACCAAAAATAGAGTCAATGATACTAAAATTCAATAGGTCTTGCAATCTTCCACCCCCCCCCCCCCCACACACACACTAATTGTGCTAACACAGACTGACCTTCAGTAAACTGGTCTCCTGTTTCAGGGTGAGTAAGATATGGCAAGAACTCTGCGCCATTGGCACAGATGTACTCAGAACATTGAAGCCTTAGCTCTGAGACAGACACCTAAAATATGAATAATCATGATAGATGAAGGGGGAAGGAGATCAAGACATGATCTATGGCATTAATTTTGACCATATCAAAGTGATTTCTATCTTTTATCAAACTATACAACAAGAGCTCTCATTTTACTGGAATCTCATAAAAGGCCAAACCCACACCACCAACAACACTAACAAATAACAGCAACAAACAAACAATAGCAAACAACACAACAGCAACAAACAAACAACAATGGCAACAACAAACACCAGTACAAATGTTATGTGTGGAGTGAATAAACTGACCTTGATCTTCATTTTGACAGAAAGCTGATCACTAACTGCAGCATAGAGACAGTGACCATCAGGAGTGATGTCTCTTATAGCCAGACCCAGAGGAGTCAGTATAGAGTTTAACCTCTCCCTCTCTTGCTGTCGAGGGTTAGTAAAAGCCTCAGCTGCCTCTATTCTCTGTTCCCGTTCCTTTTCCTGCTGAGCTTTCTTGGCCTATACACAACAGAGAAAAATGAAAGAAAATGAAGACATGTAGTAATCAGGTATAAATAAGAATCTCTCCTCCACTCACTACTAGTGATTATACATAATGGAATCTGTAATAGGGTATTGTCCTGAAGGGAGATGGGATGGAGAAAGAGAAAACTGAAAAAACCAAAGAAGCCACTAATAAGAGCCTCTTTGGCCCATTCATAAACCAACACAAGACATAGGGAGGAGACCACCAGGTTGGGAGAGTCTTCCACTACCCAACACCCACATTGAGTAAGAGCTGTAGCTACACATGTACATGCATGGAGTACAAAAATACAAATCAGTGTTCCCAGGTAGTATTGATAAACTCAGGGACCCAATATGCCATAGCTGTCCTAGACACTGAGCAGTAGTATCATTAAACATACTCTTCTTTTTTGAGCCCTTGATTTCTTTCCTGTTCCTTCCACTTCTCTCTCTCCGTTCATGAGTTTCATCTCTCCCCTGTCATCATCCACACCGTCTTTCTCATTCTCAACTCTTCCAGCTCCAATAGATTCATCCACAGCTTCACTACAGACTGGATTTAACTCGGCTAGCTCAGCCTTGTGACATAACTCCAACTCCTCTTCCAAAACTGCTATTTCAGCACCAATCTATGTATTATGGTTAACACATGAAACTAAAGTCCAGCATACCCCTGATGTTAAGGCAAGGAGATTAGGGATGTCCACATTGTGCATGTACTAGCATAATATAGAGAATAATGGGCTGACCTTGAAATACTAGCATAATAGGTGAATTTTTGGCTATTTCTATATAGAGCACAGCAGATGAAATGAGCAGTAGTTCAAAGTTCAGCCTCTGATTCTGTTTCCATAATATTATGCTAGTTTCTTTGGCAAACCAGATTAATGCAGTTTAAGACTACATAGAAACCTCACTTTTGTTTCAATATAATAACTGCTGAATTATTGCTCTGAAATGAGGACACTCTATATTTGGATATGTCCCAAGTAGAATCAACATTAACCTCTTAATCTGTCCCAAGGTGTCCAGAATAGAGGTGCCAAAATAGGATTAAAACTAGCATAATGTGGGCATCCTTACAAGAGATCACATCAAAAGATGTGACATCTGACCACTGGCTCTTAATAAATGAAGAGGGAGGGGAAGAGGGAGGGGAAGGGGGAGGAGGAAGGAGAGGGGGGGGGGGGGGGGCACTATTAAATAACTATAAGATTTAACCTCTTTCTTTCTCTTCTTGTCTCCTTTAGGAATTCCTTTCTTAAGTCCTTGAATTTTAGCTATTAGTACAAAATATGGGAAATTTTCTAATGGCTGTAACTATAACCACAACTGAATGTAAACACTTATTGTTTCACTACCCAGCTTCACAAGACCTAACAACAGTCACCTCTCAATTCCTTGGCTTCTTTTTTATGCCTTGTCAGTACTTCTTCAAGACTCGGCGATGCCTCCATCTCTTAATCCATCTAACTTCTAAATGAAGCCCACCAGACATGTGTTCTAACGTCACGTCTTAGATTTCTGATGCTACGTAGCTAGCTATATTCGGCTGCAGCATGACGAGACTAGACTCCAGCCTGACAATGTTGCTGCACCATTAACGCTCACGCATTCTCGCCTCATCTCAACTGCTATTGGTAAAGAATTGTTCTTCATTGTAGCTAGTTTCATTGTGATTTTTACCACTAGTGCCTTCCCATGTTACCAGTGCTGATACATTTGTTGCAGTGACTGATATATTTTGTGGAATATATTATTATAGTTGCTATACCTATATTGTTCATGTGGCTTGTAGACTACACCTAATATCTAACTGTTCATTGTAGCTATAATAAATATGACAATGGAAGAAAAACCATTTATGGGAATGTAGGGGTCACTACAGGCCAGTAGCAAGCAATTTTTAGTTGTTCAAGCCATGTGGTTTCATTGTCATGATTCAATATTGTGAAAAATGCTATGCTCTGAATGAGCTACAATTCAGTCTTCACCTTTCACCTTAATTATTCTTCATGTACATAAAAAATACTTCCAAGTTCATGTCAGCTTATGTTTCTATTTTTGCAGCTTAGTTTTTAGGAATTTCAATCAATGCAGAGACAACCTGGATGATAACATTAACATGTCTTGGCAAGCCTCACACTCATACCTACCAACTATCCCGGCCATACCTGGAATATCCTGCAAAAACTACTGCTTTCCCGGTATCCCGGTACAACTATGGCCTTACTTTCTTCTCGGATCTTCTTTTTCATCTCCAAGTAAATTATTAATAGTAATTAGTAGCTTAATTTAGGGTGTGGCCACGGTATCGCCATCTTATGCACACCTACTTCATTTTTATTAGCCACCTTTATTAGTTACTAGTGATGATGATGCCATGACACTTAACTTTTTTTTTTTAATTTTAACTCCATCTAGCTACATATTTTTTGTGGTCAAGCAAAACTGTTTCAATTCAAGCAAAAATATGAGTTTAATCAAGTAAGTAAAAATGGATGGGTTGGTAGATATGCGCACTAATCTGGTACACCTCACAGGAGGCAGATCCACCAGGGAAATCAGGGACCTACTCTTTAGATTATCACTCATGCCTTTGGAGATTGTAGGACAAACTTTTTATTTCCAAACATAAAGAGAAGAATGTCTGACTTTTTTGACATTGGGCAGTGGTTACTCAAAAGTGGGTGTGGTCATGTAAAATTTATGCCCCACCCCCACTTAGCAATGATGAATTGTTCGGTACCTCTATGAGCGCTATGAGTGTTGTAAGCTAGAATATGGCTATATGTATATTTTTCATAATGAGGAGTTTAGTTATTTTCTGCACTAAAATCACTCATGGAAATGATCCCATATAGGGTAAGGGTCAACAGTGATAATTCCCACATAATTGAGAAAAATCACTTATAGTTCTGTAGAGAATAACAGAAGGAGGTGAATAGTAGGTGATTCAATGACAGTCAAGATTTATTTGCTGTCAATTGTACCTAAATTAGTATCCAGGCTAATGAAGTAATTACAAACTTATAACTACCAATAGTTTCAAGGATTATAGCATAATAGCAAACTGTTTTCTTGCCTTGAACCCAGTTTGTAGTATTTGTCTTTTTGCTGCCTAGGACTGTGGTCTATACATCAGCAGCTCTTGTTGAACAACTTACTTCCTCAAAAGATCTCTATCTTACCTATCTTGCATTGCTAACACAATTGATGGGACTCTTCACTGGTTTTAAAGTATCCTGGATGTGGAGTGTAGCACTGGAAACAGTCTGACTTCCTTATTTTCAATCAATGTTACATTAAAAGAAGAGGCTTGCTGGTAGAATATGTCTGAACACTGACTCTGCTTATCCCTAATACTACCAACAATGTTTCCCTCGTCATTGAGTCTAGGCACTTGAATACCTGATTTAAAAATACCACAATGCTGTTTACAGTGTTACACTGAACTTCCTCTAATTGGGATCCAGATTTTTGGTCACCTCTCAAGCTGGCCACTTGGAGAAGCACCAAATGAAAGACCAGAAGATATACCTTCTGAAATCAAATATGGCCACCTCCATCTTTCAGGTCAACCCCATATTTGGCCAACCTATTTTGGCATACTGAAATTGATATCTCTTGGATAGTGACAAATATTCAGCTGTTCTTGTCAGATAGTCTGCTAAGTTATCTCAAGTTAGTCATGTCAAGTAAGTGTAGGCAAGACTATGGAGTTGTTGGAAGGTTATATCAAAGGTGCAGTATGTGGGAGTCCCTCTATTCTAACCCCCTACTCTTCTGTGTTAAGGACACTTGGACATGTCCCAAATGTCCCAAATGACAGCTTGTGTATTATGTATTAACATTTTAATTCATTCATAAGGAGGTCCCTTTAATCAGGACACTTCATTAATTTTGTCCTATTCCAGACACCTTGGGACAGATTAAAGTGGCTTGATTAGAGGGGTAGGCTCATATCAGGGAGTAAAGTGAATTGTTATTAATACAGAGGTGTCCTCATTTCAGGGGGTTGGAATAAAGGGATTCTACTATATACAGAGGTATCCTCATTTCAGTAGGTTGGAACAGAGAGAGGTATCCTCATTTAAGGGGGTTGGAATAGAGAAGTTCCACTGTATATCTAGTGTGTGTGTGTTGTAAATGTTCCAATTTGACAAAAAATACTTTTATGGTACCTACTAGTGGTCATATTGCTATAGATTGCTCAATAGGAGGCCAAATATGAATCCATATTACATGGAGAGGAGGAACAATAGCTGCAGTAATAGTATCTGTTTTAGTATAAATCAGATTCTGTAAATTTTCACATTTCAGACCACTAGGTTTTGTAAAAGCAATAGTGTTTCGGTAGAAATTTGTGTAATTTCCACATTCATTCTTCTAAAGCCTCTGTTTTGCCATGTCATGTTAATAGAGTGACTTCAGCTATTGTTGATTATAGTGTTAAAATCCCTCATAAGAAATCTATACCCTTTTTTCACAAAAGCCAAGTGAATATAATATGGCAGTCTATTTTAGTCGGAGTGATGGAAAAAATATCCTTCCAATTGACAGTGTTACTCGAGTCACAATAGGCAAGAATCCTGTCTTTGTTCGAAGGAAAGGACCATCTCCTGTTGTCAATCTTCTTCTCCTTGGTAAAGTCGGTGTTGGTAAAGCAAGGATCATAAACGAGACATTTAGAATGAATGTGTTTGAGTGTGGTGCTGTAACTGAAGTAATTCAAGGTGTTAGCCAGAGAGAAGAAGTCTTCTTTGCTAGTGGTGGTAACACATACAGAGTAAAGATATACGATACAATGGGGATTGGGAGCCAAAAATCTCGAATAAAAATATCAAATACAATGTCAGCAATCAAGAAGTATGTAACTAATATCTACCCAGATGGAATAAACATGATATTACTTGTCTATAGACATGGAGATTTTGGTAATGCAGAGCGAAAGAGGCTTCTCTATATCCTCCGTCGTTTGAATAAGGATAGTATCTCCTTGATCACGGGTCTAATAATAACAGGATGTGCTAACAAGAATGATTCGGCGAGAAGGAAAATTGTATCAGAGTTTGACAGCAACTTCAAAACTCAGGCTGTGGGAAGGTACGTGCTTCAGGGGACACATGTGGTTGGTTTTACGAATCTCTCCAATGTATCTGATGCAATGACTGAAATGTATAAAGCTGTTAACTATCGTGATGGACTGCATCTAAGAAAGGTTATAGAACACTGCAACGATAGACAGCAGATGGCTGATATGTTTTTTTACCATGGACATTTTTATAAGGGCTTCTGTGAGTTCCCCTGGCAATTATGCCCCTGTTATGATTGGATTTATACCTGTTGGAGGTGGGGCTATACATTGGACGAGTGTCTCCACATTGAAGAGAGTGATGATCTATTAGACTAATATGTTGCTGACAGACATACCTACTTACTTAGCATCCTAATCATAATATGCTTCTGTAAAAGACAAAGACTTTGACGTGTTTTAGCATAATATTATCATTACATCACTTAAGGCATAATAGAGCATCTAATCTTATTGGACATGCCCAGTTTTCCTGTACAACAGTTAGTTAGTTATATTAGCATATTTTTATTCTGAGGATAATCTTCTTGAACTACGTATATTTGAAGATTTGTCAGTTCCTTCTACAGTTTTAACAAATTAACTGGTCCTCTATAACTTCATGTTATATTAGCTCAGGGGGTAGGAAGATGATTTGAGGTAGGGGTGCTGCAATTCACAGTGGGGGGTGGGGGGTGGGGCAATATGTAAGGCTATAATCATAAAAATGCCATAAAAAAACTTGAAACATAATTAACTCTTCTTGGATTTAACTAGCCAATAATAATATTATCAATTTATGTAAAGTTAGTTTTATCCTTATGAATAATGATAGCCTACAATTAACTAGTGCTTTTTTAAGGCTCCTAACCATTGGCGCAGCTAAGGGTGCTGTAGTACCCTTTGAACTCCCTTTTCTACCCCACTCCGTATCTATGTGTATATTAAATAGATATGTGGAGCTCTTTTAGCTACTTCTCTGACAATTGTAGAGGAGAAAAGGAAAAATAGTCCATGAATGTCAGTTACAGTCGAACCTCTCTATTCTGGACACCTTGAGACAAACTCAAGTGTCCTGATTAGATGGATGGGCTCATCTTAGGTCTCTTTCTCCATGTGTAACAGAATCAGTGTCAATTGTACTGTATTGTGTTGTATGATCAATTGACAATGATGTAATCTGATTCTGTTACACATGAAGAAAGAGCCTGGGAGTGAAGTAAATTGTTATTACTTTTAATACAGAGGTGTCTTTGTTTCAGGGGATTGGAATAAAGGGATTCCACTGTATACAGAGGTGTCTTTGTTTCAGGAGGTTGGAATAGAGGAGTTCCACTGTATGCAGAGATGTCCTTGTTTCAGAAGGGTTGGAATAAAGGTATTTTACTGTATACAGAGGTGTGGGTTAAAATAGAGGAGTTCCACTATATAGAAAGGTATCCTCATTTCAGGAAGTTGGAATAAAGGGATTTCAGAGGTGTCCTTATTTCAGGGAATTAGAATAAAGGGGTTCCACTGTATGTATACAGAGGCGTCCTCATTTCAGGGAGTTGGAAAGGAATTCTACTGCAGTGATTTAAAGGACTTTTTGCTCCATCAAAATACATGTGTGTGTGTTCTAGTCAGAACAGGTCTGCCATGGAATGACTTTTGGTTGATGTCTCTTCATGCTGAATTGACCTCTGAATGTATAGCTATAGCCATTAGTAGCCTTTAAATAGCTTCCAAGTCCACGGTTATATCTTTGTCAGGACCAGAAATATGAGCCAAGTCCAAAGATGGATAGAGAATGTAGAGAATAGGTGGGTCCCTCTTGTGTTGTTGTTACTTGTTGCTGGGACTGAGTATTACATTATATATAATCCAGGATAGAGCTGATATGATTTTACACAGCAAAAAAATACTAATAATAGCTAGCTAGCTATATTTAAGTACAGGAACCATGAAATGTTACTTTGTAGGCATTCAAATGTCTTACTGTGTGGCAGAAAATGTTTATCGGAGGTAATTAATTTTTATCATTAGAGGCGAATTTATTTTCACGTATCATGTGTTTATAAAAGTAAAACCCTTTACCATATTAATTATTTACAGTGACACATCACAGCATTAAATTTGTCTACTATGTGTTCTATAACTGTCCTCTCACCACACATGAGGGGGCATTGATGTACATTCTCTCATCATTGTTATTGTATTCCTAGCTAAGTTCCTTCTATTTTTTCAGCAGTAATCTATTGTGTGACAACTTTACCCTGTGTTTGTACTTTCAATAACCTCTTCACAGCTTACTTCAAATAGTCATCTCTTTGATATGGTTACCATCCTGCTTTACATAACCATCTATAATAGTATTATGTTTACAGTTCTTGGTATAATTATGTTGTTGTTATTGTGTTGTTGTAATTGTGTTGTTGTTGTTTGTTGAATGTAGGATTATAATAATAGGGACAGGTTAGAACTGATAATTAAGTGGCAATGCTGCAAGTCGTATTACCTTATGACATGAGCAATTAACATATTATGCAGTTTACTACCTACCAATTCTCTATGCTATTCTATGGTATTTGCCAAAATATTTTCCATCCCTAGCTTAGTGTAATGTAATAACAATGGTTGTGGGTGAAATGGTTATGGCTGTGAGGCTAAGAGGTTGCATGCAAATAATATTAACATTCTTTATAAATTGGAAGGTGTTCTTAAAAAAAATATTTATATGACGTGTGTTGTTACATAAGTACCAACTGTCCATTATATTAGCATTGTGAGGCTGAACCATGATTGAGTTGCTATGGAGATTGGTTTTTGTGGGAACAGCTGGGTATGTCAGTGGTTAATATCAGAGCTAAAGTTCTATTTATGTGGACCTGGTGTCAGGTGATTGAATAGTTCACAAGGAAAGCTACAAAACTGCTTGGTTGTAACTTTGAGTAATCAAGATTTTGCATTAAGTCAGAGTTCTATCTAATGGTGGAGAGGTAAGAAAGAAACTTCTCTCCCAAATCTCACTTTCCCAATTCTTACAAGAAAAGTGCCTATTCACTAATTCACACTTCTTTACAAGTGATATTATTACACAAACAGCTACCTTGTACTTGATTCTATAAAATTTCCTAGTGAGAGTCTACATTGAATGAATCTATCATGGTTTAGAGCAGGGATGGACAGTTATTTTTACAAGGAACCACTTGAGAAACCTGAGTTGTGTTGGAGGGCCATACCAACAATAATAACTTGAACTTAATTTCCCCACTCTAAATTGTATATTTTTGATTAGTTGCTACTACGAAAGAGCATCACTACATGAATAAAAAATGGCAAGCAATCTTTTCAAGATAAAAGCAACACAGATATATTATGTGCATAGCATAAATTGAGCCTATGTTTTAATTTATCTGACCTCAGTTGGGCTAGACAGGGACAGCCAACAGCCGGATGTGGCCTGCCCAGGTCTAATAAAAGACAACAGTGAAACATGAAAATATAACTATTTGTGGTGGTAATGATTTGGTTGTGGTGATAATATAAGAGATAGCGGGACCTGTACCTATCCCATATATACAGACTGCACTGGGTTATGTGGTTTGAAAAACATTTTGTACTACAAGGGTGGGTAGCAGAAGAAACAACAAATGAAGTTACCAGGAAGAATTAGAGCATTAATCTAATTATAAAGAGAGCACTAGACTCCAGGTAATATTTCTGTGGTGTCTTGATTTTTTTTTTTTTTTTTTTTTTTTTATTGATATACTTATTAGTGACTTCAGGTCGAATCTCTTCCCTATGGGACAGAGGTCCAATTATGCTCCATCATCTTACGGATAATTGGCAGGAAGCTAGATGTCAAAGTTTATCTTGATTTCAATGTCATACAGTGTCTTAAAGCTTCTTTTATTAATTTTATGTAAAACTGGTTATATAATCTCACCAGCTTCACAAGTGCTGGTATACCTAGATCTCCCTATGGTGTAATCAACTGATCATTAGAGTACACACAAAGGGGTGTGAGATAAATTAACCTGTTATTCTGAAGACCATGCTAGTCGGTAACCCTTTTCTGAAAAATTTTGAATAGCCCAGAATATAACTAGGGTTTGGTAATATTAGGTTTTACCAGGAATTCGGAATAATGGGCAGTACTATGTAGTATAATGGGCAGTTACTATGGAGAATAATGAGGTGGAATTTAAGCAATAACCATGTTCCTTTAATTTTAAAGGCTTCATTTGAGAGCCAGCAAGAGAACTGTTTATAGGATTATGTTGAGGCACTATTAATGCTGTAATTCACTATTATGGACTGTCCTAGTAGCTATAATGACATTAAAAAAGAAAATAATGGGTAAATGGTGTGAGAATGTGTAAATGATGAGAGAATAATGGTGTAAGTAGTGTGGGTAAGTGTTAGGAGAATAAAGGTATGAGAATAATGGGTGAGCAGTGGGAGAATAATGGGCGAATGGTAGGAGAATATTGGGTAAGTGTTGGGAGACTATTGGGTAAGTGGTGAAAGAATAATGGGTAATAATGAGCCAGTCACTGCTAAATAGAATCTTAGATATCATTGCAAAACAACCAGTGCATAGTAGTTCCTAGTTAATGAAGTAAGTATTATACAATATTACATTATTGTCATGCAACTAACCATGAATAGCTGTTACATGAGCCATACAGTTATTGGTCTAATTTTTGGTGACATCAATCTGTGATTTAACCCCTCTATGTTATAACCCCATAATATTTCATTAACCTCACGTACTTTCATTAATCTCTTGCACATGCTTACATTAGTCCCTTTGGTTTCAGCCTCATCTCCCTCTCTGTTGGTGACTCTGTTTTCTTCTTCAGCATCCTCAACCTCCTTTCCATCTGTACTAGTGTGTAAGTGATAAGTGAGGTGGATCCCTTTGACCTGACCCCTTTCCTGTTCAGTGCTCTGGACACTATGAGGTAATTGTCACAGTGCAGTAGTGTTAAATGAAACATTTCATATTAATACTCTCTCTACACTTCTTAAGACCCTTTCTGTTCAAACTTTGAAACTACTGTTTCTGTAGGAAATCTTTATAAAGTGACCACTATTCACTCTTGTACGTGAAGCATGGTAGAGTATCCATTAAAAGTACACTATTTGAAAAATCTCAAGTATCCTGATTCACAGACACTGTATCCTTCTTTCCATCGCATAATTCCTAGGATGATGTGTTTACTTTTTCTAATGCCATATAGATTGATAGCTATTATCAAGGACATCCATTCATAACAATAATGTTGTAGATCTTGTTATTTTCAAGTTCACTTTTCAAGGGATTTTATTTTTGGATTTTATTTTCATAATCTCAGTAATAGTTAAAATATATAATTATTTATTTTCACTGTTATGTGAAGTCATAATTCTATACATAATGATAAGACATTCAATTTTCATAGATCAATAAATATTAAATATATATTATTTTTATAGTAGTAATGGTAATAGCTAATACAGTAATATTAATGGCAGGTAGCTTATAACTGGAAATTTAAAAAAGTGGTACTGTAGTTCAATTACATAGCACTATTGTTATGCACCATGATTATTGGACCTCTGATAATAAGAATACACTGTAGTAAGGTCATCTTCTTTATTCTGGGTTATTCATAGTACTAGGTTTTTAATTAAGTGTATCCTTTTAAAAAAAACTCTGAAAATGACACCTCTGTAATAAGGACATATTCAAAGTCCCAAAGTCTCTTTGGACATTAACTTCCAGACTGTGAATGCTTTGATTGTAGCCACTGGAAATGACACCTCTGTAATGTAGGTCTCCAAAATAATAAATTACTTATAAAGAGTGGGGAATTAATATCCTTGTGGTGTTCGTTGGGCTTGGGGGAGCAAAATTTGGGTGGTCAGAGCCTCTGGGACTCTATATTTGACTGGTTTGGTCTCATTCAGTTGTATCACCTTCAGCTCTAGCTGCTCAAGCATTTTGATGAAATTAAAGCAAATGCTTTTCTAAGCAAAAGTATAATTTGTAGACTATCTTTGGTGGTCATGGTCCATAGACTTGATGAGCTAACCACTTCCTCTCTCACTATGTATACAGTGTGATAAACATATGACAGAATACAGAGATTGTGAAGATATGAAATGTGTTGGTGCATTGGAACCTTAGAAATTGTCTTTTAGTATAGTAGCTATTATAGTATAGAGGTATATATTCCTTGAGTAGTAGTCTGTGATAAGTAAAAGTTATCCTCATTCCACTGCATAGTTGTTAAACTGAGACATGTACTATGATACCTCTATATACAGAAAACCTTTTTTCCTTGATAACTAGGAGGCTTCTCTTACAGAAAGTCCTCAAATTTTAATGAAACACCTTTGTTGCAAACTCCTGAATGAAGGGCACCTCTGTATAAATCGACTAAACTGGACCTATCCAGGACGAATCTATAATTATTAGCTATTATAGATATGTCCCTATGGAGAGCAAAACACCTCAATTAACTTGCTATCACAATTACCTTTTTTATTTAAGGAGACACCTTTCTTAAATGATGGAAATGTCTCTCAATTAGACACAAGTCCTCTAACTTGGTTTTACACAGCTAATTATCCTTGAAATGGGCCTCCACTCACCAATTTCAAACAGATCATTAAGGGTATCAGGTTATCTGTAATCTCCTTTGTAATTAAATTGGTAGCACTTGAAAGTTTTGTCAAAGGAATGTTCTTACTACAATTCTTTTTCTACCTTGATTGCCAGTTGAATGCAGTGTTCAAAAGGTGTATAGTATACTGACAATATTCCTATATCAGGTTACAAACCTTCAGAATCTCCAATCTCCATTTGACTTCTACAGGTAACCTTTCTATAACCTCCTCTAAACACATGGGATTGTTGAATAACTCAGTTGTTTTATTGTTGTTGTTGGTGGTGGTGTTCTTTAAGAAGGTGAGGCAAGGGGAGATATAGAATAGGCACATTCTATATCCTTGCCATCTTTAAGATATTTATTATCTCCACAAGAATTTCAATAGCAGTGAGGTACCTTATACTATACAGCAGTGAATTATGCACACTGCATTGTGCTCAGGAAGTGGAGAGCTATTTTAAGGAAGAATGAAGTTATGTTACTGAACAACAAAGGTATGGACATTGCAATGTCCATACCTTTATGTAATGCATATAATATGTTAGAATTCCTGAAAAGTCAACTGATTTAGTTAAGATTAAACAGTACTGATACTGACGGTCTATTTTTTCTTGCTGCTGTAAGTTATTGTAAGGATAAACATGTTTACTTGAGGAATGATAGTATATTTGCATGAGTGCCATGTACTTCAGCTTAGTGGGTACAATGTGTGTACTTTAATGGGCATTCCATTAATCACTCATGGGGGTCCATTACCATAGTACCAAAAGAATGGATAGATCAAACACATTTTAACTAATAGGAAGTGAGTTTGGATACTATAAGTATAACTTGTTGCATATTTAATGCATCACATGATACTGTAGGGGAGTTTGCCTGCTTGGCAAATTGACTAATATAATATAGCTATATATTGATGGTTAGTTTGAGTACATAATGCTTTTAATCTAAAATACCAAAGTTAAAATTTCCTGTACAATCCACTGCACTAAGAGACTTTAACAATAATGGTGGTGTTGTTTCCACAGTTAGTTTATAGTACCTAACTTTAGGGTGCTTCTATGTGTAAATTCCTTACATTACTATATATCACATCTGTAATATTCAGTAATAGATATACCATAGTATAAAATAAGTATACTGTAAGGAAAGTTACACATAGAAGCACCCTAACTTTATGATGGCATGGTTAAACATGAGGTCATCTCATTTTTTTTTTTTTTTTTTTTAATTTAAACAACTCTGCTCTGTAGTGGTATTTTAGACAGTCATCCTGTCCCTAACTAGCTATGTATACCTCCAAGTTATATGTCATGCAGGAACCTAACTTGTTGACCACAATTTCCCTTGGGACTGCTTATTTTTGACAAACTCTGTCTACACTTAGCTAAAGTTTGCTATAGTTGGTAGTACTCAACTATATGCTCTTTTTGGAGTTTGGGTGGTTACTTGGTGGTGTTTTGAACATAACTACTAGTGTGTCTAGTACAAAGACTATAAACATCGCATAATAGCATTGACCCATTGATTAAGGTGAATGCACTGTAAGGGTGGGCAGGTGTTATGGATGTAAGAATATATACCCCTTCCATCTAGCTTTTGAGTTTGGGGACTGTGGTCAATAGGTGGGTAGCTTAGAGTAGCAGGCTAGAACAATGGTAATAAACCACCACTGACAATTGATCTCTAATGCACAATATTGCAGGATATAGAATCAATGGATAGGTATGGTAGCTTTAATGGAATAACTGACTAGAGAGTATATAGATAGGATCTTCTAGATATAGCCTTCCATGTTTTGCAATATCAGCATTAGATCAGGCTTTGATTACTTCATTGACAATATTTTGGTCTTAAGTATTCTCCTATTTTAGCTAGGGACAGTCATTGTGTACTACGTGTTAGCTACCAACACAGCAATAATATAGCTTCCATGTCATATGGTATGAAGTATGATATGCCTAAGCTCTTCACATGATATCATATGTTTATGTTCCTAATAGTGAAATTTCTAATTGTCCGTATTCGAGCTTATCAAGGGAGAATCTTATTATTATTAATTCCTATTAATTCTGCAACCGGTTTACCTATCCCAGGGGGATAATCTCTTGTTGTTGTGCTCACTGGGAGATCTTGTACCATGGGAAATTTTCATTGTGTTGAATTTTTGTGGTTGAAGTTATGGACTATATTTAATGGTGCAAAATTCATCAGGTGTTCCTACTAAGACACAATTTGTTCTCAAGTACCTACTCTTATTACCATCCAGTGAACTGTACCAGGTATTAATGAGTGCTCAGGATCAAAAGAGGCTTAATGACATTCCTTTAACCACTTCATAAAGAGTACACAATAACAATGCTCTGCTTATAATAATTACATTTTGCTATCTAGCTTAACTGATATCTCTGATGTATGTCCTCTGGAGAGGGGTGCATGGGTTTTAATTAAGGTGAATGTCTGTTCAGTATAGAAAGTACAGCTGTAAATTAATCTAGGTGATATGATTACTAAGTGGCTTGTCATGCTATGCACCCATGTGCTATCATCCTCTCTAAGAAATCTAAGTAGCTTGTCATGTTAAGTAGACATGCCATCCTTCTCTAGGAAATTGAAGTAGTTTGCCATATGTTACAAACACAGGCTGTCAAGCCTCTCTAGGAAATGAAAGTGACTGAATAGAAGTAGCTTCCCATGTTACAATCCTCACTAATGGTATACTATCAGATCAGGGAATGCAAAATTTGTATCTTCTTACTAACATTATCCACAAAAATTGATTACAGAGCCTCAAATGTTAACTGGGACATAGCTAAAGATACTTGCTTGTTAGAGACAATTTTTGTACCTCCATATTGGTAATTCTACCACAATCTGTGCAGAGAAAATGGCCATTCCATGTACCATATAGCACTTTATTTTGGAGGAGCTTAACTTTCACATTTTTCACAAATTAGGAAAGATCTGCCAAACTTGAAGCTAATCTTCTGGCTTCTCCATGCATTTAGCCTCATAAAAGTTATTTCATAAAAGGATGACCTATTCACCAAAGTTGAGCTCCTCCAAAATAAAGCACTGTATGGTATTCGATGTCATAATGAAAATCCTCTGGGCTCAAACAGGATTTCCTTTACCATAAAGTAACATACTTGGAGGGGGTGAAGGGGGGGTACCCTTAATACATCATCATTGTATCATCAAATCGCTTCTATTTCCTTCCCATATGCATGTAATTAAAAGGAAGTGTGCACAAATAATAAATATATAAGTCACCTGTTCCCATCATGCAGTGTAGTAACATGACAAGCACAGATCCTTCTATGGTTAGATGGAATTAATTTGTGGTGTAAATATTTTTTTGAAGTCAAGTTTTGTTGTCAGTTCCTTGCAGCAGGCTAGTCATACATGAATGATGTAATATAGTAATATAGTGAGCCCTATAGAATCTCTCTCTTGTAAAGCTGCATTGAGACCTTGAGACAAGGTATACAACTATTTATGTAAATACCACCTGTGGTCAAAGAATATAAAACTCCCATATACATGAAGATACATCAATTGCCTCCTTTCTATGAAGCCTTAGTTCTTAATTTTACTGCATTCCTTTTTCTCCACTACATACTCTCTCTCTTTCATGCACAGTGTACCCTTGCTTCTCTTTTGCTCCTTTACAGCATTTGCTTTCCTTCTATCAAAGTTCTTGCTTCTCTGATGTATGCCCTCTTGCTCCTGTACAGCAGCATGCATACTCTCTGCCATGTATTTTCCCACTTAATTAACACTAGTATGTGCTGTAATTTCCATCAGTATGAATATTTTTGGCAAGTTGCCATGTAGAGAGCAACTTTTATGTGTACACTATGAGGCTTTGGTTGTAAGTTAAATAAGAACACCTTCAAAAAAACTTTTATCCTTTGAAATTTCTCTCTTTATAGTTACAATTCCTTTTTAGTTTATGTGTCAGGGTGTTCATCCTCAGATTTGCTTTAAAGGCTCTTGTAATCTACAGATCTTCACTTCTATCTGGACCACTCTTGGCACCTGAGACAAGTCACAATATATTTATTTATTTATTTATTTATTTATTTATTTATTTATTTATTTATTTATTTATTTATTTATTTATTTATTTATTTATTTATGCTATAGCCAGCTATAATAGGTTTAATATTTGGCTGCCATTTCGTTCTGAAATCATGATACTTAATTTTTCTTAGTTCATATTCATTGCTTTAGCTTTCAGATTCATTATAGGAAGAAGTTTGGGGTGGAGATAGCCTTCTGTGTTCCCTTATAACAAACTTTATAATTGTGTCTATAATCCCTGGACTTTGCAGACTAAGTCACAAATGTGGGGAGCTACATACTTGGTCCTGATTAGCTAATTTTAGCATAGAAAATTCTCTTCACCCAAATAGGTTAACAGACTGAGTGACTGAACAATAATTGTATTCATTACGGTTGTTGCTAGCTAATTAGCTAGGCACCCTCTTGCACGTGCGTAGCTAAAAGTAGAGATCCGCCCACAAAAGCTCTACTTTATAATCGTTATTTATCGTTAATAATAGTACTTTGAGGCGTTAGGCAAAATCCTAAAGTTGTGTGTGTTTTTAGAGGCTGTTGTACTTTTTTCTGACTCTAGTAGCTAACACTATAGCTGTTAGTATTGTAGCTGGTAGAGAGAGCTCGGTCTGTCAGCGGAGAAGAAATGGGGTGTGCTCTGAGTGCGGCGGAGAAAGAAGCTGAAAAGAAGAGCGTTGCAATTGACAGGACTTTGGCTGCAGAGAGCGTACAGAAGGGCAGTGAGATAAAGATGCTGCTTTTGGGTAAGTAGCTAATAGGCACTGCAGCACGGTGTAATCTAAAGCTAGTTGTCTAACTATTCGATAGAAATATTAGTGCAGTTATGTAAAACAAATGTCTAGTAGCTAACTAGCTAGGAATTGTGTTAAATGTATACTAGACGGGGGGGATTGGAGAAACCTCTGCAAATAAAGATGATCAGTTTATAATAGGTATAATTATGTTTCAGGTAGCTTTAATGTAAAGAGGTTGAGTTTTTTTAGGTGTGATTAGTACCATTTTGAAGCAGGAGGAATGTTAGGGCTAATTACTTTTTAAGTGGGTAGCTAGAACTTGAAAGGATACTGTGCTCCACTCTCTTGTCCCTCTTTATGGTATGACTTGATAGACACTTTGGATGGCTGGGTGTGGAAAAATGATTGATTGAACTTTATATTTACACTAATTTTATTGTGCTGCTCTAGTTAGATGGATTTGGGTGGTCCATCTAGTTAGATGACTCAGTCCTCCTGTTATGCTGGGAGGAATTGGAGATCTGAATGTTGGTTATTGAAGTTATAGGTAAAATACTTCTTGTAGTTACTGTTATTTGGGTGACCTGAAATTTGTTAATTTCTCCCATTCTGGTGAGTATGTTGAGTCAACGAAGGTGGAGCACTTCCCTTTGTGTTCTAGATGAAAGATAACTACTCCTTTAGAAGTGGGATTAATTGGTCAACCTCTTCATTGTGTTATTACAAGGTCTGCTGATTCAATGAAACAAAATTGGATTAGAATTTTAATCTGGCCTAGGATACTATTGATATTATTAGGACATACCTACCTATAAGTGAGAACATCTCCTTACTAATGGAGATGGTGTAGTTACAGCCATACAATTTTGGGTTATTGATAATAATAACAAAACTTATGGCATTTTATTTTCGACAATCTTGGTAGTAGTTGTAAGATCCTAATTCAAGTTTATCCTAATGTGACAGCCATACTTCTACTGTTATACATAATAAACTACAGTTATACATAATAAACACTTAATTTTTATGCCTGATGACCAATAATGAAAGAAGTCACTGTGAAAATGATTAGAGTCATGGTATATTTAATACACATAGTTTACCCCCTGGATAAAAATTACTACATATGATACACAGTTATCTCTTTAAGCCTCTTGTTAGGTTTTTTTATGCCCATCTAGCCATCATCTCAAGTATATTTTGACCCAGCTAAACTATTACAGTGTAGTGTCTAATAATAAGTTTACTCCTGCTTCTTGTTACCTTGGTGATTATATGTGGTGTCTATAATTATCCGCAACTCTACCTGCTAATTTCTCATTTCTGGTGTTGATAGGCAGTGAGTGGATGGAATTATTATAAGAAAATACAAATTGAGAGATTATAGACCTTCTCTCTGTAGGATTTGAATTTTCTCGGTGCCACTATTTCATGTGTCACTTCATTCTTTGTGGACTTGCAGCTGACAATGAGATACTTCTATAGGCATACACATTTTGTCATCCTCCTTGATCATATCCTCTGTAATAGGGACACTTTAATAAACAATACACACCTTGCTTTCTAGCTACATATGTGAGGATACTGTGTACAAAGCTACAAGAACAGCTAATTAATCAGGACTGTAGCCTTGTTTTTGTAAGTACTATCCAGGCATCTTAGACAGGTGAGGTTTGTAGTTGGACTGACTATCTTTGCAGTACACTCTGGTGACAACATTGGTCTACCAACAGTTTTATGTGCAGCTGCATATCAGGTTAGTAGATGGAAGTCTACACATCACAAAAGTATTAGGTAGATGAAAGTCTACACAAAACAAAGGATCAGCAAGACAGGTCAGCACTACCTATGCTAACCTTTCAATCTGGAGTACAGAGTTCACTCTCTGAATCTGAAAGTTCATTCCTTTATCTATAGTTAACTCTGTAATTTATAATGAAGTAGTAAATAAAAGATTGCCCGACTTTCTAGAATGTCACCCAGCATTCACAGGATGTTACTGTTGACTCCTTGAGGGCAAGCTCACAGGATGTTAATGTGTATTTTTGATGGTATTCTTATTATGGAGACTACATATACTTTTGATGAAGGTAATCTGCAGAGAGGGGAGGGAATGCAACAGCCATTTCTGTATAGTTACACTTGTTTTCTATAGTCCCAGGCAGGACCCAGCTCTATTTCTGGGCCCCCTCCTTTAAAGTTGAGAGTACCTGACCAGAGCTGATTAGATTGTTTGTACAGTGTGGGAACACTGTGATCTTTAGAGATAGAGAATACGACTGATCTGCCCTGGAGTCATGTGCACTGTGACTATGATATGGATCAGGCCACTGTAATACAGACACACAGTGGCTTCTTCTATCACTGTAATAGAGAAGTTGTCTGCTTTTGCACTTACCTCTATAGACAGGTCTTACAAAGGTTCACAACCTTGATATCACATCATAACCTACTCATTGAGCTGGTGGGATTCAGTCTAGGAAGTATTCTTAAACTATGGGGATGTATGTGTTTTAATATGGTTTCTGACTACTCTATACCCTCTACAGAAATTCTTGTTAATGTAGTGGATCTTTACAGGGTTAGCATGCAAAACTGAAACATTTTTATGTGAGGTGAATGACTTCCCATTGTTCTTAATCTGTCAATTGACACACAATGTTTGCTTGTGACAATGAGACGACGGTAAGTCATTTTGTAATTAAGATTATTTTCTGACTACATGGCTGTTGGTGACATTATCAGAGAACATCAATATTATGAATAGAAATTCGTATCAATTGTGAGACTGGGCATTTACATCAACACCCAAAAAAAGACTGGTGCCTAATATATACCCTATATAATACAAACATGCATTGGGCTTCCCGAAATCCTGGGACTAATGGCAATAGCTCTGTGGAGTGAAGGAGTCTACAACTTTAGTTATCATGTTCTCATGGTCAACCTAGCTTTAGACAGCTGTATACTTTCAGAACTGTACGTACTCTGGGTCACATCCTCCAGTGTTTTTTTTACAGTAATGTTGTGGGGAGTGTAGCCTCTTGGTGATTTTTACATTCAGGGTGTGACCAGACTAGTGTTGTGAATTACTAGTGTATTAGTATAGGACCCTCATTCACCTGTTCACCCTTACCCTACCACCCACCTATCTATGTGGTTGGAAATTTACTGTTCTTAGTGAATTCTTATGGTCTCCTTAATTCCTAAATCTCCATCATTGTGAAGGATGGAGGGGGAGGGATATGGAACTTCATTTGGGAGATTATTAAATAACTGTACTTTCTCTAGTTGTGACTAGATAGTGTTGTCTATCACTTCTCTTTATGGTTTGTGTGAAATAACTATCACATCTTACTCCAGTTTTCTTAGTGGGTTTTGGCCTGCCCTTCTTCTGGCCTGGTTCTGTTAGCCAAGTGGTTTACTGTACTTTTTGTGCATTCCTTTAGGTGCTGGTGAGTCAGGCAAGAGTACCTTTGTGAAGCAAATGAGGTGAGTATTAAATATTGCTATTTAGTAGGTCTGTTTACAGATTTTTTGGTCAGTCTGAGTAGCTAGCTGAGATCTTTGTAAAAATATATTCTGGGATCATTAACTTGGAGAATCTTAGGGCACTGTTGCTTAAAGATCCTTTATATCTGTCTGAGACTAGAATCCTCTGGAGGTTATGTCTGCTTGAAAGTACTTTGTGATGTAACTTTGATAAGCAGTAGCAAGTTTGCATGGTGTATATACTCATAACTTCTTATCTGGTAGTAGTAATATCAAGATATCCTTGTAGGGTTACATGGTTGGGTTTAAGTTAGATATTCCCGTATTAAAGTGTCTCCTTTCAACTAGTTCTATTATTATAGCTCAGTAATTTAGGTGGAGTGATTTTGTACAGCTCAGTAATTTAGGTGGAGTGATTTTGTATGTCTTAGAGATAATCCTTCTTCTAACAGGTCTCATGAGGATTCTAAACACAGGGGGCAGTTGTTTAGGTTATAAATGGTGCATAACCACAAATGTAGCCATAAGTGGCTGTATGAATAATTAGTTAAGTCTGGCAAAACTGAAAAGTTTATATTATACATGTGATAGGGTTAGTGTTTTTTTTGTTTGTTTATTAAACTCCAGTTTCTATATGGTATATAGCTATATTTATACTATCACAAGTTATTCTTAATTGGCCATCCATGATATAACCTGTCATAGGCTATTTGTTTGTCCAAATAGTATCTAATTATTGTCCTACCAAAAAATTGATAGTGGCCAATTAAGAAATTACTTGCTCTGACATGCTCTCCTGGCAAAATTCTGTGCCTTATCTCTGCGTCTGAAAGTGTGGTATATTCATCAATCAATATCTTGTATTCTTTTAGAATAATTCACAGCAATGGTTTCACCCGAGATGAGTGCAAACAATATAGACCTGTCGTCTACAGTAACACCATTCGGTCCCTCGAGGCAATCATAAGAGGCATGGATTTACTGGGAATAACCTTTGCCAATCCGGCTAGAAGAGTATGTAATGTGATATAAGTCTAGCACACACACTGTATAGACAATTGTTTCGTGATGATCCCATCCAGAGAGTAGAACATGTGTCAGGGACTTATCCAAGGATATATAGTGGTTTCATATTGTATAAAATGAAAGCTTGATCTTTCTGACTGGCTTCCTTATTACAACCAAGTAGCTATGATCTCATAAAGTAACCATTCCACTCTTTAAACATGTTGCTGGTACACAAATATGTAAAGACAGTCACCATCTATTTTATGTACCAGAGTCTTTTAGATCCTTCACAGGACTGAATGGAAAGCAGTGTCCAAGTAGCATCACATTAAGTTGAGAAATATCCAGACACACTGTAGTTATAATGTTATAATTGAGTGGTAAAGTGGTTTATAATAGATAATATTTTGGCATGATTCTTGTTAGTCAGGCTGCATGGCGACACTCCATGCATTCAATGTCCATGCAAACTCATTTGGGTGCACATTCTAGTCCAATGCACTTACTCCATGCATGTAAAATGTCCATGCAAATTTTGTTAGCATTGGGCATGCATTCTAATGTATGCCAATGAAGCTATATCAAAACAAAGTTTAGCCAGGCTGCATGGACTAGTCCAATGCATGCATACAAAACAAAGTGGCCATGGAAGCTGAGGGTCTCTATTGAGGTCTGTGTATTAAATGATGTGTGGGCATGGAGGAATCATAATGAGTTAGTAACTGGACATATCTTGAAGCCACCAGCCAAGTGAGGGGAGAATACAATGCAAGTGAACAGATTTAAGTTCTCCCTAAAGGGTACTGCAATACATGTACACACAGTAGGTGTTTTGGTATTTAATTAAATCATACAGCTGAAGGAATTATAATTTAGTTGTGTAGAGAGACTGTAAAGCTTTATTGACAGTGATGCATGCAGAATGTACACATCACATGTGCAAATAGTGCTTCACACACACATACACATATGTGCATGCCAGCCAATACATGCACATACATTCAAATGAGTGCGCAAAAACACCATGGCTTATTGACATTGTTGTACCTGTTCATATACTGTATAATTTCTCTTAAAGTATGTTTATTGATCTAAAGGTAGTTATTTGAAATGGCCCTCAAAAAAAGGATGATGAGAAATTACATTATTGGAGCTCATTCATACTGTTCCACCGACTACCTCTATATTACCCTACCATTATCTTACTCCACCACTATCTTACTCCACCTCCATCTTACCCCATCTCCATCTTACCCCATCTCCATCTTACTCCACCTCCATCCTACCCCACCTCCATCTTACTCCACTTGATCCATCCTTAGGTGATATGCAGTATTAGGTAAACAGTGCAATCTATGTATGGTGCTGTATGTATCTCCACCTCTATTATTACTACAGTGCATGTGCATGAAAGATAGCTCTATTAGCTAGTGTTTTATCAGATATCATTCACGAAGTAAGACAAAGGTACAACCTAGCTGTTTGCTGAGCTTGCATCCTCTACATGTTAGTAACTTGCCTCCAGTTTAAGGGTAGAAGGAATTATTTCACTTACTACAGTGTCATAGTCTTGTCCCCAAACCACTCCCCAAACCATGCACACCCCACTCACTAAAAGCTTAAGGGGATTTGATCTTTGATCTTTGCACTCCTCAACTCCTCAGCAGGCTGGCCAACTAGATATCTTGAAAGTAACACATGTTTTGATAATATGGAGCTAACCAGCCTGAAAATTCTTAGCTAAAATGTGTACTAATTTCAAGCTATCTGATTGGTCAGCTGGGCATGAAGCTGAAGTGCCAACATACCTTGGGGGAGGGGTCTTGGGAGGAGTCTAATTATAATTACAGATGTATTACAGTGCAACAGGAATATTTCTCTCAGACTCTCAGTCAGCATGTGTGCCAATTTCCCCTGGCTCCATACATTATGCCCTACCCCACATACAGATTACATCATTTTAAATCCACTTCTACTTGTGTCTTGTGTGTCAGGTGTTCAGTAGTGTCTATACATGTGTCTATTTTTGATGTCACCTAGCTCAGCCTTCTAGCCACAAGTTCCACTTAACCTAGGCAACATAAAAAGATCTTACCAGCAACACTATTAGCTCAGCTTTCTAGCCATTTCCTGACAAAGTTCCCCTTTGCCAAGGCAACACAAAAGTACCTTACCAGTAACACTCCTAGCTCAGCTTTCTAACCATTACCAATAAAGTTCCACTTTACCAAAGCAACACAAAAAAAGATCTTAGTTTTGTGGATCCCAGAACTGGAGAAAACTACTCAGACATCTTGGCTGGAGTCCCTTCCTGCTGGAATAAAGCTGCCTAACTCTCAAACAAGTAACTTTCTTTGTAACTTTCTTTGAGAAAGCATTTCTTGCTGCCCTGCCCTAGCTTCATATAATATCCTCTTAGTGTTAATAAACAGGAAACTCTGGCTAAAAAATAGAGATATGACCCCGGAACCTTGGAGGGTAAACTTTCACACCTTTACCAGTAAGAAGCAAGGTATCTAGGAATACCATTGTAGTTTAACATGAATTACAGCTTTGAAAGGAATGAATGAAAAGAAACCTTAGCATGTATAATTATTGACTAAAACCATAACCTCTAATTGTGCTAAAGTAGGGGTGAGTTTCTTTGCTTCTGTATCACTTCAGCTTTCTTTTCCAGCACATAGTGTAAAAGCCCTAGCAATAATTATTATAATTCATTACTGCTTTAGAACACTTCCTACACTAGGTGTGTGGCCTCTGGCCAATTATACAAGCCCCCTTTTACAAATTCCTGGATCCGACCCTCTAAAGATATTTAAAAATT
The DNA here is from genome assembly GCA_964016965.1 of Diacarnus erythraeanus. Lineage (NCBI taxonomy): Eukaryota > Metazoa > Porifera > Demospongiae > Poecilosclerida > Podospongiidae > Diacarnus > Diacarnus erythraeanus. The sequence goes on along the minus strand of OZ024684.1, from coordinate 3,608,091 downwards.
CCTCCTAGGCGCTATCTATGTAGGGAGAGGCTGATGAAACTTGCTGGCTGGTATTAGATTTCTGCTGTATTAAGTTAACTGTTTCTACTCAGTACATTAATAATATTTGTCTAAATTACTGTCAGATAATTTTATCTACAGCTAAGAGTTAGAATAACATCTGATTCAGCTGTAGGATGTTGACTAACAAATTAGAAGTGTTGATGGTTTCCCTGTCAGGTGTGCTCCTTTGGTCAAGACACAGCACTTTATTTCCTCTAGAAAACCCAAACAACTAGATTTGAAGTGATTCTATTTAGTAAAAACTGTTACTTTCTTAAGAAATAAATGCCAAGCTCCTAATAAGGATGCCATCCTGTACACAGAGATCAAAAAGATAGTTATAGTACTAGTAGGGGTTGTTGTATTTGTATGGAGTTTGTAGTAACTAGAGCTGAGTTCTGTGGTTTGTCTAGACATTCTTATATTATGACTTCATTGGTTGACTAAAAATTATTTCAATAAGGGCTTTGATCCTTGCTAACAAGTTACAATTGCAGACTTGCATGTTGGGGAGGGTGTGATAATTATAGATTTTATCAGACAGGTGGGGTTTAATGAGGGGGTTAGGTTTATCACATATCTATGGATGTAAATTTTGTCTGTTGGAATAATTGTCCTTATCACCACTACCAAATGTAATCCACAGGATGATGCTATGCTACTGTTTGGGATCACAGCTAGGCATGCAGACACAGAGGCCTTCTCTCCTGGACTGTTGGCAGGCATGAGGAGATTATGGATGGACCCAGGGGTCCAGCTCTGCTTTAGGAGATCCAGTGAATATCAACTTAACGATTCTGCACAATAGTAAGTAAGGGTTGGGTGGAGTTCCGGTGCGAGGGAGTTGGGTAGGTATTGTGATATAATTATAGTTTAATCTTATTCCTCAAAACACACTATACTCAAATATCAAACTTCATGGATAGCGTTAACTTCAGTATGTGCAATGCAGCAAATAAAAGAGTTGTACCCTGTGAAACACTGTTGTAATTTCATTGTCACATATTATAATAATATTATATTCAATACAATATTGGGAGTGAGCTCCACATTAAAAAGTCCATGAGGGATTTCTGTTATTATATACACATCTGGAGGCTCCATTCATAAGGACTTTCGTCCATTGACAACCTTCTCCAAGCACACACACTTCCACTCCATTCCACAGTGCCATGTAATCACATCTCCCTTGGGAATGGGTCAATTGGCAGGTTCTATTCATAAGGACTTTTGTCCATTGACAACCTTCTCCAAGCACACACACTTCCACTCCATTCCACAGTGCCATGTAATCTTTGTAATATGACGAATGGGTCAATGGCCTTGTATAATAATAATAATGCTATTGGAAGTGCTTCAATAAAGACAGCTGCTATACATTATTTTTAAGGTTTGTGTCCAAAATACTCTCATAAAAATTACCTATAATATATACTTAGTTCTTGGAACATACCCATAGTTTCTATAAATCTTGCCATATAACTGTTTCCTGGGAAAGATATGCTGTTGAATTCCAACCTGCATCTATTTAACAGGAGCTGTAGCTATAGGTGTGATCTTTAACCAACTCACTGATAATAGACTGTTTATTGGATGTTATAATTTTGCTTACGAACCTATCAGAACCATTCGTGCTCCATTTGGTTTCTGATGGGTTGTGATGGGCCACAACAAATGTCTCAGGTTTCTGTCCCTGTTGAACTAGAAGAAAAATTCAGCAACAGGCTGTTTTCTTCCAACACAGCAAATGTCTCGGGTTTCCATGTCTTAAAATTTCCTGTTGAACTAGAAGAAAAACTCAGGAACAGCTGGGTTTTTTTGTGTTTGATTCACATTGTAAATTCAAGAGTAGGCCAACACAATACATATTATACTAATAATGGTTGTGTAGATATGCTAATCAATCAATGCCCATTTCAACAGACAGTAATATCCACCACACCCCTTGTTGTTGTTGTAGTCCCATTACTTTCTGGGCTTATACACTTTTATCTTTGAGTTAATTAGCAGTTCTAGCTAGCTTGCTGGGTGTAGCATAGAGAAAGGTATAGCACCATGGAGTGTCATAGGTGTAGTGTTACTTGGCTAGTATGGCTGCACACTTCTATCTTCTGGAACAAGTATATTATTACACATAGTGTGAAATTTCAAGTAGGCCCTTGTTACCAGTTCAGACTAGTTTTAATAATTAATTGTAATAAAACTTATTTATGGGGTGGGAGGTAGTGGGAATGGGAACCATGTGAGACCTCTAGGTGTCAACATGGATCCCAACTAGGTAGGATGAGGTTTAGTTAGCTTTGCCTACTAAATTAAGTTTGTCCCTTTTAATTGGGCCTTGTGGGTTAGGAGCTAACTGAAAATGTAACTGGTGAATAGTGAATAGCCAATAATTTGTCTGTTCTTTAAATGGTGCCAGGAATCCTAAACATAAGCTCCGAGTTCTTCCATTAGTAGGATGTTATAGAGAACTAGGTCCTTTATTTCATTACCTACCTGGTGACCTGTACCTAACAATTATAGCAGCCATGCTGCATCTTTGTGCAGTGCTGGAATTTATGAATTTTGGGCTGTTAATTAATTCTGTGGGACTTCTGTGAACAACACACATTCCACCTGTGTAGAACTTGAGGTCACCCACCTGCAGATAATTTTGTTTTACTTTTGGTGAAATTTCAGTTTTATGCCATACAAATAACTGACTTTCTCATTATCCACATTCTTTAGCTACCTAGATAGTCTGGAAAGAATTGGAGATAGACGCTATGTTCCTACTCTCCAGGATATTCTGAGGACAAGAGTCAAATCCACTGGGATTGTGGAATATGAATTTTCATTCAGAACACTGAACTTTAGGTAAATGCTGTAAAGTTTAGCATTTAGCCAAAGAGGCATATAAAATGATAAACAGATTTAATGGTCACTCTATGGACTAGTGATGAAGATGTAGACTTGCCTATGCACACAGTGAAGCCACTATAGTAAACATTATTTCTGCATCTCATAAACAGAATGGGTAATACATACACAGTGAACAAAATAAAGTCCTTTTTATAAATCAGACAATTGTTTTAACAAGTGAGATTATGATAAGACTATAATCACATCTGAGATAGCAAATGACATAATAGTATGTACATACACCATCACATCTTCACTAGTAAACATTTCTACCAATCCATGAGTTTTCAATAAAGACTCAATGAACAAAATATACTAGTTTAAGGTTCCCTATATAACTTACTACTTGTTCAATGATGGTTGTTATTGACTATCTAGAGTTGTTGATGTTGGTGGTCAGAGATCAGAAAGAAAGAAGTGGATTCATTGTTTTGAAGATGTGACTACCATCTTGTTCTTTGTGGCTTTATCAGCGTATGATCTTGGATTACGGGAAGACCAAGCTGTGGTAAGTAGATCAAACATAATAATACTTGTCATTTAATGGGATAGATCCTGTTAGTTACTGATCATCATGTGCATTAGCCCCACCCTATCTAGGGAAGCCTCATACTTATAGAGTTATGCAAAAAAAAAAAAAAAAAAAAAGCAAGCAAACCTATAAGTCTGTGCATGCCTATTAGAATTATAGTTTTGTCTCTGGCAACCTTTTCCAAACAGACACATTTCCCCCACAATGCTTTGCATTTCTTGTTTTTTATACATTGTATATAGAAGCAATAATAATAATAATAATAATAATAGCTCTACTATTGAGGTGAAAATATATAGCCATGAGATCTACAGAAGATAATACTTTATTATAGTGTAGGGGGTTAATTTATAAATTATTGAGAGTTGTATAGTGTAGATCGAATTATTATGCAGTTGTCTGAAAATGAGATTAACTGATCCTATGAAGATTATAGAGGTCTCACTATAGAAGATGCACTTTTGTACATACTTAATTTTAACAACCAACACAAATCTTACTGTGCATGTAATTCCTGTCCATTCAGAATCGTATGGAAGAGGCCCTGAGGTTGTTTGGGTCAATACTGAACAATAAATGGTTCCTGGATACATCAGTCATCCTGTTTCTGAACAAAAAGGATCTGTTTGAGCAGAAACTTCGAGAGAGACCACTTTCTATTTTCTACCCGGAGTATAGAGGTCAGTTAGAATAATTAATCTACTCCCCCCACCACCACAAAAAAAATGTGTCCCCCCAATGTGTCTTGGTGAGATCAAGCCATCTTTCACTAATCCTTATAGTGAAACTTGCTGAGAGAGTGTTAGCCTGTTTATGAACAAAATGACTTGTCACTCTGACACAATCAATAAAGAGGTGATGTGGTTATACAGTAGCCTGAGGTGGTTTGCTATTGTAAACTTCCTGTCAGACAGCCAGGATAAAAAATATATATATATACTGAGATTCATGTTATTAATATGCGCCATAAAATTAATTTATGGCCATATATTACACAAACCAAGCTACAAAATCTTGAGTCTCACAGAAAAGTATTGAGTTGAAATGCCTGTAATAGAGAATTTTCTTTCTGACAGGTCCAAACACATACCAAGCCAGTGTCAACTACATACGTGACAAGTTTGTCCAGCTCAACAAGAACCCAGAAAGGAAAACTGTTTATACTCACGCTACTTGTGCAACTGATACAGGAAATATAGAATTTGTCTTCAACTCTGTCACAAATGTAATAATCTCAGAGCATTTAAGAGACTCGGGTTTATTTTGAGCTAATAATTTCTGAACTTCTGTAAATATGTGTAAATTATATTGTCTGTGTAACATTCAGTGTGTTGTGTTGTTGTAAATACCATTGCAAGCTCCTTCTCTTTTCACTTAACATTCCATTCATCTATATCTCATTTTATAGTGTGTTCTTTCAGGTAATATTTTAACTCATGTCATGTTATTACCACTTACTTGTTCATCAGTTTTTGTTTGTATGTGTGTAGGTGCACTTTTGTATGTATACATGCATTTAAGACTATTATTATCATGCATGTATATCCATGTGTATATGCACAAATGAAAAATTCCACCTAAAATTCCACCTAAAATTCTACCTAAAGCCACCATTGATTACATTTCCTGTAATCTCACATTGGTATTACTTCTGTGTTCACCAAAATAACTAAAGCATTACCTTTATCCACTCATTCAATTCTTTTTTTGTACAATGTTATAATAAAATAGATATATCGTTACAGGTTTGCAATTATCAAGTTATGCAGTTCTCAATACAACTCCTACCTATAACCATGTGATGTGAAATCCACTACACCACATTACTAACAAGATTGTGTGATGCAATAGTTGGCTTATTACAAATCAGGTGCTCAACCAGAAGTATGTAGCACTTGAAAGAATTCTCCAGTCTAATCTCTACTATATAAAAGCACTGGCACATGAAAGAATTCTCCAGTCATTTCTACTAATAGCAGCACTGACACTTGAAAGAGTTCTCCATTCAGTCTCATTTGTACTAGAAGCAATGCTGCAGTTTTTCATTTGTACTAGAAATAATGTGGCACTTGATAGTTCTCCATTCAGTGCTAGAAGTAATGTCACTTTAACAAGAATTGTTTTAGTATAATGCTTCTCACCATGCTCCAAGAGGAAAAGTGGGTTTTCAAAAAAATTTTGTGGTTTGAGATGTTTAATATCATGATAATCAATTGCATGTCCCTCCTCTATAGAGTATGTACCAAGTAATAACTTCCTTTCAACACATCATCTGTATCATCTAGTTATTTAAAATGCTGTCCCTATAAAAAAAGTCTGATAATTAGATATGATAATTTAGTTGTAAAAAGACAGAATGAGATTAGGTGAATTCATTATAACAAAACTTAAAAAGTGACAAAGCTGCATGCATGGCAATGACTTTCACTGAGAGCCAAGGTAACATATAGAACAGGAACCACAGGTCATATCTGAGTGCCCAGGGTATTAATAGCAGAGATTTCATCAGCACCACTACTGATCATAGACATAAGAAGCATAGCATCAATCCTTTCTTCTCCCTCATGAACAAACTGTTCCAATCTCAACTGCTCTGTGACTTCAGTACTGACTTCAAAGAGAGGTGTTAGCAAGCAGAGGAGTTCTCCGAACCTTCCTGGGTCATCGGAGCTCATTTTTGTGTACTCCATCAACTTCAAGTGTTTGCTTTTTCGGTACTGCCTTACCACTACTCTGTTGAGGAGGCCATTAGATTCTAGAGTTGAGTATATAGCGTGTGCAAAATAATAATTGTTGTTATTATTATTATTATTATTATTATTATTGGTGATAGAGTGAACCCCATACTTGGGAGAGAGAAAAGCATTGCATATGAACATATTTCTGGTGCTTCTACTTAACCAAAAAGTTCATCTCAACAATGTGCATTCCGTCTAGGAGTTCAGACACACATACCAATCAGCATATACATGTAGGAACATTATTGCAGTGCATTCTCAAATCTCAATGGATTCTGTTCTGTTATAGAACAGTTACAACTGAAAGAGTGTGCACACAATTACCAACAAGAAAATGCATTTTCATGCTTCCACTAACTTCCAACTCTATACATACATAGGTAAAGGGTCATCACATTTCAGAAGTTACCCACTTGCCAGTCAGTAACTGGTACAATTATTATTGATATGATCAAACTTACCTGGATTAAAAAGGACAATTTCCATGAGCAGAGCAAGTTCTCTGTCATTAATATTGAGCACCTTGAGTGGGACAACTAACTTCTGTAGGGTAACAGACACGACACTAGCCACTCCTGAGTTGTGGTTAGTTGGACGTATCACTTTACCTGTGCTCCCCAGCAAGAGTAAGTCTAGTGACAGAGAGACAGAAAGTGTGGATTACCATGTAATAGCATGGAGAATAGTCTTTGATTCTTAATGCAAATGTACATGCAATGTAGCTACCGACTTAAGGGCCACAAAATTGCTAAGGACACAAAGAATACATATCCACAACAAACTGTAATGTAAATAGAAATGTCCCATACAATATTCTGTCTGGTAGAATATATTATTATTATTATTATTATTATTAATATTATTATTATTATTATTATTATTATTATTATTATTATTATTATTATTATTATAGTATCAGAATACACCAAAGAATTGTTATTAAGAGAAGGAGTCTACTTTGTTATGTAAGCCCAAATCATCATTTTTTATAGTTATGTCATTAATGACATTTGTCATTGACGACCATTTCCATATATGTAATTTCATGCTCACATTCCTCTAGTAAGCATATAGAAATATTTCAATGAGCTCAAGAGTAGTGAATGTATTAGCAGGCCACCTCTCTATTACAGTGAGACCTGTCTATAGAGGTCACCGTATAAGCAGAACATCTCTAATTGTGAGCTACCTCACTATTCTAGTGCTTGATCACTGCTACACATGTATTCAGAGAGATGGCCCACACATTCAGAGACATTACTTGTCAAAGGATGTACATATTCTCCATTAAGCCAGTGATCACTCACCGTTATATGCGATTGAGCCACGAGCAAATCCTAACATTACCAGCTCTGGAACAGTCCTCCTCAGCAAAGCTTTTTGGTCCAGGGGTGAAAGATCATCAAAGCCCGAGACATCAGACTTAGCCCAGTTGAAAAGTGAGCGTATTCTCAAACGAAGGGAATCCAGAACCTCCTCCAACTTCGCTTCAGCTAGGTGTGTCATGTGAGCTATAATGGAACGAGTTTACATTTGGTTAATGTGTGCATTACTTCATCAACCTTTCATGACATAGCAATGTTCTGATCAGTCTCATGCCCCTCCCACATACCCCTCCCTCCTTCCCTCACCCACATACTCCTCCCACATACCCACAGAAAGGGGAGGGTCTGAAATATAAAGGCACTCCCAGTTTCTCAGTGAACTAGCCAATCAAATAACTAAGTAGCATATGTTCTAGTAATCTGGAGCTAAGCAATCACATGATACCCAGACTTTCATACATCGAAACTATTATAATACAGTGTGCTACTTTCTAGCTATCTGATTGGTCAGTTCTCTGAGGACTAGAATGCTCTGACTTCATATTCCAGACTATCTCTTTTCTGTGTGTGTTTGTGGAGGGTTGGAGACAAAAGACTATGTTCTCTCTGGGAAGATGGGCCAGTGGTGAGGTGGACTGCCGAACGGGAAACATTCAAATTCTACTGAAGGCAGCATAGAGCCCCCACTAATGGGTATTGAGAGAGAGAGAGAGAGAGAGAGAGAGGGGGGGGGGGGGGGGGGGGGATTTGACTTCTCGAGGAGAAAACAAGGAACAGATCTTAAACAGAGAGAGCCCACTCTTTAATGTTAATTAAATTCACCAATAAAAGCAGAAATTAATATTATTATTTATATTTAATCTTGTCAGTAATGTAAAGATTCTCCAAACTATGTGTATTTACAGGTCAGAGTATAAATATGACAACTTACTATGGGATTTTCCTTTACTATGGACTGGACTAGAAGAGGCTGAGGAAGAACCCTTAGGATTGTTTTTACTACCCCCTGAACCATCAGGGGAGTCACACACGTTCACTTCTGGTTCCTGCACACATTACAACACAATCAACATTTAATTCAGGGGGTGGAGTGAGTGGGATGGTGGAGTGAGTGGGATGGGTGGAATGAGTGAGATGGGTAGAGTGAGTGGAGGGGAATTCGCCCTTCAACTTTAGTAGTTTCCTTCCTTGTCTTCTTCCCAAGGTATTAAAGATAATAACTTATAAATCTGGAAACTCTCAAGTAGCAATAATTTTGTTTTTCTTTCTAATTTAACGACTGTACATGATAATTAAAATTTTTGTTGGCCATGAAACATAATTTTCTTTATGTAAAAGCTTTCAATCTCAAAATTTCAAGAGGAAAGAAAATAATTCCCTCCAGACACACCTTACCCAATCTTATCTTTCAAGTAAGCAAACAAACAAACAAACAAAAGACAGACACAAGCAAGAAAAAGGCACAACAGACCGACAGCATACATTGGGCAACTCTTCAGGTTGGGTCCTGTTTATGGATGGAATAGGAACAATCCTGAAAGGAGACTTTCCCAGAGAAGAACTTCCTCTCTCTAGAAGTTGGTTATTGATCCCTAGGGAAGAGCAGGGATGGGTACTAGACAGCATCATTGGCAGGAGGGTGGGTGTCAGAACTTGGAAAGGAATAGAAGGATGTGTATTGAATAGGATGGTACCTATGTGACAAATAGGTAAAGAGTCATCACATCTGTGACTGCTATTGTATACATTAGCTACATATTGCAATATTATATTGCAATAACATTGAGAGGAACCAGTTTGGCACACAATAATGAGTTGTAGGAAGTTAAAGCTGAGAAGTGGAGTATATAATCAAGCACACAGGCTGGCTATAAGACTACCCTGATGTACAAGGTTATATCATGCACAAGATGTGTGTTGACATTATCTTAATAGACCAGGGCCTTATGTTTCCTACAGTAGACCCCTAACCCTCAGTGTCTATATCCTACAGTAGACCCCTAACCCTCAGTGTCTATAACCTACAGTAGACCCCTAACCCTCAGTGTCTATATCCTACGGTTAGACCCCTAACCCTCAGTGTCTATATCCTACAGTAGACCCCTAACCCTCAGTGTCTATATCCTACAGTAGACCCCTAACCCTCAGTGTCTATATCCTACAGTAGACCCCTAACCCTCAGTGTCTATATCCTACAGTTAGACCCCTAACCCTCAGTGTCTATATCCTACAGTAGACCCCGACCCTCAGTGTCTATATCCTACGGTTAGATCCCTAACCCTCAGTGTCTATATCCTACAGTAGACCCCTAACCCTCAGTGTCTATATCTTACAGTAGACCCCTAACCCTCAGTGTCTATATCCTATGGTTAGACCTCAGTAGTAGTGTATATCTAAGACCGGGTGGCCTTTATTTATTATATTATTCATCTGGCTGCCCACAGCATTCCTTCCTGACTGTTACACACTCTGAAGTCTAATAACATATCACTTATAAGGCTTTAATGTCAACGTCACTGGCTAAACTTTGACCTATTGTAGCATGTTAGCCCACAGCATGCTGTTAAAGCATTGTTGAATGAGCGTGCATCAATGAATAAGCTACCACCTGGAATGTCATAAAGCTCCACACTGTGGCTACCACACACATAATAAGCTATTCTTTGAAGCTCTGTGAGTCATTGGAAAGGGTCTAGACAACTCTCTCTCTCTCTCTCTTTCTGCTTCTAATATTCTGTGAACTGTAAAAAGGGTGACTGGCCAAATACCTTCCATGTTGAATATTTTAATGAGGACTTTGAAAAATATATTCTGCAGAATAATACTATTCTTAACTAACAGACAATTGCATGCATGTCACAGTTATGTCTCTCCTACACACACCATTGGGTCAAACAACATGACAGATTCACACATTGCAAAATTAACCTTACTTGGACTAGTAGTTTGTCCCTGAATGTGGAGCTGAGGAGATATTCCAGGAAGGTTTAGAGAGTTCAAAGCAGATGGTGATGAGGTTGTGAAGAAACTTCTCGTTTCAGAAGGAGTAGAAGATGAGGTGTCCATCTTGTCTGGCCGGCTATTGATGACCAGTGAAGGGTTCAGAGAGAGCCTCTCACTCTGGGAGGAAGGAAGAGGGTGGTGGTGGTGATGATGGTGATGGTGGTGGTGATGGTTGGAAGGAGGATGCGTAGGAGAAGGAAGTGGTGAATGATGAGGTGTGTGCACTGGTGTGGCATGTGGAGTGACGTGCAGTGAACTGTGAGCCGATATGTTAGATTCGGGACTGTTCCTACGACTGGAAGGTTCACTACGAGGGTGCAATGGGGTGAGGGGAGGCGTGGTAAGACCACTCCCACTAGGAAGGGGTGAGGGCTGATAGACTGTAGTATGACAACTATTTATTGGTTCCATACACTGCTTCTTCCCAGGGATCAAGTGCTGGACTTTTTCTCTCTGTTCCTCTCTTAACCCACGTTTTCCCTGTATCATGACCATATCCCCATCCCACCTGTCAGTAGTGACGTTTGCCCGTGATCCTGTGTGCACAGTAGCACTTGAAATTGTGGTACCAGTAATTGGACTCAAACTAGCAACAGCCGAGTTGGAATTGGAAGCAGAGTAATTTGACCCTTCAGTGTTCCCATCCTTGACTGGACTAGTGTTTATTTTCTCAGAAATATTTTCCATACCGTCATATTTAAACAACTGGGGAACCGTAGTAGAGGCAGATTGCACATAGAGCATTGCTTCAGAGGGAGACATTTTAAATTTCACATTGGCAAGATCAGTGTCTGATAATTTGAGCTCACTGTCAGAATGGCTTGGTCTCCTTGGGCTCAGAATGACCTTCCCTTTATTGTTTGTCTGGTCACTGTGAGAGGAGTTCTCTCCATCTTTCCAGGCACCATTAGACTCTGAAAGAACAGGGACCAGTTCTTCCTTGATAGAGATTTTGCCTTTATGTCGTTTAGTCTTCACCAAACTCCTTCCATTCTTGTTACCAGATTGAGGTGAGGGCCCAATGATTTCTTCTTTATTAGCTGCGTTGACATGTCTTGGCTTTCGAGGAAACCTCTTCACAGCTGAAAGTAAAAGCATTTGATCTAAAACCAGCAATTTAGCAGGGAAATACAAGGCCCTTCTGAACTGTCCCCATATTACAACAACAATAAACAGCAGCTAGGGGTCCTATAACTGAGGGGTGCGGGACTACTATCACAAAACTGAACAATAGCCATTAAAAAGAGTAGAAGAGTATATGAGACTAGGCAAGAGATGGACTAGTATAGTCTCCCCCCCCCCTCCCCCCTCATCCCCCTCCCCCTTCCATCCCCTCCCCCCTCATGGCCTCCAAATGGATTGTATATTAGGCAATACTGGGTGGTGTGGTAGAATACACCTCTACAGCAGCTACACAAGTATCTCCTACCAGGAAGCAACAGAGAACAAACATTACCCACAGTAAGGTTACCAATAGAGCCATTTAGACACTACTGAGGTCTAAGAAAGGGTGTGTTAGTGAAAGACCAATCCATAGGAGTTCTTTTATCTCTTAATTAATTACATCTTTATCAAATCTGTAACCATATTTCATTCACACAAATAGAAGCTCTATTACAATGTACAGAATACACATCTGCAGCCAGCTTCCCAAACAGCTAACTAAATTTGTATAGGTACAAAGTACACAAACCATAGTCTTCCAGGATATACTACCTCACAAACATTGGTATGTTAGGCACTCTATGGCTGTATCCTACATTCCAGGTTAGCAGCTGGTTGGCTCCAGTTATTAACCAGTCAGAACTGGTACAGCTAAAACAACACACACTAGGTACACACTGGGGGAGGTCTAATTAAGTGTACCTAACAAGTTTAACTTCTCTCTACTGGTGTCTAGGAAACACTGAAGTTTTGAGAAGACAGCTGTGTAGGAGGGCAGGAAGACTTCCTTCTGCTCATGATTTCTGACATGTACTTACTATTCTTTTAGAGGTCACTCTAAACTACCTACAAGTCATTGCCTGAGGTGAATTACAGGTGAACTGCCTGAGGTGAATTGCCTGAGGTGAATATGGATCAAGCATAATGAATGATTTGTTGTTGTCGTGAATATGGCACAGAAATACACACAACACTATCCAGGAGGGGACAGTTCAGCTTTAACAAAGAGATATTCCTTCTTCTAGAACACAGCACCATAACATACCTTAACACACCATAACATATCCTAACACACCATAACACACTATAGCATACCATAACATACCATAACATACCATAAGATGCAATTTTGGGAGGGGGGAGGGGTTGATTGAGGAAAGGAATACTCTAACCCTACAGTACAATGCCCTGTAGAACACATGCAATAAATATACTCACAGTCTAGCTTCATTCCTGCCTGGATACACTGCTGAAAGCGACAAGCCTGGCACACCTGTTTCAAGTTTTCTGTTGTTCTTCCAACATAACAGTTCCCTCCAAACCTACACTTATAGTCACGATTCATCTGGACCGTCCGTCTGAAGAAACATTTGCAAGCTTCACAGCAGATAACCCCATAGTGACGACGGTAGAAAGAACCTGTGGGAGCTTGGTCTGTGCAAACAACACAGTCAATACCTATAATGTGTGTGTGTGTGTGTGTGTGTGTGTGTGTGTGTGTGTCAAATATGAGCATTGTATTAGTCAGTCTAGTGTGAGAACGGTTCTGTTTAGTGTGTGTGTCTGTCTAGTGAGTTTAGTAATCAAAGTACAGAAAGCCAGCAGAACCCATACAACAGGTAAGAAAGCACATGGCATGTACACTACCAATTAAGTACATATACCACTAGTACAAGAAAACTTCAGCCCTTTCTCCCATCAATCCCAGCCCTGCCCCACCACATGCAGCCCCACCAATCCCATGCAGCCCCACCAATCCCAGCCCTTGTCCCATCAATCCATCCTAGCCAGAATATAACATGGCAAGTACCAGGAGTGAAGTATATGCTGCACCATATTTCTAGGTTTTTATACTGAATTAATGTAGGCAAAAGCACAGCAATAAGCTCATGCCACAGCAAGAACACTGTCACAGCAAGCACATATTACTATAGAGAAGGGGGTGAGGAACAAGTCAGATCTCATTGATCAACCTTGAGCAGGTTGGGCTTGTATATCAGGATGTGAATTAACCTTGAGCAGGTTGGGCTTGTATATCAGGATGTGAATTAACCTTGAGCAGGTTGGGCTTGTATATCAGGATGTGAATTAAGAGCAGGTTGGGCTTGTATATCAGAATGTGTTTGTTCCAGATTAGCTAACTTGTTTGTGTAGGCTGGGTTTGTATATCTATATATCAGATGGATTATAAGCAAGTTGCACTGCTAATATTTTCACCAAAGTTGAGATGAAACTAGAGACTTTTGTACAGAAACTCTGGACATAGTTACTTTAACATGACACTGAGACACTGCACATCACTCGAAGAGTAACTAACAATTTTAGGACCAAGAGCAAAGTGACAAGCATAGCGACTACAGAACAAGAATTTATTCAACCCATAGCTTAGGAGAAGAGCTTAGGGGAAGAGCTTAAGAGAAGAGCTTAGGAGAGGAGCTTAGGAGAAGAGCCTAGGAAAAGAGCTTAGGAAAAGAGTTTAGAAGATTAACAAATAATATACAACTCAAGCCCACCTATAAGGAAACTACCCAAAATGTGTCAGACTAACTGATATAGACAATATGTATATACACAGCCTACCAATAGGAACATGGTTGTCAACCCCTCCCCTCCACCCCTCCCTCCATTAATGCCAATACAAATAAGATCTCCTTAATAACTTTTTAGTGAATAGAGCTGAGTGCTTAGGAGTTCATAGTGCACCACACCTACATTCCATCTATGGAAAGGTCAAACTAGTACCACCATTAGCCATAGTATAAAAGAGCCTTAATTAGTAATGGAATATCTAGTACAGGAAATTTAAGGGGGGAAAAAATCGGGTTCGTTTGTCGGCCATAACTTTTTTATGCTTCACCCTACAAACTTGATTTTTGCACCAAATTACTCCTTTTCTCACAAGCTTTTTTTTTTTTTTTTTTTGAGCACAAAAACATAGACTAGAGATGCATGATTGGGAAGTTACTGGCTCATGCACCAAAAACTTTAGGTACACTGTACACCACACTAGTATACACCAGACACTCCATATTTGGTATGTCGTTAGAGTAACCACAGAGGTGTTGATTGCAATGTTAAAAACCCACCGCTGCAAAAAAGAATTTTTTTTATTGGGACCCCCCAGGTCAAGTTTAACTTTACAGCAAATAAATATCCTTGACTTTGGGTCAGTGGCATTGAAACTTAAAATTCAGCAACAGACATTCTATTATTTATTGCAAGATATTTATTCCAATTCCCTAACAGTGAGAAACTAAGAGCCCACCATTAGGAACACATCACACAGACCACACATCACACTCACCACACACACACCACACTACAACAAATTAATATCTAACATCTCTAAAAGACAGAAATAATGTCATTCTATACCTGTCAGTGCCACTCCCCTGTTATTTTTGATCATGCTACCAGGGCTATGAGGGGCGTGGCCATTAGCAGCATCAGCAGCAGTAGCCGAATTAGCAGACTCAGCATCCTTTGAGCTGGAAGGACCTCCCTCTTCTGCGGCTTCCATTTGAGAAGGCATCCAAAATCACAACAGGGAGACAAAACTGAGCTCTAGAATGTGTGCAAGTAAAGACAAATAGAATACAATACAATACAATAGTACAGGCATATCAGGAAACCTCCTTAATTTTAGTGAAGCAGCTAAAACTACTCAAAAAAGACAAAGAAATTACCAAAGACTCACTAAAACTTCCCATTATACAATTAGATAGTAGAGTAGTGGAACCCTCTAATCCAACTCCCTGAAATGACGACACCTCTGTATACAGTGGAACCCTCTAATCCAACTCCCTGAAATGAGGACACCTCTGTATACAGTGGAACTCCTCTATTCCAACACCCTGAAATGAGGACACCTCTGTATACAGTGGAACCTCTAATCCAACTCCCTGAAATGAGGACACCTCTGTATACAATGGAAATTCTATATTCCAACTCCCTGAAATGAGTATACCCCTGTCTTAAATTAACAGCTTATGTGTTATTAATAGAACTTCAGGCATTCATGTGCTCATAAGGAGACCTTATACAGTAGCAACATCACCTTGGGCATTACACCCTTTAATATACCTCACGTATGTATAAAAATACCTTATAAATGTGAACAACACCATACTTAATGAAGGTATTATGTGTGCTACCAAGTAAGCCAGAGGTTAGAGACCTTTAAAATGCCACCTTTAATGAAGCAGCACTTGGCCTGCTATACAGTGTTCCAGAATCTTGTACATAGATATCTGGTTACAGCGAAACCTCTCTATCCCAGATACCTTGGGATAAATTAAAGTGTCCTGATTAGACAAGTGGGCTCATTTCAGGGGATGAAGTTCTATTAATCAAGCTGTGTCCTCATTTCAGGTTGGAATAGAGGAGTTTCACTGTATACGCAAGTGTCTTCATTTCAGGGGGTTAACAGAGGGGTTCCTCCTGTATTTCTTATCTCATATTATGATGACCTTTTCTTATTTACCAACAGAATACAATTAACTTACAGTCAATAGAAGTGAAGTCATTAACCCAATAATAATGTGTAAGTTAAATAACTTTACAAGTGACTATTCAAAAGTAATTTTCACCTTGAGTGACATGAGGAATCACAGATATATAATTTATGTAACTCTATAAATTTTCATGAGGCCCCACGAAAATTTATCAACAGTTAAAGTTTCCTAGTACATTTGCTTTTCACTATTGACATGACAAAAATATATTAACAACTAAAATTTTTCCTTCCACTATTTATGCCAGAAAAAACCTCTAAAACTGTATGTAAGTAATTGTATAAGCGTGTGTTCAACATTAACCGGTGGCTTCAAAGAGCCACTTGTCAAGTCGAGAGAGACAGAAAGAACTTTCTGAGTGATGGTTAGTGAGCCAGAAGAAGTCTGAAGCAAGGATCAGTGTACTTCCCTCCCATCCTTGATTTCCAGTTTAGCAATGAGCTTACTACCATCATAACCTGAAGGGTCACTTGGTCTTTCAACTAACCACAGAGACCTCCAGCATGCTTGCCTAGAAGGTATAGAAATAGAGCCCCAAGTACTAAAACAGAGAGAAATAGAGTCCCAAGCACTAAATAGAGTCCCAAGTATTAGAAACAATCTTGTTTCTCCAGTTAAACCTGAAGAAAAATACTTCAAGAGGAGAGACAGTAAAGGTTTTATCAGGGATGCTTTATAATCTGCTACCAACTCTACCACAGAATCTGGAACAGGAATATTAACTCTACTGATGATTAGAAATGTGGAGTGCTACTTTTGCTGTCCTGTGAGGACCACTTAGAGTCTGCTGTCCCATGAGGACACTGAAGAGTCTACGGTCCCATGAGGACAACTAAGAGTCTGCTGTCCCATAAGGACACTGGAGAGTCTGCTGTCCCATGAAAACACTGAAGAGTCTGCAGTCCTGTGAGGACAACTAAGAGTTTGCTGTCCCTTGAGGATACTGGAGAGTCTGCTGTCCCTCGAGGACACTGGAGAGCCTGCTGTCTTGTGAGAACACTGAAGAGGTTCAGGTAGTTGGGAGATGAAAATCAAAAAGTGAGATTGTAAGTCAAGAAATAATGTTATATTGAAGATATTAAACTTGACCTGGGGGGTCCCAATAAAAAAAATTCTTTTTTGCAGCGGTGGGTTTTTAACATTGCAATCAACACCTCTGTGGTTACTCTAACAACATACCAAATATGGAGTGTCTGGTGTATACTAGTGTGGTGTACAGTGTACCTAAAGTTTTTGGTGCATGAGCCAGTAACTTCCCAACCATGCATCTCTAGTCTATGTTTTTGTGCTCAAAAAAAAGCTTGTGAGAAAAGGAGTAATTTGGTACAAAAATCAAGCTTGTAGGGTGAAGCATAAAAAAGTTATGGCCGACAAACAAACCAGGTTTTTTTTAATTTTTTCCCCCCTTAACTAAAGTCACCAGATAACATCTTGGGCTCAGAAAAATTTGCCTAGATGCAAGGTTTTCAAAAGAGTAAGTTAAGCACATGCCAAAAGAATGATGCTTCACCAAGCCACTAAAGTAGGTAGTCTCTACACCAGTCTCACAGGGTAAGTCCAGCATCTTCAAGAACATTATATCACTAGAAGAACATATTATAACCACATCACTCCAACAACTTACTACAGAGTTCAAAGGTTGCTCTACCCAGAAACACTACAATATAAGTGCTGTAACCTGCAGTCATGTTCCTTATTCAATTCTTGGATCGTGTCCCTCTTAGATAAACCATTTATTACAGTTACTCAGGAAAGTATCACTGACAAGACATTTTAACACTTTAGTCGGTACCTGAATGATTACATGCATGCAGTCTAGTTGCATAGACTGCTATTTGCATACTTCATAATTATACACACACTTTCCCCACTTCACTGGCCCAGGAAAGGTGACCATATATTATTAGGAACCTGGAGAAGGGAGGAGAAGACCAATGGATCCTACCACTACTTCATGAAACTGATAAATTTTGGAGAGGTAAGTCACATTTGTAGTAAGCATTGAACTTGTAGAAGATCAATCAATACCTTATAACTTCCTATTGTGTCAGGAATACAGTATGACTACTAGACATAGTATAACATGCATAATCACAGGTACCTCCAGCAAGGATCTGTCCACACTACCCAAATTAAAACTAGCACAGAGCATAATGGCTATTTAATTTGCCCAGACTCTTAACAGCAGAGAACCACATCATCATGCAGCATATAATTGTGTCTATATATCTAAGTCAGAGGGGAGGGGCACTTTTCCCTCTCTCCCTTCCCCAATCTCACCCCTCATCCTTCTCCAACTATAACACTAACAACTACTCAACAAAACATAACAGACAAGCCAGTTGAAAAAATGCACCAGAAATGACCTTAGAAGGCATATTAAAGGAGAACATACTCCTCCCTCCCCAGACCCCCCTCCCCCCCACTTTAATAATGCACAAATTTTGTCCTTCCTCACCTTCCATTTTTCCAATTGAAAGCCAGACTGGCTATCGTGGGTTATAGCTGATGACACAAACCAATGAGTTTTAGTGGTAATAAACACTTGAGAAAGACATACACATTACTCATAACCTCATCACAACAGTATAAGGCACACTCCAGGAGGAAGAGCATGAAACCATAACAAATTCTCCTAATGGAGAGATAAAGGATACTCCTCACTGGAGGAAGATGTAACACCATAAACCATAAGGGTTACTCCTCCTAATGAGAGGTGTGACATCAAAGCCAGTCAAAGACAGGATTCATGATCATTGCATAAAGTGGGTGTGGCTATCTAGCACACTAATACTATGCTAACATGTACCACATCCCTAGCTCTGCTCTAACCTCTCTAAGAGTAGAAGTTGTATAGCTGTTATTGAAGATTAGAAGGTCAACCATATAATCTCGATGAAGATTACACCTATATCTTGCAAACCATCGATCAAACTTCCTACCAGTCTTGTATTGGCTAGACAATTCTATGATCCTCCAGATAATGTAATATGTCTTGTGTTAGACTACTCTTCCTCAGAGTTTTTTAACTTTATCTGAGCACCATCTCCTGACAATTTATCGGCTGATCCAGAAAAATTTTAAAAGGGGTGACTTTTAATTTTTGCCAACGAATTTTGGACTCTATAGAAAGTTTGACAAATAGTATGGAAATTATTAAAATTAAGTGGAGGGAGGGGGGGGGGGGGGTGACATATCACCCTATTCACCCCCCTGGATCAGCCCATGCAATTCATGGGTAATTTAACTCCTTCTCATGTTCAAACTGCCATCATATAGCATGCAGATATACAGCTTTAAAACACCCACAGTTGCAATACCACTTGTATAATGCTGCGAGTTTATAGCTAGATGGCTGAGACATCCCCAGTCTCTTGTTACTGAGGAACTTGTACTTTCTGTAAGGTAGCCATGTGCATTTAACTTTTTACTGTAGCTGCATGCACTTGATTTGTGCTAGCCAAAAAGGAATGTAATATAAATGTGGACTGGTAAAACGTACTAACTTGGAAAAAATTAATGAGACTTCAAATTTGATCATTAAATCTAGCTTATTGCTAGACCAAGATTAATTATCTGCTCTAGCTAAACAGTCACACCACCAAGGCAGTCATCCACACTTATAATAATAAATTTTAATTATTATACTCTTTGGCATTGCATCATGATTTTTATATGTAGCTAGCCAGCTTTATTCTAGTGAGTCAGTAGCCAGCAAGTGTTCGGCATGATATGTAGCTAGACTTTTACAACATACATTGCAATCTATGGTACTACCTTAAAGCTGTCAAATCAAATGAAAAGTCTTCTAGGCAGTTAGAATCTCCCTACGAAACTCAACGACAACGAGCTAGCTCAGGCAGTGATCGCCTGGCCGGGCCGGGGGGGTGTGCACATCACGTGATATTCATGTGATCATCATGACGTCATTATTTTTGCGCCATTTTTACCAAGCCCTCGCCTCTAATGTCCTCTTCAAACTGGAGTTCAAGATCTATGAAGAGGCTGTTTCTGTTCTGAACTTTTGAACTTTCTCCTTAGTGTACCCTTGCAGTTTGAGCGGCTCCCTCGGAAGGAACTGCAACACAGCAGAGAGTAGAGGTAACTCTCTCGCAGCTAGCACTGCTGGTGGGGTAGAATAGCAATGGCGTCGCTGTGCCTGAAGGCGGCTGTTATAGTATAGCTAGCTGGCTAAGTTACCTGGGGAAGACCGTGGCGCTGATCTATAGCTAGTTAGTTAGCTACATAGCTTTGGAAAACGAAGCATCTATGACTATATGTGCCGGGTTATAGCTATTTAGTAGCTACATGCTTTGATACGTATTGTTATAAATTCTGGCACTTCTATGACATCTGTAACTACACTATTAAGTATACAATTAGCCATGACCATGTAAATATAGTTTTTATCTTGAAATGAAAATAAGTTCATGTTTAAGGCATTTGGAAAACCTGGTATCACATTTTTTAACCTGAGTGCTAGTTTTTGGTAACTAGATATGATATTTTTGTTTGTTCATGGAGAATGGCTTACTAGTCACTTGAGTTTGTTTTTCTTGGGGTCCTAGTGGAACTTATTATGTTATACACTTGCAATGAATACTGGCAGATATTGTGGGGGAGAGGTTTTAGGTTTTAGTACCAAAAATTACCCCATTCGGTTCAAAGTGACATTCAGAGACCCAATACACATTGGCGTATGCTAAGTACACACACCCAAATCGACTCAATCTGAAGAGCGCCTCTAATACTGTTATATAAATAATTATGTCAGCTGAATAATTATAGTGCTATGATAATTATGTGTATGTGTGAGGCTGAAATCTCTGATTTGTGGTGACCTTTAATGCATTTATCCTATCACTACTTTTTCTTATATTACTAACATTACATTCCTTACTATAAGTGTCAGTTAATTATTGGTCACCATTAAGTATTTAGTGGGTCATTAGACAATTGTTCGGGTTCAAGCAACAGCAGATACTCAGATATGTCTTTATTTGCAGCCCTGGAAGTTGTGCATAGTATCTGTCTGCTAATGTATTGAATGTACTGCTTAGGTAGGTATGCTCCCAGGTAACTTATGACGTAGGAAGCAATTTTATTTTGGTGGAATGGCGCTTCCTAAAGAGAAAACATGCACAACTGAGAGTGTGTTCACACATAGAAAGGATGTTTTTTGAAGCATATGTCATGAGATCATAATGAAAATTATAGAATGAATCCAGGTATACTCTCAAACCTATCAAGCCAGGAAGAAAGAATGTGTCTTATGGTGTACTCTATCTTAGGATACTCATGTTTCGATAATGTGTGTGTACATAGTCTACACTATTTTATAGCAGCTATTTTTACTGGATGAAGGTCAACCAACACAGGTAGCAAATGCATTGATTGTTGGGCTTCATGTAACTGAATTACCCACCCACCTGTTCCTTAGAATTTACTACATGTGCATGTGTAACAAGGATGAAAGTAATCTGCTGTATGGAGTAACATATTGAAATTTTTCGTTCATTTACTTAGCTTGCTGCTTGACAATCTTCACTGCCATCATAGTCTGTAACCTAAAATTATTTTCTTTTATAATAATCTGTAGCTCTACCTACTGCACCAGAACTATCTCTTTAACTGCTCTGCACACTTTAGTTCTAGCAAGTTGTGTGTATTAGGCCTTAGTAGGCTCAGCTCAATGGTAAAGCTGATCGTCTTTAAAGGCTACACCTTGTTTATATCTACATGCCTTTTTAATTAATCATGGCCTAGCTGTCCACTTTGTTCAAATTGTACAATTACCAAACCTGTGAGAGACAAGCATTGTTTACTACAGCTAATGAGGTTAAAATTTGTCTATAATGAAATAATAATGATCCATTGCTCCTTAGTAGGTGTACAATCATAATCTACCAATATAAACATGGTCATTCTACATGGTGGAATGCATATCCTCACATCCCCTACTTTCAGTGGGCATGTTTATCTGTAACCTAGTCTTTCCCTCCCAAATATAAGAAAAAGGTCGCATGACCTTGACCAATTAGGCTTAGTACAACTTTAAAATCACATAATATTGCATACTTTTCAAGAAGTTCAGCTCTCAGCTGATAATAATCTGTATAATGTGCAAGTAGTCAATCAGTGATGCCTAGATTGATGAAAATGTGACTTCTTGAACAAGAAGCTGTTACTCATAGGATCAGCAACATCTTAAACTTATCATGTTACGTAGCTATACTTATACAAGCTACATAACCAGCTCATAATTTTATGCAAATTAGCTGTAAGTTGCTCATACTGTACAGGAAGTATAGAGTGATTGTGAGGTTATGATGTGTTGCTTTTGATTGCCATTTGTAAGATTTCATGCCCACATTTTACACCCAGTTTGCTTCTATTGGGTGGTTTTTATGGCAACTATTAAACCACTATTGGTGAAGGTCACTTTTTACTTCCTGTACTAGACCAGTTCCTCATCTGAAAATGAAATGATGTTACATAACCAGACATTATGTCTGGTACATGTCCTTTCCATACCATCACACTTACTGTATATACTTCAAATGCTGTGCTATACAGATATAACAGTCTCCATGGATGGAGAAATGAACCAAGTAACAGACCCACAGATTACCACTGTGGAGACCATTATTACTAATGATGATTTGGAAAGTGACGCTGTGGGAGAGGTTATTGAAGCAGAGACTTACGCTGAAGAATATGAGGTGAGCTTAAAATATTTTTTATTCCCCCCCATCCGGGCCGGTTGGAGTAATAGAAACGTCCGAGTAATTAGTGCGCGCGCGTATGCAACGTCACTGTTGCGTGTACGTGACGTGTTTACACTTTGAACTGGACTGTGGCTGAAAGTATATAAAAGTAAGTTGCAGTTCTTATCTCAGGAAACAAAAGAATAAAACTTCGAAAGCTAGAGAAAGTATTAAGGCTAAACTTAACAATGTGTTGTAGTGTCTTTTCTCTACTGAGCCAAACCGCTCAGATTCCTGCTCCGCAGTCGACTGAACAACTGAGTCAGATCCCTTCACCTCCATTGCACGATTCTTCCAACTATCCTATCGATTCGGGAGCATCTACACCTACCAGTGGCTACGCTAGTACCAGTCCAGTGAGCGATTACCCACTCACTCCCGAGAGCGTCCCTGTGGAGGTGGTCGAGAGCAAAACTTTTGGATACAATTTTTCTCCTACCGCGGGTAGCCCACATTATCAAGCTTATGGGTACTCACCTACAGCTAACTATCCTAATAGTAACTCGTTCTGTGCGCAGCAGCAGCCGCAACAGCCTTATTGCAATGAGCAGCAATATTATTCCAACCGAGAATATGGCCAACCAATGTACCAACCCCATTTTTGCTTTAATAATTATCCACAGACCTCTGAAGGTATGACTACTGACCCCCAAAATCACTCCCTGCAACAGACTATCTGCAAAGTGTGTGGAGATACTGCTTCTGGGAACCATTTTGGTGTACAGAGTTGCGAGGCATGCAAGAGCTTCTTTAGAAGGAGTATTCGTGCCAATGCACGTTATGCTTGTCGTGGTAGTCGATCCTGTGCTATTGAGAAACACACCAGGAATCGATGCCAATACTGTCGTCTCCAGAAATGCACTGCCATGGGCATGCGGAAAGAAGGTATATAAAATTTGTGCATGTCAATAGTCATGTTAACTTAATATTTTCTTACTTTAGCTGTTCAAGAAGAACGCACACCACAAGGTGCTAAACTCCAGAGAGCCAGAACTCCAACACCATTGGGGTTTTCCAATCTTAACTTCATCCCTCCAGCAGTTCCATACTTTCCACAAAACTTTGACTCTCCAACCAGCCCTGTTCCAAGAATGCTTTCCCATGCTGCTAGCAGAATGTATGGCTCCCTCCCAAATCTGAAAATGGAATTTGATTCTTCATCAGCTCCTTCTCCAGGCATGCTAACTCCCCAGGCTAGATCATTCACTCCACCCTCACTGGATACTTCAGCTTCTTCCACTCAGATATCTGTTTCAGTATTGGTTAATGCTGATATGCAATCTGAGAGCCAGCCTGAAGCTATGAAGAAACCAGCTAGCAACATCAAGTTGGAGGACTTGTTTGAAGGAATCAAAGCCTCTCTTTTAAAAGTCATTGAGTGGTCAAAGCGTATTCCTGCCTTTGGCAGCTTGAGCCTGGATGATCAAGTCAAGCTTCTGAAATCTAGCTGGTGCGAACATTGTACTCTTAAGTTGGCTGCTCAAAATGGACCAAAGTCGGATACAGTTCTACTAGCTAATGGCCTCTCATGCAGCAAGGATAACATTGAAGACCCTGAAGTTAGACGTGTGTTGTTCAGAATCTTCAACGAGTTGGCCTATTGGCTGGACTACTTGAATGTTGATCGAGTGGAACTTGCCTGTTTGAAAGGAATATTACTTTTCAATCCTGGTAAGTGGAAAAATTTAACTTCTCTTTCATTAGATACCATGGGGGTGGTGGCTTGGTAAATGCATACTGTAATATGATATTATAAACACAACACATGCTGTTGTCTATGTAATTTCCTGTGCCAACTTATTAATGATGACCTTTCATTTTTGTGATGCCTCACTTCCAGATAAGGCTTCCTCTAATGTGGTTTTAATTTCTTTCTTCATTAGATGCCAAAGGTTTGAGTCCTGCATCCAAGAAGAAGGTAGAAATCTTTCAGGAGCAGATTCTGCAGAGCTTGGAGACTCGTACCAAGACCATGTATCCAGTGTCTCCTCAGCGTTTTTCTAAGCTTTTATTACGTTTGGCTCCCCTTAAGGCTATTAGCTTAGAGGTTATGCAACACATGGAAGTACAGAGAGCATTGGGGAATGCCAAGATGGACAATCTCTTTGGAGAACTTCTTGACTTTGAGTAGTGCTTTCACATTAACTTGTCATGTTATTTAATATACTCCACACTCTTGTTGAACTATATACATGCCTGTATCTCATCGTCTTGTGTTTTTTCTCAGAAACCATAGCTGTTTCAACTACCTGTTTTTGTGTTTATTTTTGTGTCTAGCGGTGTAGCAGCTATTGTTTGTATAATGTTCTTATTATAATAATAATAATAATAATAATAATTATTATTATTATTATGGGGAGAAATTGCAGCTGCTTTAAAAGCGTAAAATCCTCCTGTTTATGTGCTGCAGTACAGGTCTAGGCACTAGAGAGTTGCTGTCCTCTCTAGTCCTGGTTCTATCTGAACACGCTGTGGGAGTGTTCTTATCTTCTGTGTAATAATTATGGCGGAGACTTCTGTTTGTGGTATTACCAATTGCAGTGTCTCTGCACAGCCAGTAAGTTGGCTAGCTAGCTCTACGTTATTATAGTCATGAATGACATTACCCGTAATTGTTAACAGTCATGAGATATGCAAGATTAGAGAGCTCTTGTACCCAGGGTCTTCAGGTTTCTAAGTGTATATCAGTGCCTAACGAATATTCTTTACACCAAATATCCTCATTCATTAATATGCTGACCTTTATGTTATAGGATAATGCTTTTATAAGCTGTTCAGAGTATATTGATACTCCTTATGGAGGAGTTTTTGTAGCAGTACAAGTAAGTTGTTTATATCTGGATTACTACAGTTACAATAGTGGTACATACCTTAATATAATTAAGTAACACAAACTGGTACAAAGCCTAAAGTGAAGGATAATAAATTGAAGTTCAGTACCAGCGGTCTACATTAAAATATGTTCCATCCATACCATTAAAGCTATGTTTTACCCATACCTACATCATAGAGAAATCCACTTATGTCATGGGAAGAATACAGTGTTCATATTGATGACTTCTCTGTAAATGTGTTGTGAACTAACCAGCTTGTAGTTACAACAACTCACTGTAGATTATCAATTTATTTATCAAAATCTCTGGTAAGAGAAATGTCTATTCACTAATTCACACTTTGCTAATGCTTGAATCCCCCCACCCCTGTAGTGGACAAATCCAATCCAAAAGCACCTAAAATAAAAATGAATTAGTTAGAACACTGACTAAGCGAAGTTCCTACCAATATACAAAGTAAGTATGTCATGTACTTTAGGGAAATCAAAAGAAGCCAGCAATTGTTACCTATCATGACATTGGATTGAACTGTAAGTTTACTATTGTAAACACTGTGGAGTCGTAATGTCTATGTTAATAAGTGTCAAATTATTAATACCAACATTGTGAAATACTTCCTTTTGATCCTAGGGGGAAAACAATCCAGAATCTGTTGTTAAAAACATTTTCCCCTTTAGTATGTGTTTGTGTGTGTGTATGCATGTTTCTGTTTGGTTTGGTACGAGAGATGATGTAGCTAAAATATATCATGAATATATATTTCAGATCTTACCACATTCAGTTCATTTCTGGAATATGGCTCAGTGGCTCCTCTCACTGCACAATTTTGTTGGTATCACATTAATGCCCCAGGACAGGTACCTAGTCATATATATATATATATATATCACTCCCTAGATCTTGTGTATCATAGATGTGGTTATTTTTTCATTTTTTTTTTCTTACTAATCTCAGCAGTAGCTCTTATGACTGTTCAAATATTTTATATTATTATGTGGGGTATACATGAGACTTTATAGCACTTAATTGTCATAGTCAGTGGTTAATAACAAAATATATAAAATGTTGACAGTAAAATTAACCAATACAGTATGCATACCACAAAAATAAGGCACAGATATAAAGCATTGAATGTTATAAGACATCATGTGTATTTTGATTTTAGGAACCATGTGCTGAAAAACTTTCTGAAGAGTAAGTTTCTAATAATACTGGGGGTTCTACCAAAACAGAGCTATAGTATTGAGCTATTTAACAAAGCCACTGTTTGTTACTAAATATTATAAGCAATGAAACCTCTGATAGCAACACAAGGAAAGCTTAGTACATTTGTCCTGAAACTTTAAATAAAGGACTTCTGTAGTCTATATAATTATTATAGTGTGTAGAGAGATTCCAAGTATATTCCCATGTTCAATCTATATTGCAAGCTTATAAAAAATTTCATTTATAAAGTTTTCTATGTAGCTAGCTATAACTGTTATGTATAATATCATTTGCAGATATGAGTATCCTACAATGACACAGCTAGCAGAGCAAATAGAGTATATTGCTGACCATTATCAGTAAGAAACCAACTTTATTTCCAGAGACATAGCTGCAATGTTTACATACATATACTCCACATGCTGTGACCCCTAACCTGCCATTGTGTTCTCCCTAAAGGATAGTGGGTGAGATGGGGCATCAAAGGAGGCTTCCACCCACATCTATATCAAAGAGAAACTAGTGAGACCCACAATAATAATAATGCATGTTATGAGGCTCCCACCGGTGAATGCTTGGTCAATGTGTAAAATCCTCTAAACCATGACTGTCACAGCCTATACTATTGAATAGCTAGCTCAGCAAAGCATGATGCACACACAACGCAAGAAGCTCAAGAATACACTGTTCTTTTGTGGAAGGAAAGGAATGAAGATTGTGGTGAGTTTGGGTTTCAGATTGCACTAAGCTTCTCACACCACACCACACATTGCAAGCATGGGGTACCCACTATACTCTAAACTAGGGGAACACATGATGTATCTGATATCATGCCTTAAAAAATCAATTTATTTACATGTCACCAGTTTGGGGGATTGTGTGGAAATTATAAAGAATTTACCACAGCAACTAGCAAGTGTAAAATTCAATTGTGAGCTAGCTATGTGGTAAACACTTTATGAGGTGAGCTGAAACAAAGCCCAGTATTATCTTGGCACTGTGTTGTACCTGTTGGACCCTGACATTTTTGTAAAAAAAAAAATGTCTTTGTTATATCATGCCATAAACAGTGCATTATTGGGAAGTGGCTATCATTCTCTAGCTATTCACTGTATATTGTATTAGTTACTTTATATCCTGTGTGTACATACCTGGTTTGGTGATCAAGTTAGCCCCCTACTAGTTATAACTGTTGAGCAGGAAGCCCACATCCTGTTCACAGGGTGATTTCAGTTATGTTGGGAAAGAAACCAGATTATTTGAGCCATCCCACTCCTTGTACATGTTTACCACACATGACACCTGTTCACACGGTTCTGACTGACGTCTATTCAAATCTACGGCTGAGACGTTCTCCCACTCCTCCCACTATGATTTTGGGACTCCTACTATATAACTATGCTACCTACAGTATGGTGACTGTTGACTGGTCCATGGGACCTGATTTATTAGTTCCCTTGCCTGAGGGTAACAAAGTAGTATGCACTATAGCTAATATTTTTTCCTCCTCTCAATTATGGTAATAAAAAACTTATTTATAATTCTCTAAATGCTTCACTGTGTATGCTATGATGTATATGGGGATGTTGCCATCTGTTTATCTCGACTGGTTAGTGGGTGTACATCTTTTAATTGCTTTATATCTTAATATTCCCACAGGTTGGGTTACTTCACTGGCTTTGGAGTAGGTGCTGGTGCAAATATTTTGGCAAGATATGCTGTAATAATATAATGAATAATAGTACAGTGTGTTCATAATGTTTAGTATAATATTTGTGTTATGTTTACTTAGTTAAAGTATTGTTTACTAGTAAGAATTTTAATATGGGCCCCTGGCTATACTAAGACACAGCAGTACATTCCCAGCCATATTTAAATGTGGTTCTGACTAGATAGTGTATTCACTCAGGCACTGACTAGGTAAGCATATGCACTTGGGTACTAGGTGGGTAATGGGTAGCACTGCACTTAGGCACTGACTGGGTAGAGTATGTAGCTATATGTTTATGTAATGCATTGGTGAGCAAGTTGACTATACTTAGATAACTGGATGCTAGAAAATTCAATTTATTTCTATAGCAGATAATATCTGAAGACTAGCTAGACTTATTCTTACTACATAGCTACTATGGAAACTAGGTTGGGCTATGAGGTCTTGTGACCTTGTAGATTCATGGTTAGTTTAGCATTAGCCTGTCTAGGGTCAATGACAAACAAAAAATTATAAAATAATGTTTCTTCAAAGTGTTGTGTTCATAGTTATTGTTAGAATAATTTCTTTTTCTATTTTTAGGCCATTAACCCTGATAGAGTATCAGGGCTTGTCCTGGTGAACCTTTGTCCACATTCTCTCTCATGGGCTAACTTATCCAGGATAGTTGGAAAGGTCATTATTCTTAATTGAAAGTATTATACTGTCATTGTTAATTTAGCTATGCATCTCAAGATCATAGTTTATTTTTTGCACTTGGAATTTTGCACACATGATTAAAATTATGAGGTTATTGTAAATGCATTTTGCTGAAGTAGGAATGAAGGAATCAGGTGGCTATCTGGGGTTCTGTACACCATTAGGTGGCTGGCTATCTGGGGTTCTGTACACCATTAGGTGGCTGGCTATCTGGGGTTCTGTACACCATTAGGTGGCTGGCTATCTGGGTTCTGTTTAGATTTTTCACCATTTTCTCTTTACTATGGCTATCCTAGAATTTCATGATCTAGAGCCCCCGGATAGCCAGCCGCCTAATAGTGTGCAGAACCACCTAATGGTGCCAGAAAGCTTAAGTTTCTGTCCCAGACAAAAGTGTTTATGACATTAATAATAATAGCTAATTGTTTACCATAGCTAACTATTACAAATTGATCTTTGTTATTTTCTGTCTCTCATATCTGTATAATCTTTTCTTCTATAAACCTAAAGTGCACAGAGTATCAACTGACCTTTTATCCTTTGCCTAAGTGAATGAATGACAAGATACTGTTGAAGGTTTAATTGTGGTTTAAGTATGTTCTGTAATAATATTGAGAGTTTGTAAACATAGCTACTGAAATGCCATAATGATATTGCCGAACTGGCATCTTAGATTTTGTTTGTGGTCAAACATTCTGTCAAAAAAAATATTGGCCCGTGATACTCAAACTATTTCAATAAAGGCTAAAAAATAATGTGTATCTGTGACTATTCCTTGTAAATAGATACTAAACTTGCATAGCAACAAATGCATACTCAGAAATGGAGTTGATACTATAACTTTACTTAGATGGTGAGTTGGCAGCTGAGAGGGAAAGAAATAATAACTAATTTGGCAAGCAATCATCTCATCAGGCTAACATTTGGACCGGTATGCATTATTTGACATGTGCATTTCCTGTTTTTGTTGTATAACTTACACAAAGCACAAAGTGACATTTTTGGACCTCTTAGTGAGGTATGTCGGTATAATTGGCTAATTTCAAAAGAATTGCTGACAATGATTAATGATTACGGACGTGACTTAAGAGGCATAGAAATCACCTCAGATGATACCCTGTCTTTCTGCAGGGTGTTCAGTGAGTGTCATATTCATGAGCTATTTAGTGGCATGTCATGTGTGGGGCTTACGTTCAAGTCAGAGTGGTCAGATTAAAGGAATGAGGTGGGAGGTGCCACTTAACTTAGCTACCACCAACTAGGAAGGGTTCCCATGCAAAAGCATCCACATACTTAATAGGAAGCCCTTCTAGCTACTCCTCTATAACTACAACACAGTGGATACACATAAGAAACCCTTCTAGCCTACACCCCTAGGTTTTATGGTTATCACCAGGTGTATACTGAAGCCCTTATAGCGAAGTATACAAGAAATAATGTGGTAAAAGGTTATATACACAGCCAGCCTATGTGAGAGGACATGGGCTAGCCAAAAATGACGTGATTAGTTCAGAGAAGATGTAGCTTACAGGCTATCAGCCTGGGTGTAGAAAATATATACACATGTAGTATTGGCACTCACTTTATAGCCATGATATAATATTACCTTATACAATGGCATGGTCTATGATGCCATGATGGTATAGCCACCATGATGAAATATTATATATCATGATATACCATGATATGCTATAGAACTGGAAGTATGAGTTCATGAAGGGTTCACACAGATAAGGCAGAAATCATTAAAATATTAATGTTTATGATTGGTATGTGGATTACTGACAACGTTTTTTTGAAATGTACGACAAAATTCATTATCATACCAACCTCTATACCAGGAATATTTGTCTGCACTTTTTAGTAGTGAGGTAGATTTTTTTTTTTTTTTTTTTTAGGATTCAGAAGATGTTTCTGTTAACTTGGTTAAAATATATAGAGAACACCTTCAGTCTCAACACCCACACAACTTATCTCTCTTCCTGGATTCCTACTACAGGTCAGCCACAAGTTTGCATAGCACATAACACTGTGTGGCTTTTGGACAGCCTAGAGTCTACACCTGGATCTGTTGGCTGAAAAATATGCTTATTAGTATGGTCTTCTATAGTTATTAGGGCCATTATTGGCCATTGTGTAGTAGCCAACACATTAGATCACTTCCTCTTTATGTGGTAGCCAAATAGCAAAAGTAATCTTATCCACCATTAATAAGCTATTATAGGGAGTTCAGATGTATGTATACTCCCTCTATGGGAATGAGGGTAAAAGCTGCATGTTTAATGATTCCTCTAAAGGAAAGGAAGTTTAGTTAACTGGCACTTGAAATCTTTTGAAGTATAGGAGTTTTGGACCACAAGTGCTGATAGTGCGTCCTAATGACTAATAGTCAATCAGTACTCTATTACAACCTCCCAGATATGAACACTTGACAGCATATGTATTAACATTAATATTACTTCAACTCCTCCCCCACCACCAAATGAGGCCACCCCTCTCTAATCAGGACACCTTAGTCTGTCCCAAGGTGTCCATAATAGAGAGGTTCCATTATAGATGGATTAAAATGCAGGCTATAAAAGAAGAGCCTTAGGTTACAGTTAATAATAATGGCATATTATATGAAAGTCTAAACCCTAGAAAACAAGAGGTGTGACCTGTGGGAGGGTCAGAATGATATACAACACCTTAGTGATTTCTATTCTATTACATTTCAGTAACAAGAATTCCTGTTATTGTAATAATAATACTCCATTATTTGTAGAGGATTAGAGTTATGCATTCTAGAAGTATAGATCAAAGTTCAAAGTTTAATGACAAGTATGTCTGGCCTAGTAATTATGAATATCTATCTATGTGTACTAATGAATATACTGTATGGACTTGTCATAATGTGTAATGATGATGTGACCGGAAGTAGATGTTAACTGCGTGGGAAGCTAATCTAAGTACAATAATATTCATTAGCTGACATTGCTAGGGTTGTGGTATCCTTTGACTGGTTTCCAAGACAGTGTATTATAGCCAGAGACTTTGATGGAGCAAGCATTTCCTGTTTTATCAAATTCTAATTGTTAAAACTATTATCTCTACAATTTTATACTACATCAACATACCAAGCCTCTAATATTGCTACTCAAATTTAATTTGACCTTTGGTCGTAAAACAAGCTTTTACATGATCTTTTTATGGTGGTGTGGGTGGTGTGCATAATTTTTCTTGTTCCTCCAATAAGAATACTTCACACTGAGGAACCTGTTTTAATGGTAAGCCAGCTAAATGTTGGTGTATATCAGCTGAACTGTATTGTACTTTATCTCAATAGAGAATCAAATTATTTTATAGCACTATAGAAGAGCTCAACTTTCCACGAATTAGGAAAGATCAGCCAAACTTTTGCTCTTGAAACTAATCTTTTCCATTTACCTGACTTCTGGCCTCTGACCTAGTGAGAGTTGTTTTGTGGAAGGATAACCTATTCTCAAAAGTTGAGCTCCTACAAAATAATGTGCTATATCAGTACAAATATCCAGGACTGAAATTGTTACCCCAATTAATAACAACTAGCAATAATAAACAACAACAACTCATAACAACATTCAGAGATTAGCTATAGCTTTATAGTCAGGATAGTCCCATGTTATTTCGGGGTCTACACTGTCTTAGCCCAAGCTGTGTGGAGTAAAAAAATATATAGAAGTATATTATATGTATGGTAGACAGGTTTTACAGTACATTGTGGTTTATATCTGTGAATATATATATCCAGGAGATCTGCTCTAGCTGGAGATTTTTCATCCAATACAAGGTATGTAAGGAAGTTTTTTTTATAACAATGAAGGTGAGGTCACATAGTACACAGTAAACAGTTGGAATCAGGTTGCTGAGTACTATGATATCAATAAACTAGGTACATACCCAGAAGAGGTTGACTGTCAAAATAAGGGGATTCTATAGTAGTCTACGTAACAGATCTAGGGATTTTACACATGCATCATTGCAGTGAACTTTTGTGGGGTCATAATCATTATTTATGCCATGCAGGCATGATTTTTAAGATCACAAATAGAGTATTAGATGTAATCCAGGAGAAACCATGGAAATCTTCTCCCTTTCGTTGAAGCATCTCTGCATTTTTTGTGGTAACACATCCAATCTCTAACATTCAATGTTCTCCCTAGGGACATGTTAAAGAATTTATGTCTTGATCAATGCCAGAGAGAAATGAAGGTGCAGGAAGGCCTACTTTATTAATATACACTAGGGAGAACACTTCATGTAATGTGTTTAGGCTGTGGTATATTGAATAACCACATCACAATAGCAGGTTGTCACTGAGAGGGAATTTGGTGACAGATAGATCTTTCTGAAATTCTCATTACCACACACATCAAATGAGTTGGCCAAAAACTCCATAATTATAAGGTTCCATGTTGAAAATAACAGCTATTATGTCTCCTCCATGTTAGGAATTTCTTCTCTGTGATCTAAGTGCCATCATGTATATATGTTACATCATTTTTTGTTTCAGCTGTAAATGTTTATTTGTGGTGTCAAGTAACTTTGAGTTCAAAGAGCAAGTTGTAAGTTAAACTCTCACAGTTATTGTTTCTTGAACTTCCTGATATTTTTATTGCAGGAAAAGTTATATAGTCTTATGAATCCTCAAAAAGATACCTTGCTAGAGGTATGCATAAGAGTTACCTGTGTTGAAATGCCATAGCTTAGTATGTATCTTGCAATATTAATTAGGGATTACTCTAAACTCCACAGGAACATAGGATTGAGTGGACATGGTTGGTACATGATAGGGTAGCATAACTAGGTAAACATGGTGTGGGTAGGTGAGGGGTAGCATAGCTATGTGTGGGTACAATAAGAAGAGGGGTAGAATAGCTAGGTGATAGCTAGTGTGAGCATGGTGATGGTAGCATAGCTAGGTGTGAACATGGTGTGGATAGGAGATAGTAGCATAGCTAGGTGAACATGTGTGGGTACAATAAGGAGAGGGGTAGCATAGCTAGGTGATAACTAGCATGAGCATGGTGTGGGTAAGAGATGGTAGCATAGCTAGGTGTGAACATGGTGTGGGTAGGAGATAAGTAGCATAGCTATAGGTGAACATGTGTGGGTACAATAAGGAGAGGGATAGCTAGGTGCAGGATTAGGAGAATAATAATAATGTGTGTGATGTTATAACTCAGTATCGTACACTAGCTATGACTTTATTAAATTTTTGGAGCCATTCACATAAATGAGGTCACTAAAACCAATCTATTCAAGATATATAAAGCTGGATTTGTACTTTACCTTACAAAGCATTAGTACAGGTGTGGCATTGTCAAATTTAGCTATGATCCTACAGAGTATAATTAACAAGTCTTAGATGAATAGTCACCTTTACAATTTTAGCTATACACTTGGTCTTAATGCATA
Organism: Diacarnus erythraeanus; assembly: GCA_964016965.1. Taxonomy (NCBI): domain Eukaryota; kingdom Metazoa; phylum Porifera; class Demospongiae; order Poecilosclerida; family Podospongiidae; genus Diacarnus; species Diacarnus erythraeanus. The sequence continues at coordinate 3,573,219 of OZ024684.1, read as the reverse complement.
TACATTTCCCAATTGTATGGCAATGTTGATTCTCAATGGCCATGATGCTGTTGACTTTCAACAACCATTGAGAATGTAGACTCTCAATAGCCATGAAGTAGTATGGGTGGTCCCTTTGGGCTGACTTTATTTCACATGATATTCTAACGGTTCCTGGTTATGTATATAAAATAAATTGACCGTGATTAATATAATTATGGCACATAGATATAAAAATTTTTAACTATTATTCAACTTATCAGGTGCTTAATTATCTCACTTATAAACCAGCCAGATTCCCAATGTCCCACATAACCTGGCTAGACACTGTAGATGAATTTATTTCTATACCGGAATCCCTGCCCACATAAATAACATATAATTCTCTATGAATTTACTTCCATACAGGATTCTCTACCCACACAAATAATATGGGACTGTATATGAATTTACTTCCACACAGGATTCTATACCCACATAAATGATATGTGGCTAGACACTGTAGAGGATAATTTTGAAGATTAAGGCATTCTAAAGTGAATAGAGCTCTCCCTCTTATGTAAATTTGGGTGGAACTTAAATTCTTTGACGTATTCAGCTACCCACTAGCTATCTCCAATAGTATATGATGGAATCTATACTGCACATAACTATTTGATAATTCATTGAGTGTTCCAGTTTGAGGGTAGTTTCACTAGCCAGTAATTAGGTTACAGAAATTGTGAAGTGTGGAAAGATATAAACAGAATACATTTTTTTAGTATTATATTGACTATGCTATAGACAAAAATAGTTGCATACTCACTATATATACAGCTTAGCCATAGCATTATTGTTAATTGGGAAGAAATTAGATATTTACCAATTGAAGGGTGGGAATAAGAAAGTTTATTAGACTAGTTGGCAGAGTCTCCTGGACTGTCTCTAGTGTTCCTGTAGATTCCAGGATATTATTGAGTGGGGATATCTACTTTAAAAGCTGTGTCTACAAAACACTGGTACTTATCACCATTAAGTACAAATTTTCTCATAATATTATGGATTGTTTAATGTAAAGTTCATATTGTGCTCTAATCTATTTCCTGTGGAAGGTACATACACAAAAAGATTAGGCAAAAATTCATTTTTAAGAGTATCCTGTTCATAGCAAAACTGACTTCATAATCAATCAGCTAATAATTTGACCTCAAATGTATTGTGACTTTGTGGATGGAGAGTAAGGTCCTACATTAAAGGGGTCCAGAAGTTATGTAGAAATCATTATATTATATACTTCAGGGAAAGAAAATATAGACCTTGTCCATACATTCCAGAGGTCTTTGGATTCAGATACATAATAGTCTCCTATAATTATTCAACTATTTGGATGTACCTTACAGTGGAACCCCTCTATTCCAACCCCCTAAAATGAGGTCACCTCTGGACCCCCCCCTCCCACACACACACACACACCCTCCTTGAAATGAGGGTCACTATCTTAATCATATCTCTGGGGAGTTCCGAGGGGGGGGGGGGGGGGGGGGGCTGAAGCCTCACTAGTTTTTCAGCTTATTTTTTCTTACCTAAATAGCTAATTTATTTTGGTTGTATGTGCATAAGTCAGCCACTATAGATTTAACTTATATTGCCAAAGATTTTGTTACTGTTAATTCTAAAGTTTTAAACTAACATTTGCTTTAGATTGCACCAGAATTCATCTCAGAGCATGCAAAATTTTCTGGGGAGCATGTCCCTGGACCTCCCTAGAAAGCACTGCACTTTGTGCACCCCCAAAATCCAAAACAACTTTCTATATTACCACTGTTAATAACGGGTAACTGTGTGAAATAAGGTGGTTACAGCTTCCAGATATGCATTAACTTCCTCTCAATCATTTTCCAGGGGACCCAATATCATCAGCATAATTCACATAGAGTGTGAGAAAAAGGGCAGCTCTCTTTGTGGTCTTATGAGGTTATTGACAATAGAACCCCTTTCTCTGTTTAATGACACTGTAATATGCACATAGACTACACAGTTTATATGAGGTATTATATGTTTGCTAGGAAACTGAGGCAGGTCATTTCCAAGTATGTATACATCAGAGAAAAGGGGTAATTTTCATGCTTAGTGCATCAATGGCTGAAGCATCCAATCTTGTCAGCATTTAACTGCTGTTAACTCATAGCAGAAACCCATGAAATCCAGTTTTCTTCTTGTTATACACTTGTACTATTTAAGCTATATAGTACATGAGGTTAGACCATCAAGAGTAAGAAGCTAGATTCATGGAGGAATTTCCATGGCATGAGGTATATGTTCCATGGACATTCTAGTTCAGGGTACATTCATGAAAAAATGATATACAGTAGAACCCCTCTATTCTAACCAGAGTTCTGTCTAGAAATTTCTAGTTAAGAGAAAAACTATCCCTAAGAATCTAGGGGAGCCTGGGGGCATGCCTCCCCCCCCCCCCCTCCCTCAGGCCCCTCCCTCAGGAGATCTTTGTCTGTTACAATAATACATTACCCATAATAATATACTGATTCATTAATGTTAATATTATGTGAGTTCACTGTGCCAATTTTCATCATTATTATTTAGCTACAAACAAACTTTCTGGGGGGCGGGAAGCTGGAGTACTTCCCCCTGCCCCACCTTCAGTAGATAGAACCCAGCTAACCCACTGAAATGAGAACACTCGGATCACACTTGGATAGCTATGTCCCAAATGACAGTTTGTGTATTTAATAGAATTTCACTGTTTGAAACAAGAACATGTTTTTGTATTTCCCTCCATTATTAATAGAATTTCATTTTCTGAAATGAGGCTACCCATGTATTCCTGGATATGTCCACTATGTGTAACAGTCACCCCCTAAAGCAAGGCAATCAGGATACTTTAATTCTTCCCAAAGAGTCTGGTAATTATTAACTCAGATGTGCATGCTTTTGAAAAGGTTTCAACTGAAAGTTCAATACTAGATCAAAGTATTTCCTGAAGAAGTGGGCTGTATAACTCTAGGAGCAATGCATGAGCTAGTTAAAAAACAGAACTATTACAAGTCAAGATGCTTTATAGTAAATAGAACCTGTAAGCAGCCTTGTCAGTGTGCATACTCAACTTCCTAATGATACGGTTACTTCCTTAGAGAAATTATTAATCTGGTTTATTGCCTAATTATAGACATAAGGTCCAAGGAAAGGGGATAAATGTACTGGATTCTTATGTCATTTCACTAATATAAACTATTGCTACCACACATAGTTATAAGAATGAAAATGCCCCTACTCATTCTTATTATCTCATGCATGACAGATTGCCAACACCAGTGGTCTAATTCTTGATGACCAGCCAAATAAGATTGGCATGGCTCTTAGACTGTTCCTCCAAGGATTGGGTTTGGCTCCTTCTGTTTCTTTTTCCTGTTCTTCCTCTTCTACAACAGTAGCTTCTAACCCCTCCAGTGATATCTCCCTGCAGGGTGTGGCAATATCACTACCACCACATTAATACTTATCTAAGGACTATCACTCCCACTGATCTATCAATCTACTCTATCATGCATGTGAGTTTATTTACCATCTCTTTTTGTGATAGTGCTGTTTATATATACATACATGTATAATGAGGTTCCTCCTCCTGTTCAGCCATGGATATAATAATATCCTATACTGTATATTTTGAAGCTAGAACTTGTCTTTATAATGCTCTTACAATGTATTATAGGACAAAGTCATGTTTATGTTTCCTTTTGGCAACAGTACTTTTGTTCTATAATATTTCACCATTTCATTTAAGCTTATCCTCTGACTTCCTGATGTCCTCTTAAAGTATTAAGTCCAAATGTAGTATGCCCCAAAGCAATAGGCCTCCGTGCCCCTTGGGTAAAAATTCAAGTCAGGTAATTCACCTGTAGAACTTAACCACATTCTATATAGTTACACAATTATGGGTACAGCTTGAAAATGTGCCATTATAACAGTGATTTTTGGTAACGAATCTTGCTTTGCTATGTATTGACAGAGAAGTTACTGGTAACTAGATAGCTAAGTGTGTGCACAATATTATTTGTGCACTTTTTTTTTTTGCAGTGACTTTACCAAGTGTTAGCTGTGCTTCAGACTCTTCATTACAAAGATTCGATACTAAACTAAGTTATCTGACTCTATACCTATGTACAATATTATAGAACACTAAGCCAGTACTAAAGGTATGGTAAAAATCATTGCCAATTTATTAATTGGTATAATGTGTATTATTGACTGATAAGCTATTACTTGTTTCAGTTGTCACTATATTTATATCATCACTCTAATTTGGTGTGCTGCTTATACCAAAGTTCTTAGCTACTATATCCTATGGAATACTTTTCAACAAACTTGGTTAATGGAACTATACATCTTAAAGTTACTATAATATACCACAGTCTCTCCTAGACACTTGCTTTTGCTAAGTTGTTTCACTGTGGCCACAATAAGTCTATGATAATTATCATTTTGAATTCAATAACCTTGACTAAAAAATAATTATATGGTTCACACATTATATTTGATAACACATCTGCCACATAATTATACATAAACTAGACAAAACTCTTGTAATTCAACCCTTTACCAGTAATGCAAACACACACACACACACAATGTCATGTATCATGTAAATGTAGTGACCCTTTACCGTGATCTTTCTGCTGGAAAGATAGCTTCTCTAGCTGTAATATACTTGTAGTAAGCATCCTCCACCCACACTCGTTTATGTTTTGGGTCATCTCTTTCTCTGTTTTTGTATTTCTTGGCAGCAATCCAGTACAGTATGAATCCAAGAAAACTCAACACTGTGAAGAAACATTCATAGAAAACAACACAGTATTCTCTTGAACATATAATAGTCCAAACTGCCAGTAACAAGGTTCCAAGAACAATGGAAACTCTGTATAGACACCATATCAAGCTAAAGAAAAAATTCTTCATATTTGTTGGTGACTGAGCACATATGAATTCCAATAGAACAATAAGAGAATGGGTGAATATCACTCCAGCTGTGACTGTATAGAGAGGAAGTAGCCACTTTGTAGGAAGTTCCCGATATATGCTAATGACACTCAAGATAAGTAACATAATTCTTACTATTGGTATGATTAATAGAATGAATCCAAGTCTTTTCAACATAGTCGGCAACTTTTTATAAATCATTGGATATAGCAATTCATATGCAAGTACTATAATCATCCCACAGAAGTATTTGCTAGTAAAAACATGATGTTTCAGTTGCTCTCTACAGGAAGTTAGGTCAATCTTTTTAAAGCCTTTGTTTTGATCATTCAGAATCCTTGAGTTGTAATCCAGAGAATAATACTGAAAACCATAAGCTAGAAAAGAGAGAAATGCCGTAAGACATATAAACAGTATCTTGAAAAAAGCCTTGACATTTTCCACTTGTTCAGTGGTGAAGGGTCCCCCATATTTCCTTTTTCCGAGATTGATTCGTGAAGGAATTTCATCCTCCCAATAAGTCAATGCACTGCGTTGCTCTGGGCTGCTGTGCTTAACTGCATACCTAAGTACATGGCATATAGTAAATAGTACATTTGACTTGGCTGATGCAGTTTCAAGTGATTTCTTAAAAATGAAACACATGCATAAGACAACAGTCAGAGCCGTTGCTTGAATCATTTTGACGACCACGAAATAGGCTGCTGAACCAGAACTAGGCAGACAGAAATGCAAGGAATAATTTGCTGTTTCATTTAGCCAATAGCCTAAATTTATAGTAAGCACAAACCAACTAACAAAAGCTGATATTTGAAATGAAGATGGTTCTGAAATTTGATCAATTCCAACTTGAATAAGATGTACAATAACTGCAGCATTTCCAGTAAACATAAAAGTCTTAATAGAGAACTGAAAGAGAAGTATCCACAGATGACCATCATCTACATTAGGGTCTGGTGTGTAAAGAAGTGCTTGAAACAATGTATTCAAGATGGTTCCAATCCACATAAGAGCAAAACCTGAAGTTATTATATTGTATCTTTTAAATCGTGTTCCAGCCAGCCAGCCAGAGAGTAGGGCAGATACAAACCACAAAAAATGTGGAGTTAAGTATACAAGGAGAATTTTGATGGGACTGTAATCAATGAGTATTTCATGCTCACCTACTGGTGACCCAAATGTTAACCATACGAGACAGTTCCATATGAGGATCAGGACAACATTTTTTGAGAACACCCATCTTGTTTTATACAGCTTCCATACCTTATGAGGGAGGGATTCTTGCTGAAGACCTTTATTTGACTGCATTATTAGGCAGAGTATCAACACAGCAGATAATAGCTACCTTAGCCTCGTTCCCAGGCCCCAGCTCGCCCCGTAATGCGGGACTGAAGTTAAAGCGAGCAAGTTTGCTTTTTCTAGTTGACTAGTATTACTGGTACTAATTTTAGCGAATTTTTGCAAATTTGCACTATGTACCCGCTAATTTAAGTTGTATAAGTCAAGTGTCTGTGTGAATATGATATGCTGTATACCGTATAGCGGGAAATTTCCGAGGGGAAATATTTTCGTGGTTTTCAATAATCAAATTTATTCGTGGAAAAAAAATTCGTGGTTTACAGCCGGGTCAGCTGTCTCAATTAAACCATAAAATTAAAAGTTCCTGGGTAAAACATTCCAGGTTTTATTTAAACCAAGAAAACCACCCCCCCCCCCCCCCCCCCCCCGAAATTTCCCCCGCTTTACGATAATTACTTTTCAACCTTGAAGAGGTTGGCATTCAAGGAGTTGTAGGTGTTCTACACTGCTTTCCATATTCAGCCATTCAATCAATAATTTGTATGCAGATGTGATATTCAGTTTTGATGACAATCCGACAAAATTGTTACACTAAAATTGCAAAATCACTCTAAATATTGTACCTGAAAATATTATTTGTCCTAGGTTGTAGGTTGGGGATATAGAATGTTTATCATGAGTATATTTTACTACAGACAAGTACTATATAGGGTCAGTGACATGTAAATTTCAGCTCATAAACTACATGACAGTACCTATAGCAACCTACCCAGAAAATAGATTCAACATTTTGATGTTTTTTTGAAATAGTTTTATTGAGCTTTGCAACTATAAAAAAAATTACACACACTCTAGCTGGATTTGTTAGTCAGTAGGCCAGCAGTTTAGTGTTCAAATTATATGGTGGAATGACTCCCTCTATTTTAATTTCCTAAAATGAGGACATCTCTATATTGAAGACACTTGGGTATATCCCAAATCTTACATCTACCTCCGAACTCCTCTAATAGGACACTTTAGTTTGTCCCAAGGTATCCAGAATAATCACTGTACATTCAATTATCAATAATTCTAGACTATAAACCTTCATTTTCATTAGCTAATGGTGAAAAAAAAACAACTACTATATGGAGCAGAAAAGGGGCCAATTCTAATGCTTGGAGAAATATTTTCTGTTCAATAATTATGTATTGAAATATCCATCTTGATAATAATTATAACCACCTTCTCCAGGCAGTTTCTTCCAAAGAAGGATGCCATCATTACCATGATGTCCCCTTCCCACACACATACATCACTTCAATTAGCACACTTTTACTACAAGCTCCCATTTTTCTATTTTGGAAGAATCCTCAGTAATCAAAGTATTCAGTCTCTTGTTGGTCTCCTGTAGACACTGGCTACATTATAGTAAACAGATTTCTATCTAGATTAGGAGATCTGATCACTGGGTCTATTTATTTCTTCCAACACTCTTTCAGGAGGATTCTTTATATCCTTGGTCAGACCAAGTGTAACCAACTTCTATCTATTATAGACATTGATAATGTATTACTCAAAACTTCCTTCCATTAATGGTAAGTAACAATACTATAGTGAGTTCACCATAAAATCGACCTTCCTATAATTACTCACAAACTGTCACCACTTGATGCTACTTCAGTGATGATGCTGAGATGATAATTAATAATAAACAAACAACTATGATTACCAAGCAATTATGTATATAGCTGTTCTTCACCTCTTACCTTCTCTCCCTCTCAAAGTATGTGCTGCATAAAGTATAATGTATGAAATGATCAACTACTATATTCCTGTTTATATCATGTGTGCGCGCATAATTATAATTAAATTTTGTGTACCCTAAAAAAATTTTGTGCCATAAGACTATGTTGAGAAAAAATCGAAATGTTGTAGAATTAGATCTACATTCCTGTTTATAAAGTGGCCCCACCCCCATACGGTGTTGTCTCCCCGCCCTTCATCAGAAGATTATACAATCCTTTACCATATTTACCTATCTAAGCTACATAGGATGAAGTCGCTCTATTTCAGATCAAACCAACTTGCTATAAATGGACTTTGCTGTAGGAGGTTCTTGAGCCTGAGATCTTTATTAACACGCATTGCCACTCCTTTACTGAATTCCTCTTCAAAGTTGAAAGCTAACCAGAACGAGGATCAACCCACAACACTACAAGATGTCAAGAGTTTAGAGCCCGAGAAGAGACGGTTGCAGAAGTTTATCCCTGTCACCAGGCGTATCTTATTTCATAAACTATTAGAGGAGAAAAGGTTACTCAACTCTAGCGAAAAGAGGTTAATGAATAATGTAGCAGCCGCTCTGGATGCTAAATTCTCCCAAAAATTTTACAGAATTTTGGAAGAGTCAAAGGTATTAATATGCTTATCACAGACAATTAATGTATGACTAACTACACTATTTAGAAGTATTAGTTTAGTAGTTTGAGTGAGAGGAATACCTGTCTTCTCTCTATAAGGCCAGTGTTAATGATATTCTTGGATTTCCCTTCACAACCTAGCAGGTGGGTGGTGATTATTATTCGTTATGTCATTATTTCTAAATCAAGATGGAGCCAAGGTAGTACAATTTTCTTTGATGAACTGTTTAGCAAAGTCATCTTAATCAGATTCTGAAGTAGCAGCTAGCAGGCAGCTATATAAAACAAAGCTAAAAACAAAATTATCAGCACTAATTTGCAGCTGCTTATAGAGTCAAAGGTCAATTTGTACTATACACATAAGCACATAATACCGCACTATACACATGATAACTTTTGAGCTATTTCTAAAGTTGGGCAGTTGACCAGAAACAGGAATATGGTCTAACCTTGGTCTGCAGCATGAAAAATGCTATACATAATTGTTATATTACCATGAAAAGTTACCCTCCCTGAAAACTAGCATAGCTGTACAGTGGAACCACTCCCACTGAAATAAGACACCCCAGTAATAAGGTCATTTGAATATGTCCCAGGTAAGGTACTTTCATTAGAACTTCATCCTCTAAAATAAGGCCACTCCTCTAATTTGTTCCAGAATAGAGAAGTTCCACTGTAAACCCCCTCTTGTAGCTTTGAATGTGGTTAAACTGTTGCTTTCTGGTGCTTTCTCTCAAATTAACCTCTTATAGTAGGTATGAAACATTGGTGGTCTGTTCTCCTCACTTCCCTTGTTCTATGTGATATCATTTTATATGTTCCGTTTTTCAGTTGCTATATGATGGCATGGATCCAGATAAAGATACTATTGAAGCCAGAGAACTCTCAAGAAAAGAAGTTTTGGATAACGAATACCTTCTACTACAGAAGGTAGAGAAAATGCTTGACAAAGCCAACTTTTTTGAAATTCCCAGAATGAAATTGCTATCATTGTTACGGGATATCAATACAAATGGAGTTATCATTCATGTGGATCCATCACAGTATGAACTTCTCCGTTTCTGGACAAAAGGTTATGAAGTGGAACGATATTCTCCCCTGACACGTTTCAAAGGTTTCGTTAGTTCTTTGTTGCGTCCCAGAGATAGTGAAGTTCTTATGCCAATGACGTACACTCGTGTTTTTCTTGCTGTCCGTCCTAAAGGAGAAAAGAAACTTCACTTGAAGGTATTCAAGGAAATTCATACCAATCAACTGGAACATCTTCTTCCAAAAGGAAAGATCAAGATGTCAAAGTTAGACAGAAGTTTTCTTGCATCTAGTGTCTTCCTGGGAGCTTGTATTCCCTTTATGAGAGTATTGCCCACACTCTCAGACTTGAAATTGCAGTGGATTTGGGGTGGAGTAGGTCTAGCAGGTCTCATAGCCAGCAGAGCATGGATTGGTTACAAGAACAAACGCAACTACTATTTGGCCAGTCTGGTAAGTACCCTCTATTTCAAGATAGTCGCAAATAACCGTGGAGTTTTGACTCTACTGGCTGATAGAGCTCAAGATGAGGAGTTTAAAGAAGCTATTCTAGCATACACATTCTTATTATCTCCACAAAAAGATGAAAGCTCCAAAATACCAATTTATGATTCACCAGAGTCTCTCAAGAGTAGAATTGAGATGTGGCTACAAAAGCATTTTCAGTTGAAGGACTTCAGTTTTGATATTGAAGATGCACTCAATAAACTTGACGATCTTGGCTTGCTGGTGACAAGAAGGAATGGCACTCTAACTGTTGTCAGTATGGAGGATGCTCTCCGTATACTACCAGAATCAAGTCTGACATGGTGGGCCTTGGGAGCTAAAAGAGATTCTGAAAGTTTAGATGAGCAACTAAGAACAGATAGTAAAAAATCTTTGGCAGTTGGTTGGAGCTAGGGACTAGAAGGTTTATAAAGGCAAACAGCCCATTGGATTATACAGTGTCATATACACACATATATATACTAGGTGATGTTCTTGTGTGTAATAATAATATTGTGTGTGGTACATATGGTGCTAGCAGAAAAGGTGACCTTGATCTATAAGGAGGTAGGTAATCAAACACTAAGTCATACAGAGGAGAGCTGGAGGTGTCATGATGTGTGCCTTCACTTCATTCTTCAGGAAAGCTCCCAAGTGTAGGTCATATTTGGGTAGTAGCTATTTCTCTGCTAGCTAGCTACATCATTCATTACAGTTAGTTGCATGCCTGTCACATGACTTGTATGCATATTAAAGCATTACTTCACAACATTTATGTGCAAATAATAACAACAATGAAAAAGGGCATTGTACTTCATGTAGAAATAAAGTCACTGTTTATCAACAGGATCAGACTTTTCTAAAATTGGTGCCAAACTCTGAAGCAAGGTATTCTCAGAGTACTGGCCATAAAGTGTGTTGAGCAGAGAGACCCCATATCCTGTAGCTCGCTCTCCCTGGATTGGGATAACATTGCAAAATATCAGTGTGATCATCATAAACTATAGAATCCACACAAGAAGGAGGTTGCATGTACATATATAGTACCTGACCAGAACACTCATGCTCCATTAATACTTCACACAAATTGTGAAAAGAACCTTTTTGTTTCGTGTCCTTAAAAAAACCTCAATTTGTAGCAGGAAAGATGTTTATTTTGTGCCCTAAAGAAGTACAGGGTTCAAGAGAAGTTTCATTGGTAGGGAATCTGAGGCTGTTTACACACAATTTGAATCAAGTCGAGGTTTGAAGTGATAGGCTAGGGCTAGCCCTGCCCCCTTCTCATCCCACCTGAATAAAAATCTTACTACAGTTGTTATTGTTAGTACTCACACAATAGACAGGAGATGCCATGTCAATGTGAATCCACACACCAGGAAAGTCAAACCCGAGGTGAGCTCCAATAAACAGACCAGCACAAGAACTCTGAGCATTACTACGATTCTGTACACACAAGAGAAGAAGAAACAACAACAAACAACAACAACAACAAAATAACAACAAAGAAACATAGAAGCAAATTTTTTTCTACTGATGTTAATTGCTATGGCTGACACAACCTCCCTGTGGTTATAAATTATTTGTATATACCAGAACAGAATTTTTCATGTCTGCCACAGAACTGTCAAATTCCCTGAAATGAAGTTCTGGAGTGTAGGGTAGGGGGAAGGTCAGGTCACCAGACATCCTGCCTGCTTCCTGAATTGCCCTCTGACTCTTTTCACAATTAGTAAGGACAGCACCATGGTAAATACCAGTAGAAATACCCTATAGATAGAGAAGACAAACATTTATTGTCAATATCCATAGTCTTAGCTCACTATACTTAATCCTAGACCTAGAGCCTTTCCTAGCCTTGGTTCCTAGACTGAGAGCCTTTAATCTTAGTCCCTAGCCTTGATTCCTATAGACCTAGAGCCTTTCCTAGCCTTGGTTCCTAGACTGAGAGCCTTTAATCTTAGTCCCTAGCCTTGATTCCTATAGACCTAGAGCCTTTCCTAGCCTTGGTTCCTAGACTGAGAGCCTTTAATCTTAGTCCCTAGCCTTGATTCCTATAGACCTAGAGCCTTTCCTAGCCTTGGTTCTAGATACAGAACACACTGCAGCATAGCTTAAACTCTACTGCATGGTTTGTGCTATTTATGTGATGTACATCTTCTGACTAGAAGAATTAGCTAGACATTCTTAATGTCTTGAATTAAAATTTTACAGTCATGTGAAATGACAATGTTGACAAGCTAGTCAAGTGAGCAAACATGCTAGAAAACAAACAACAAACAAACAAGAAAGCAAACAAACAAGAAAGTAAACAAGCAAGCAAAGAAGCAAATAAACAGGAAAACAAAAGACCAAACAAGCAAGCAAACAAAAAAGAGAACAAACAAACAAACAAACAAACAAAAGAGCAAACAACCAGCAACCAAAGAGACAAGAGTGTAAACAACAAGCAAGCAAGCAAACAAACAAAACAAGCAAATTTTTACCTGAGCTGAAGTGAGTGTAGCCATATCCACTACCCAGTCTGCCTTCAAGACTTTTCTAGCATATGCAACTCCATCTCCCAGCACTAGACGTCCTTCTGCATCAGTGTTGTTTATCTCCACTGTTCTTCCTGAATAGAGGGTGTGGACATCATCTGGACGAGTAGCTGCAGGCCCTACAGCATTTTCTGCCAAGCAGAACACTGCATGAAGGTTCTGTTTAAACCCCTGCATCAAAAATAATTACATTCAAGGCACTGAGTTTAATTTTCATACATATACAATCATACTAATTAAGAGTTTAATTCTCACTGTCAATGACCAACAGAATAGCTCAAATGAAGAGCTAAACACTGGCACTATCTACAGCAAACTTTCTGGTTCTGGAACCAATTTAAAAAGAAATGAAATTTTCTCTCTCCTATTGGGTGGGGCCTGTACTTTTAGGGGGGGGGGAAATCAGAGCTGTTCAATGTTTGTACTTCTTATTTGTAGGACTTGACTTCAAAAACTCAATTTATACACTATTACACATAATATTATATCTATGAATATCATTATCACTAGTCTCTGGTTCAATTTTCTTACCAGTAAAACAGCAGCTCTGAAAGCACCCAAGATACCAGCAGCTCCTCCACAATCTCTCTTCATCCCAGGCATGGTTATCTGCACAACATCACCAAAACCTCATAGGATCCCACTTATTTGGGTGGATACCAGAGGTATGGGTTGATATCAGAGGTATGGGTGGATACCAGAGGTATATGTACTAGAGGTATTGGTCCAGAAACTCCACAGGAAACTAGGGAAATTTCCATACCCAACCATTGTGTCACTTCACATCATCTAAACCCTAGCCTAAGGTTAGATTGTGGTAGGCTGGTGCAGATGGTGTGTGTTGATAGTGGTCATAGGTGGTAGGTAGGGAAGGTGGCATGAATGATAAGTGTGGATGATGGGCATAGATGATAGGTGTGGATGATGGGCATAGATGATAGGTGTGGATGGCGGGGAGTGGTGGAGGATGGGTAGGTGTGGATGATAAGGAGTGGTGGAAAATGGGTATAGATGGGTGGATGGTGGGTATAGAGGGACCAGTGGTATAATATACCTTTGTCTTCATGCTTAATCCTCCTGTATCATACACTATCCCTTTACCAACCCAACAAATAGTTTCAGTGGCTCCACTAGGGGTGTGGCTTAGTACGGCCAGAGCAGGTTGGTGAACTGCTGCTTTGCCAACTCCATAGATACCTACAGAAATGCCATAGTTTCTATAGGAAAAATATTCTCATTCAGTAATTACCTCCAAAACCTTTCTCTTCCAGTTCTTTCCCTTGCACAATAACTGGCTTAATCTTCACGGCTTCTCCCACTTCTCGGATTTTCTGAAATCATATACCACGTGTTCATACTTTACCAAATCATAACCACACAATATACATATCACATGCATAATATAATAATATGTTACCATAGGATATCATAAGTTGTCATATGTTGCCATAGGTTACCACAGGTTACCAAGTTGCCATAAGTTATACCATAAGTTGTTACAGGTTACCATAAGTTGCCGTAACATTATTTCGTTACCATACTTGTCCCAATTCTTCCAATAAATCTCAAGGCCCACAAAAGGACAGAATAGACCATTCAGTCTGTAGTCACTTTTGGATTGTGGCTACAAGCTAGCTCACTTGCAATACTTCACCTCGAAGAACCCCCTCTATCTAAAATTCCTGGCTCTAGCCTACAGATGTATGTACTGTACTTGATGCTCCAGACAAGCCTGACACTACAACTTACATGTGTCCATAACAATTATGGAAGGATGAAACTAGTAATGTCACAAGGTTATATTGAAGTGTGGTTAGTCTTTCTTTCGTAGAAAATATAGATCCATCTAAATGACCACTTTGATGTACAGACATACAGACAGAGTACAGACTACCTCTATGTACACACATACTAGCGTAATGAAGTCACTTCAATATAAAATCAACACCTCTATATACAGTGAAACTCCTCTATTCCTACACCCTCTGTATACAGTCAGTGGAACTCAACTCCCTGAAAGTAGAACCCCTCTATTCCAACACCCGAAAATGAGGACACCTCTGTATACAGTGGAACTCCTCTATTCCAACTCCCTGAAATGAAAACACCTCTGTATACAGTGGAACCCTTCTATTCCAACACAACACCTCTGTGTACAGTGGAACCCTTCTATTCCAACACGACACCACTGTGTACAGTGGAACTCCTCTATTCCAACACGACACCACTGTGTACAGTGGAACTCCTCTATTCCAACACCCTGAAGAGGACACCTCTGTATACAGTGGTACCCCTCTATTCCACTTAAATATAGAGGGGGTGGGGGAACTTTAACTTTCACACCAAGAGTCCATGAGGTGACCTCACATTCAAAAATCCATCGGTATGCATGATGTTAGTTGGGGCATCAACTATCTCTTGAGCAAGACGAATACCATCACATAATGTATTCAAGCACTTTACTTCCTCCGCAACAAGGGGTGTGGCATCATCACCCACTGGAATGAACCCAACTTGAACAGTCTGTTCCTGTTTTCCACTCGTCTTTTCATTGTATATTGGGAAGGCACGAGAAATGGCTCCAGCAGAAGCAACAATTTCATTACGAGCACAGACTACCTATAATAACAAACATACATACTCCATTACATCTCCACAGACTATTCATAGAAACATACTAACTGAATCATGGAACTGAACTGTGAAACTGAATTGTGGAACTGAATCATGGAACTGAACTGTGAAACTGAATTGTGGAACTAAATCATCATGGAACTGAACTGTGAAACTGAATTGGAACTGAATCATCATGGAACTGAACTGTGAAACTGAATTGGAACTGAATCATCATGGAACTGAACTGTGAAACTGAATTGGAACTGAATCATTGTGGAACTGAACTGTGAAACTGAATTGGAACTGAATCATTAAGGAACTGAACTGTCATAGAACTGAACTGTGAAACTGAATTGTGGAACTGAATCATCATGGAACTGAGTCGTGAAACCAAATTGTGGAACTGAATCATCATGGAACTGAATCATTGAACTGTGAAACTGAATTGTGCAACTGAATCATCATGGAACTAAACTGTGAAACTGAATTGTGCAACTGAATCATCATTGAACTGAATCATGAAACTAAATTGTGGAACTGAATCATGATTGAAAAAAACAAGCTTCTCATTATACCATCAATAACAAGATGGCATTAGACTTACAATGATGACCACTACTTCTCCTCTTTTCTTCTGTGACTGAACCACATCGTAGAGAGCATGACACCGTGAAGGAGTATTATGACGGCTTGCAATGGAAGGGATACCACCCACAGTGGCATTATTCAGGTATAGGCCACAAGAACTGATAGATGACTCACTAAGGGACTCAATAGCCTCTTGCCAAGTCTGTATATAGAGGGAAAAGGACAAGGAGAGAAGTCTGCCTTATGATAATAGTGATTTTGTGGTCAAGACTATCTCAGTGATAGGAATAGTTTCCCCGCACTTTTGATGTAGGTGTGGGATATAGCTAGCTCTTATGCCTTCATGCTTGTAGTACAAGTTTGAGCAGTCACAATGTAACATTATAATCGTTAATGTTACTAGCTCTAACTATAATATTATGCAATAACAGAATTTAGTAGAATTAAGATAAATATTTCAGTAGCCAAGTAGATCCTGTACAATATATGGCACCTAATAGCATCTGATTGCAGTAAATTGGTAAAGTATGATCATTACTCCTTGAAAGGTAGCTATGTAGTTATTTATCATAAGGGCTACTACCACTACACACCCACACACCTTCTCTGCAACTTTATCCCCAAAATATGGTAAGACTTTGGCATAAGTCACAGAGATCAAGTTGGTCTTCTTTCCCAAAATAGTGCACGGCCTTTCAGAAGGGTCACCAGGGAAGATATCGGCCAGGAATTCTACTTTCACGCTCATTTTGATGCTTTGCTTATTGCGAGCGCCTCGCACGTGCTTTGTACGTCTCAGCGCGCACATGCACTCTCGATCTCTCACGCACACATGCAAAAAGTGCACTGTACTGTGCAGTGCACACTATTAATGTCATCTTATAACATATTTACTATACTGTACTTTAGTTTACATACGTATAGAGTTATTGCACGGTTCAGCTGGTTTAGTTTTAACCTGCCAGTTCACAGGTTCCCGTTTTGGCTGATTCAGTTGGTTCAGCTGGTTTACATGGTTCACCAGTTTCACCTGGTTCAGTCAGCTAAGCTGATTTACATGGTTCACCTAGTTTAGCTGGTTCAGTTGCTCATCTGGTTCGACTTGTTTACTTGGTTCACTGGTTTCCGGTGTAGTTTGGTGTTCACCATTTAAGTTGGTTGGCCATTACTAGCATAGTGGCAAGTCAAGTGTCCATTCACAGATCTGTTATATAGCTATAACATTTTACTTAAAGAGTTCAAGCAATTGTTGCACATCAAACAGGTTACTCCAGTAGTCCAGTCCTGCACTTGTGAAATCATTCACTCTTCATGCAGCAGTCCTTCTTTAGAGGAGGTTGGTCTGTGTTCTATCAATATTATTCAGACTTGTGCAGGATGATTGGAACAAGTTTCAAGGCATTCCTTTCACTCTTCTCTTGAATCATGTACAATGGGCAGAGAGAATGGATAAGTAGTGGTTTAGTTCTACTCCAAGCAGTGACTCACGCACCTTATCTGCAACTTAATTTGGCATAGGTAGGTCACAGATGTCACTCAAAATATAGTACACAAGGGTCTTTAGGCCCGAGAGAAGACCCATTCTCCCTCTCGTTCCACGTGCTTTGTACTTTGCACCCGGCCAGCTAGCTAATAGTTATTAGTGTGCATTATTTGGCATCTTTCTTGGGAGTCTCTGGCTGTTAAAATTTGATGCTGAGGACATGGAGTCCTTGATAGCAATGAAGTGCAATGATTTTGTTATCATAGCCCATGATAACAGGGCCGGAAGAAGCATCATAAGCATGAAGCATGATCAAGACAAACTCTTCAAAATCGATAAGAACATTGGCATGGTAGTGTGTGGTGAACCAGGAGATACAGTGTATTTTGGAGAATATATACAGAAGAACATTGCTCTTTACCGAATGAGGAATGGCTATTCTCTTTCACCTCAGGCAGCTGCCAATTATACTCGAAATGAACTGGCTGAACATATACGGAGCAGGCATCCATATGTAGCTAACCTCTTAATGGGAGGGTTTGACCCTGTGAATGGGAAGTCTAGCCTATATTACATGGATTATCTTGGCACGATGGCTGAGTTACCTTATGGAGCTCATGGTTATGGGTCCTTTTTTGTCTTGGGAATAATGGACAAAGAGCATAGGCCAGACATGACTGTGGAAGAAGCCGAGGTTGTAATCCATAAATGTTTCAGTGAAATTCTGAAGAGATTTACCATCAATTTGTCTAGCTTCAGTTATTATGTCATTGGGAAGGATGGGATATCAGAGAAGAAGCTGTTCAGAGGAGATAACGTTTCACCTGGCAATGTGGCAATGGAGGTGGAGACTGTATGAATATCGTTATCTCTAAGTGACTGTTGTAAAAACCTTATACTTATAAAATCAATGTAATAAAGTATACATGCCCAACATGCTGGGAAAGCTGGATTAAACAGTTACAGTGACACTTGTTAAAAAGGTTGTAATGGTGACTGGTTATAAGTTATGAAACCATTAAATTTGAATAGGTGGACTTCCTTGTTCTTTGTGGCTCTCACCTAGCTATTGATGTGAAGATCTATGGAACTTGGAATAATCCATTGGAGAAAGAGGCAGTTATTATAAGCTACATAGTGATGGGAGATGACGACCCTCATACATATTTCCTGCTTGTTAGTGTTAGCTAGTCCTTGAAAATTGATACTCAATAGTTATACAGTATGACTTTACTAATCCAGCTGAATTTGCTTCAGTGGGCTCCACATGAGCTCTCTCAAATCAATGCTACAGATAGTGAGGGTCTGAAGAACCTTGAAGTCCAGTTCTCTGTATATATACTGATGCAAGAACTCTTTCCTATAATAATATTATTCAATTCTTTTGGAGGGATGTATTTTTTTGAAATGTGATCCAGCATGGTATAATAGTAATAATAAAAATGTAGAAATGTTAGCACTACACTGTGGGCCGTGGCTTCAGTAGGAAAATAATTATTATACAAATCATATGTCATGAGAACACCCAGAAACCAGAACATAATGACATTTATACTTCTCTCATAACATCAATAATGACTGATCTGATGAGAATTCACTCTTACACTCTTGAAAAGAAAAAAAAAGTTTCTGGCCAGCCAGACTGAACTATATTAATAATTACATTAATTGGTGAATGAGTACTTAATTCACAAACAATGATTATCTATTGTACATTCAAGAACGTTTGGGTTTCGGTCTAGTCTTAGGTCGTGGTGCTGTAGGAGGTTTGGATGAAGCTGTGCTATTGTTTGCTATTGCTGATTCCTGTTGAAGATCTAAGTCCAGTGATACCTCTGCAGTATTCCCATGAGGAGTCACAAGCACTTCACCAATGTTCTGGTAGGGATGTTTAATTATTGTTGTACGTTGTGAGTGCCGAGGTGGAACAACTGGCGGTTGCCCATTCTTGGGAGATGAGTTAGCCACTGGCTGTGTACTGGAAAGATTAAGGGGTACAAAATTATCATACCCTGGTGGGGGTGCAGTTTGGTGAGTATTTCTATTAGAATGCTCTTTCTGTTCCGGTTTCTTGACAGGTTTCTTCACTTCACTATACAACTGGCTCGTCTCTTCTTTAGCAGTATCATTTTTTCCACTTTGTATAGAGTCTACACTGGAATTAGACTTTATGCTCATACACTCTGGGTCATATGTGTCTGATGGAATTGTCCCATAAGGATCAAAAGTTGAATGGCGAAGGTTTCTGTCCAAATGACCATATTCTTCCTGTGGAGACAAAAGAGAAGCAGGCTTTGGCATGGGAACTGGTCGTGACGACTTTCTATTTTCAGCAGTCACATGATTTAGTTTTCCATATGCTTCCTGGTTCTCGCTTCTCTGCAGTTGACCACGTACTGTGTGATGGAGTCTCTGTCGTGATAAACCCTCCAGTACCATGTGTCTATCTTCTTCCAAAGAACGCTGCTTCTTTCTTCCACCAAACTCCTCTCTTTTCTTCTGAGCTCCATTATTATCTGATTCTGTGCCATTTTGATTTCCTAGTATTAATCCATTCTCAGCTATCGTGTCATAATGATCAGAAGCAACAGCTTGCACTCCATGATCAAGTATTGAGCCACCCTCAGGGATCACTTCATAAACATCAAAATGCCCAGTAGCAACTGGATTCTGTCCATGATCAAGTTTTCCATATTCTTCTTGTGTTTCATTGTGATTGGAGACCTGTTTCTGGGAGGGTATAGGAGGCTTCAATTGTTTTGATTTGGAGTCTGAAGCATAGGGGAGTGGTTTTTGCGGAGGATTTCGTCTGATTGGAGACTTTGATCTCGCACGGGGTTCTTTTGGTGGTACTGAAGTTTGACTAATCACGTTCCGTTCTAGCTTCCCAAATATTTCTTCTTGATTGGAAAGATCAAAGTCAATGTCTTCATAGCTAGATTTTCGATCATTATTGACAGGAGCGACTATCTTGGGAGGACTGGAACGAAGGTTCTTTGCTAGATGATTATGGTCAAGCTTACCGTATCCTTCTAAGTCATCATCCTGTGAAGGACTCAACTGGTTAGGAGGACTGTTACAAGGACCATTATCATGATTCATCTTTCTTGTGCAACCATTAGCCAATTTAAGCTGAAGTTGGTTTGGAACTACAGTTGTTATAGCAGAATTATGATCTAGTTTTCCATATTCCTCTTGAACTATATCTTCCGGGATGTCATAAACAGAGGATGCAAAATTTGGAATGCTCTCTACAACTGAGGTTACACTAAGGTGTTCTCCACTTGGGTCTCTCATGTCAGGGATAATGCCAGGGATAGAAGCTGAAGGATGTGTTGTTTCACGAGAAGACATGTTGGGAGACTGCTGACGAGATACATTGGGAGACTGCATGTCAAATAATAACAGTTAGGTACATGGCTACTTACTTATACTAGTAAACAAAACAATATTATATAGCTGAAGCAGCATAGAGAGATGGGCCACTATGCATCTTTAGTCAGTTTTACAGGTTTTTACAGCTAAAGCAACATTAGAGAGGTGGGCCACTATGCATTTTTAGTCAGTTTTACAAGTTTTTACAGCTAAAGCAACATTAGAGAGGTGGACCACTATGCTTCTTTAGTCAGTTTTACAGGTTTTTACAGCTAAAGCAACATGGAAAAGTGGGCCACCTGCTCCTTTGCTATCATTAGTAAATGTTCCTTTAAAGTGGGGAATTATTACAATTTGACTTGGCCAGAGTTTAGAAACAGAAGACTAATAAAAACCATTAACAGTTTATAGAGAGGTCTTACTATTTATACAAGTGGCTATATATAATGCAGAAACTCACAGGTGAGGGACTACTTCTATATTTAACTTTAGCCACCACTGTCTCAATGGCATGTGTTATCTGAACACTGTGGCTGGACTTGAAGACAAATTCCCCCAGACCAGTACAACTTCGGCTACAATAATTGATAATAATTATATGAAGAAAATAATAAAAATCATTACTAAGTGCAAAATGTCACGCCAAATAGAATAATATTATATGTAATACTCATTCATTATCACAAAATGGAAGGAATTGTTCATGGAATTGGTATGTCAGTGGTTAGTGTAATGTATCTGCATCCACCTATGTCATGTAAGTGGTCAGAATTCAATTCAGTAGATGTTTCCTAGGTGTGGGATTAGGCTTAAATGGGGTTTGAAACTCCGCCTTACCACCATCTGTTCATAAATTAGGGAGAACACTGAGTCAGAATCAAATCTCTTTCTCTCCTCTACTCATCCTCCCACCCAGGTCAATCAAGGTAAATCTTGTAGAACACACCAGTTTTATTTAAGTACTCACTTTCCAGATATGATTGTGAGGTTGTGTTTCTTAGCCTTGAAGGATCGAAGATGGTTAAGTTTCCAGCGTACAATCTCATCAGAGGTGTTATTCCATATGATGAGATCATGGTCCCTTAATTCTAAAATAGATGGTCCAAAGTAGTCTAAAATGGAGTTTGCTACCATCTCAACTTCATACTGGAGAGTTTCCTCTGCATAAAGTGTTGATACAATGAAATATATGCCTTGGATAATATACATACAGTGAGCTATGTTCTATTGACAGTTATAGGAATGGAGCTAGCTATAATTATACCACTCTAAACGATTTCCAAGTACAGATATACATAATACATTAACCTCTAAATCAATTGTGTTTGATTCTACTTGGCACCTCTCTCAAACCTCATTAGTACAAGTTGCCTTATACAGCATCAAACGTTTTGGTATTTACATTTGTGTAAGAGAATTATGAGTAAATTCTCCATACAAATTTACTAAGGAAATGTAAATTAATATACACTAAATGTACAGGTAGAACTGCCAGGCCAGGAACTTCTTGAGAATGCATGGCATTGTGAGACATATGGCATGTGGGACAAGGTTCCTGCCCTGTGTAGTAGTCATAGATAAAAGTTGTAACAGAACAACGGACTTATCAATGTGCAAAAATTCTTCCCTTATAACCTTCAGTGACAGTTAGATGCATATGAGGAGAAGAAGTGACAACCACCAACTCTGGAACTTGGAACTAGAGACCTCTGAGCCAGAGAATCAGACCAAGTGCCCAGTTGATGAGAGAGCCACTGGCAGTGTCACAATACTCCCAATTGATACTGAAGCTTTTCCCAGAAAAAAAAAAAAACAACTGGCTTTTCCTTTCTCTAGTTATTCTTTACTTTCTGTTTAGGTATTTTAGTCCAAACTTTTTGTTTTCATTCTTAAATATTTTTGCTAATGCATGAAACTGTCTATAATCAGACCACTTAAGACCAGGCCACTCAGAGAGAATGTATATCAAGACCACTTTCCTATTAGACAGGTTTCACTATAGTAGTGTTAATCTTTATGCTCATACCAAGCATGCCCATATAACATGCCCTCACCAGTGTGGTCAGAGATGAAAAATGATCTATGCATGTAGCTACTTTGATATTATCTTTCCCTCAAAACTCTACACTATCAGGAGTTTCTAAAGTTAGCAGTTCAGCACATAAGAAGTGAAAGGGAAGAGGATACTGATTGTACACTCCCAAAATTATATCATACGGGAAAAGGGATCAAGGGAATTGCAAGCTCCCCTCCTCCCTTATGTCTCTCCTCACACTATTGGACAAGCATGGGCCATTGCTAACATCCCTACGAGTGGTTTACTTCATGGAGACATAACAGTGAGAATAAAAGGGCTCCAGTAATCCCTATGGTGCACACAATCACATAGCAAAGCTATCATTATCCTTATCTAACCCTTATCAGTGGAATAGAGTACACAACCTTTACAAGGGATTGTACCAAAAACAATAATGGCATTCAGCTTAACCGGGAGACTCCATTATTCTCAAACAGGTGAGGCCTACATTAAAAGTGTACACCACATTAATTTATACATAAACACACCAGTCTTCCGTCAGGTATATACAACATTGAAAATGAATAACTAGGTGATAGGAATCTATACACAAACACACCCACTGCTCATTGAATCACTAAGTGAAACTCATGAATTTGCAATGCTAACAAGTAAATGCTACCACAAAATCTTTGACTGTCTTCCCTGAGGGGAAATTAAGCCCTTTATAACTGGCTTCATTGCTTATTACTATTATATATACTTTGGAGGTTTTCCACCATTAATTGGAGTTGTGGAATAAATAGTACCTGATGTGTATGTAACTCTCAGGTAGGGTTAGGGCTGGTTGTTTCTGTAAAAATTCCTGTGCTAGAAACATGCTATCTATATCTATAATAGCACTATAGGAGTTTACAATAAGCTCCTAGGTTTTCCTACTTAGAAGTAAGCATAATATTCTACCTGTACTACCTGATGGATGGACTCTATGGATTTTGTCTTTGTTTTTTTTTTTTACTGTTTGTTGTGTGCTAAATGTGCTTACTTAGTATTTGAAATCGATGACTTACCAGGATGAAGTAGATTTAGTATAATAATAACACTCCTAGCCCCTAACCCCACCCCTAGCCCTAGCTCTAGTCCCTGGCTCTAACCCTAACTCTAACCCTAACTCTAACCCTAACTCTAACCCTAACCCTAACTCTAACTCTAACCCTAACTCTAACCCTAACTCTAACCCTAACTCTTGCCCTAACTCTAGCCCTTAGGCAAATATTACCTCCTGGTCCTTCACAACTACATAAGTTGAGAGATATATAGAGATATTTTTTAAACCTGTCATGCTAGACCAACCTTGTTAAACTATACTAACCACCTCATTGACCTCAACAAGCTATGTCAACTTCAACAAGAAGCTAACCACAATTACCATGTACTCAAACCCACTCAGTGGTAGGCCTATGCACATTATGCTTTTAATTTTGCCTATTATGCTATGCTCTTATTCTTAGCCACTTTCCCTATTATGCCCATTATGCCCCATTATGCCCCATTATGCCCCATTATGCCCCATTATGCCCCATTATGCCCCATTATGCTTTGAAAATGTCATTAAAAATACCGTATAGCAGGAAATTTTCATAATAAAAATAAAAAAATTCGTTGGTTTACAGCACAGTGCCATCTCAATTAAACCATAAAATTAAGTTTTTGATTCTATACAGTAGACACTAATGGTCATTAGCTATATGGTAAAAGAATATTTGTTTCTACATAGTCCTCAAGGCTACTGTTCTAAATGAATTGTCAAGAAGAGAGAATACTCTCTCTGAGGCAGCAACTCAGCATGTGAATCAACACTGACTAAGCACAGTTGTAAGAGTGTGCCACAGTATGGTGATATTATACTGAGTGAGGAGTGTAATTTTAATAAACAGGTAGAGCAAGCAGAACAAGTCAACAGGGCAGGGCAACAAGCCAACAAAGCTGATATTAAAAGGTCAAAGTTCACCTAAAATTCCCTATTATGCCTTCATTATTCCCAATGCTTTTAGTAACCTAATTTTATGCTGGCATAATGTGCATAGGCCTACTCAGTGGTAGTCACTAGTCACACACTCACACTTATAGTACATGTGTGTGCATGTGTGGTATCAATTAACCACAAGCCACCTATTTAGGAAATAGTCATGCAAGCATGTATGTTTTGTGTATGCACAGCCAACACATCCCCCTAGTCATACAATACATAGTCCTAGATCACTGTATTTTTGCCAGTCACATGACTATTGACCAATCAGACACATCAAATCAGTCAATTTGTTTATAAGTGACTGATTGGTTATTGCAGTTTGGCTCAGCAAATCAAGAAGGCCTCTAATTTGCTAATTGCCTATAATCTGCAGGTAAATTACTGGCTTCAAATGTACTAAGTGATACCTTAGATCAGGTTAATTTCACTGTCATGACCAATAACCCATAAAACTTGAATTAGGGTCTTAATACAACATAAGAATCTGTGTGGTATGAAATGATATAATATATGAGATAACAAATACAACTCTATGCACTCTTGGGCCTATTTTAAAATTTGGATCATATCTACAACACAAAATTCTTTTGATTATGAGATCAAAAGTACTGTTAGAATAATGACACCGATGCTATCAGGGAAATGGGGCATATGATGATATTGCCACATCCCATGATTACCTATGGTTACCACAACTGAACTCCATACTGCTTTGTTGTATACATTATGATCTATGGTTTCCACTTGATATCATTAATAATCATTAAGACCGAAAATAAACCATGAAATCAGTAAACTAAACCTCTATCTGAGTTCATCCAAATGACCTCTAACTTAGATCATGTATAGGGAGTAACAGTATACTTAATGCTAAATTTGGTCTGAAAATTGATATTTTAAATGGATACTTCTCCCATGACATATATACCCTTCAGGTCCCAATTCACCAAAGATTAACAGACATAATAAGAACCATCATTAGAGGGTTGCCCAACACTTATCCAGTGACACATATCATTAAAATCACATGCACTCTGATACATTCTGGACTTAACTTTGAAAAATAAAATACTGGCTGATCGATACTTCAGGACTGGTGCCACTAGAGCCATGCTCATTCAGCTTAAATAATTATACATAACCACACATTTTTGTTTCTTCACATATAACCCATGCTGGCCACACCCTCTAATTAACCCTTCGAAACTACATAGAAATAAAATTACTCTTGAAACACACACACACACACACACACACACCTCCATCTATCCCTTTGGCATAGAGCACAGCATTGAAGCATCTAACCCACTCTTCTGCCTCTGTTAATGAGATTGCATCCATAAAAAGCAACCCTCCGTCACTCATGGCAATACAAAATGACTTTTTGTCACTCAAGAAGTAGACACTGGTAGCATCTCGAAGGTAGACTTCCCATTTAGGATCATCCATTTCATGGAATTTCTTCTCACTAGTGTACAAGTGCAGGACTTTCTCTCCATGGTGAATGGCACGGAATACGATAAAAGTAGACTTGGATGATTTGGGCTGCCAATATGGAAAGTTAATAATTAAAGGTGGTTACTAGTATGTATTATATCATAATAGAATATCTCTGTCATGCAGTCAGAAGTATTATCTTTACTACACACCCTGATATCATGTTTCTAACTTTTCTCTAATTAGATTCCAAATAGGTATATATGGTCTGAATAGCATACCATATTAATGTGGACTATAGTTTCTTAGTTACTGTAGAGACAGAGTTTCATAAGGAGAGAAGATGAGGAGAAACAGAACATTATAGACAGTACTTGGCTAAAATGAAGTTATAAATAAGTTAGTAACTACTGGTCTACCCCTTACATAGTTGCCAACTTTTCAAAACACAAAATACGCTCACCAAGACCACACCCATAGACTTTGAAACAGCGTCATCTCAGTGAATTCAAGTCATTATGTAGCTATAACTACTGACCAGGAGCTACGTGAAGTTAAAGTTATACTGAACTACTTTACATGTATTGAAAGCCTACAATGCCTTTGGATAAGAGTTGCACAATGGGGTTATATAGTTCAGTGTTGTCTTCTATAATGAGTGGTTAGACAGACAAAGATTAATAGTGATATCTCACAGAGACATGGCAAGGACTATAATATCCCTTAAACTGTCACATTGTTTCTTGCATTCATGAAGACTTCTCCCCTTTTTAGTAAGTCATGACACCACTTCCCTAAATGACCTATTCACTCTTTTACATGCTGGAAGAATTATCATAAGACAAAAGAAGCTATAAAAACTCCCTCATTTGCATGCTGTAGGGAGGAAGCACAATCATAGCCTTACTAAGATTTTACACAAACTGGAGGAAACAGTAAGTTCAGTTCTTTAAACATAAGGTAAGGAAGTCTAGAAGGGTGTTAAAACATGCTATAAAGACAGTACCAGAGAACCCCAAAGTGTACCAAGAATCCAGGAGGCAATCACACTGCTTGGCACAGGTTATTAATTTATACCAGCCACTTCAAAGCTCATTATCTTATGACATACACCTCTTCTGTTTCCCTTTTTAGGCAGTCACAGTGTCTGATTAGGAATTACTATAATTATAAATTTTCAGAAGGATTTTAACTAAAAGCATGGAAATGAAGCCACTTCTCAAATCTGGATTGAAATTAATATTTGATCAATTATGTATACCTCCAAAGCATAAAAATGAAGGCACCTCTCTAATTTTGGCTAATGCATACCTCCAGAAGAGAAGAATACTCTAAACTGAATCAAAAAATGAAGGCACCTCTCAAATCTGGCTTATTTGAGAGTAGCTCCCTCTTAAATTTATAACAGTGCTATCATTTATAAAGGTATAATAGCATATTCAATAACAGTGCAGGTGAGATACCTTAGTGTAATAAGTATTATGCATGATCTACCACATGAAAGGGTACAAGTGCTATTAGATTCAAAACTTCTAGCTAAAAAAATCCTGTAGGCAGGTCTAAATACAGGATAGAAACACACTACATTTATGAGTCTAACAAAGCACCTATAATTAGCTTATCTAATGAATTATACCCCTACTCCAGGGGAAGAAAATGCCCACGTTTTCGTTAAATAGATATGTATTGTAGTTAACTTATTCAGCTTATTCAGTTATCAGAAAATAATTTGTAGTTTAGCTACAAAATACACCGTAGCTGCTCCTAGGTTTACACTCACCCCCTGTGCACTCGAACCAGACGTGCCTTTGACTTTTGACGCTCTGTACTTCAACAGTCCTTTCTTCACAACGTCCGAATTCGTTATTTGATTTCGAGACATCTCCTTACTGCTAATCACGATTATCTTAGTTTGACAAACAATTTGCACCCGGTGTCGCTAGGCTGGCAGGCCTAGCGAAACCTTAATTATTATACTTTTCATTTAGCCACACCCCTACTATTTTACTAGACATGCGCAACACTATTTATTCCTCAGACCCAGCCATCGGCATCGGAAGTCAGGACTGCAGTTTGATGATGTTCGCGGATATGTACTTTAAAAAAGAAAAGGAGAATGGTATAGTGCATGGGGCAGTGCTGTGCAGCGGCGTGAGATAGGCCTTAAGAAGGCCAGAGTCGCTGATCCTTTATGCCACACTTATTCAATTCATATTCATGTAAAGCCCAGGGGCACAAAAGCAAAATAAATAAAAGTGACATACTGCAATTGTCTGAGGGTAGACATATGATTAGGTGAGAATAGCCTAATGATATAGTTAATGTCAGGGTGCTCCTTTTTCAACTCTCCCTTTATCTCCTCCTTAGTCATTCCTTGTTGATTGGCAGGAAGGTGGCTTGAAAGGAAATGTTCAAGATGAGTTGTTGTGACTGTATCTTCTTCACAGAAGGTACAAGGGGCTGAAAACACAGGTCAGGTCACTATGCTGAACAGAGATTGAATGGCTGAGGTGCCCAGCAGACCAAAGTCAAGAGTCAGATCCCAAATTTTCAGCCAGCAGGTATAGACTCAGCAATTTCAGCAGCCAGAGATGTGCTGGAATGAGTCCTCAATTCTACAACTAGAGAGGAAGAGTCCAACTCAATCAGTTCTTTCTTAACCTCCCTTGGTGAGCTAGAACCTTCCTTGATTTTCTTCATGAAGCCCTCCAGGCCTAAGAAACACTCAAGGAAGGAGCATTCATCCAGCAGTTGCATGGAGCCTTCATTCGATGACTCCAAAAGACAGTTGTAGAAGTTGTGACCAATTGTGTTGGAGTTCTCTAACACCCATGAGAGAAACGCCAATTTTTTAATAAATACTCTAGTGGCAACAGAGGGCCATCCCAGTGCAAGACGACGAATGACATGACCTGAGTGGAAATGTGAGAGTGCCAATATTCTGCGACCAATCTCAGCTTGAAACGACTCCAGCTTAGCAAGAAGAGATTCAGTGAGAAACCAGTTCTCACAGTTGTAAAGGAGAACTGGCTCAACACATACTTCAAAAATGGCTTTTCCTGAGAGGGGGTTTAACTGACCATCAAAGACACCTAGAGCCCCATAAGCAAAAAAGCATTTCCTTGCTTTTGTAATAGCTTCATTGAGGGCTCTGTCAGAAGAGAGATCCCACGACCACCAATGACCCAAACACTTAGCTGATGGTGACGGAGCTTGCTGGTGACCTGCCACTGTACACAGAGTGTCGTCAGTAGGTTTGTAGCAGACACCAGTGGCGTAGCTACATAGGGGCATTTAGGGCACATGCCCTACTAAACTCTCTTAGTGCCCTACCACTATCTGTCATAATTTTAGTTGAATCTGGTAAAAGATTGATAGTCCTTAGTGAGCAGTTTAGTCTGTAAGGTCAGTGCCCTACTGGTGCCCTACCACATGTTTAATCCTGGCTAGCCACTGGCAGACACCACCACCACCTCACATTTTCTAGCATTAAGGACCAAGGCATTAGATGCAGTAAAAGACTCAACTATGGATATCTGCTCATCGAGGGTGGCTCTACCGGTGGAGATGGTCCTAATGTCATCTGCATGGGCAAAGGCACGATCCGTTCCCTCTCAGTAGGCGGCGCGCGCTGCTCGGCCGTATATATCCGGATGATCAGTCCGATTACTGTAACGTTAATGTCATAGTATAGTCTACAGTGTTGATAGATTTTTTTACTGAAACAAATAATAACATTGTACAAAAACAATTAATATTCATACAAATTGTGACCATACATGTTGTTAGACCAGTCAGTTCCAAAATCAATGAAGACATCTTCATGTTCCAAACAAATTTAGTGGCAAATGTGTAGTGTTAGTGCATTCATGTACAGCAGAAACTGAATGACAGAAGATAGGACAATATATAAGTTTAAAAGTGGACAGTCATACTCATTGCTAAAAGAGGCTGCACAAGAGAGTAGGAGATAGAATTTAGAAGCAGTCCATTAACAGACCCATATCAAGTTGATCAACCTATGCAAATGTAGTAAGTGGTTAGTACATAATTATAATTACCCTGGAAGAATTGGTAAATACTCAGCAAGCTTTGTATTTTTCCTCAAGATCTAGGTGATGTTACTCTAAGTGAAATTAAATCCTTCTTTCATACTGTTCTGATGTTAATTTATCCTATGGTTGATGTGTATGGTGGCATGATGAGTGAATTTTCTACTCTGAGATTTTGTGAAATGTTTGCTACAAGAACATGACAGTTATAATCAGGGGTGTAAGTAAGTGGGGTAAGTGTAGGTAAGTGGTAAGTAAGCACTCCTTTAACCCTCTTCCTACCACACTATACAAATTTTGATACTATAGCTAGTGTCAACTTTTTACCACAGTCATGTCTCAGGTTTGGTAAAGTATCAGCTACTGCAATTTGGCATACCTTATATTATAGAAGAGTTATATTTCATAGAAATAAAATTAATGTAGAAAAAAAAAATTGGAACTTTACATTTGAAATTTTTTAGCTAGCAGAGCTAGAATAAGCATAGTGTGGTGTAGGTAAGCAATCTTTGCAGACTTTGAGATGGCCAGTGTTTCTATGCCAAGACCATCATGAGAATCATGATATAGACACTGTCATATCAAATCTGGAAGATGATGCACCACTCATAGGCTATGTTATGTTGAAACCAATCTTGTAAAACACAAAAAGTTATGAGAGAATGGATAAATTCTGTGTAAAAATGTAAGGTGCCTCTAT
This sequence comes from Diacarnus erythraeanus, assembly GCA_964016965.1. Taxonomy (NCBI): domain Eukaryota; kingdom Metazoa; phylum Porifera; class Demospongiae; order Poecilosclerida; family Podospongiidae; genus Diacarnus; species Diacarnus erythraeanus. The sequence goes on along the minus strand of OZ024684.1, from coordinate 3,542,213 downwards.
GCTTCAAACATGATTGAAACTGCTTTAAATTATGGCATCAACACAAGTCCAAAAATTTTCGTGAATCATAGTATATGGGGTGTATCTAATCACTGGACGGACTGGATCACTGGACTGGACTGGACTGACCTTTGACCTACAAGAAAGTTTTTTAAGTACTGTTGTATATCCTATATCCACTGTTCAATGCTATCAATCTTTGGTCCAAAGGAGTCCTGATGGGCTTAAATTAAAAAAAAAAAAAAAAAAAAAAAAAAAAAAAAAAAAAAAAAACTCTCTCAAAACATTAAGATTGGTATGAAAAAAGTATCTAGCCACCAAATGACTTATGCATAGAGCACCAAGAGTGGAAGAAGTTTACATGCATAGAAAGTAAGACTACACAGTTGAACTGCAGATTTCAATTCAGTTTTAAGACATGTTCAGGCAGTCATGATGACCTTCAGGAATCCTATAAGCTAGCATGATTCTGCCTACTGACCAAAGCAAGTTCATTTTGGTGGTTAAACATCAGTAATAACATTATAGCTGTGTGGTCTTGCTTTCTACAGGTGTAAATTCCTATTATGCACATGTACATAGTAGAAGTAGTTTGGTGGCTGGGTCACGACACATATCTATACTCCCTATGCTTGAACAAGATGGTTTTGGCCATGCACATTCTATGCTATGATGTCATCCATAATGGTGCATTAAATAGAAATATACACAACACCTTTGCAGCACCCATGCAATACAGCTAACAATATTCACTCATGAAATCAAGGTGAGGGTGGCTGGATTAATCCAAGTGGAGTCCAAAATTTGTTGCCAAGTATTCTATGTGTATAGACGTTAAGTTGTTCCTTAACCACAGATGTGTCTAGGAGCAGGGATTGAAATCGGCACACCTGAACTGTACGCATTAAACATTGCAGTGATAGTATATGTTACAAAATTTTGACTGTGTGGTCTCACTTCCGACAGGTGTAAACTCCCTCCATTCTTGATGCTTTATGCACAAGTCATTTGGTGGCTGGGCATTCTTTTCATATCGATTTTTGCACCCAATACAGACAGATATATTTCCTCTAATAAAACCAAGAGTGAATGGGTTTTTGGTAGGAGAGTAACTGGGAGAAGAGTACATGGATGGAGAGTACACAGGAGAGAATGAGGGACAAGGGTACGAGGGAGGAAAATATGGAGGAGTAAATGGAGGAGAGTATGAAGGTCGGCATGGCACCAATGGATATGGGTGATTCCAGGGGTTGGGAGGAAGTGGGGATGAATACAAATCCTGTATTTATTCTCTTACACATGTTGGCACATTAGGAGTAGCATGGGTACTAGCAGTTCCAATGTTACCGGATACTACTTGTGTTCCAACATTCATAGCTACTCAAGTACATGATTCTGCAGCACGGGTTGACTTCCTAGTATGTGGAGGAATACTGCCTTTCCTTCCTCGTCCTTTGGGCATTGTTGAAGTAGCTAGAGCCGTCATGTTTGGAATCTTTTTCTTCCTTTTGACACCCATAATAAATTCTTCCAATTTTCCATTACTTTCAGCAACAGCCACAGAATGAGAACATAGGCCTATAGACTTCCAATTAGAGCAGTTATTATCACAACTGAAACCACCGCCCTTAGTAGGGACAACCATATGTGGCATCTTGCTACTAAAACTGAGTACCATTCTCGCCTCTGAGCTCTGCCCTGGTGCTGGAACAATTGCATTTTCTTTGTGCAATAATTCAGATGCTTTGTTTAAGATTCCCTCAACACACGCAATAGGTAAGTTAGAGCTCTTTGCTAGAGTCTCAGCATCCATAGACAGCTTGCCATCACCACGTCTCATATTTGAGTGACTACTTGTATCGTCAGCTTCCATAAGGGATACTGAATGCACCCGAGAAAGGTGTCTCTGACGTTGTTGAGCAGTCATTGTAAACCATACTTGCTCTTGCACCCCAAGGTATCTAAACTGAGACCTTAACCGCCACTTACCACGATTAACAACTGCTCGCTCCACCTCTTGTTTCTGCTCAGCTACCAATTCCTGAACTTTCTCAATAAACATTGGCAATTGTTGTTTCTGGTAGTCAACTTTGTGCTTTAATAGAGCGTTGATGCTCTCACTAGCATTTGTACTGAAAGTAGAAGGTGGGTTCCCCAGACCACAATCCTCCCTTATTGAAGGCAACATAGTTTGGCGTATAGCTTGTGATTTGTTTGCCATAAACCAATCAAACTTCTCAATATCAGAGGTGCTTTGTAACTCAGCATCTCTCCAACTTCCAATGACAGCCTGTAATTTATTATCATAGTCATCACTGTTAACACTGTCAACTAGGCCTTCTTGATATACAGATCCCAATCTTTGTTCAAAGACATCATTGAGAATGGTGTTAGCCAACCTTGATGGGAGGTTATACTCATTGATTTTATTTTTGATGTTTCTTCGAACATGGATAAAACAAGTGAGGTGTTGAGCAAAATGAAATTCATGTATAAGGGCATTACTGAGGGCTCGTTCTCCATCAGTACCTATAACTCGCACCCCTTCTAGTTGACGATTTAAGCCAATAAGGGAAGATGCAAAGAACAAATACGAGGAAAATGTTTTCTTGTAATGTATGAGAACAGGTCCTAAGAAGATAGGTGGCTGGCTGTTCCTACACTTCTCAAGAAGTAGATGTCTATAGGTCATAGGTGTAACATCAAAGGCACCTAAGCAAAATGTGGGGTCGACAGTAATGACTCCAAATTCAACAGACGCAGTACAAAATTGGATCAAGTCAACTATTTGCTGATCATCAGCAAGCACCACTGCTGGCTCTGGTGCTGTCTTGATGTCCCGAATGAATTTCTTCATAGGATCTTCTGAATATGCACGTTGCATCGCAATAAACAGTTCATCTGCTGCTTTATCAGTGCCATCTCGTATCAAATTGGACCTTTGCTTAATATTTGTAACCTGTTTTTCATTTCTTGGTAACTGTCCTGATGCCACTGCTCCTAGCATTCCACCAACTTCTTTTGAAAGACATTCTATCACAGCTTTAGGACCTTTCGCTGCACTGTCTTCCTTAATTCGAGACATCGTACTTTTCCAGGTAGGAAAAAATGGTTTGTTCTCCTTAGAATTTCCATGAGATACAATAGTCGGAACAAATCCTGAAGGCAGTCGGTAAACAAGTAGACAAAGGTGGTGTGGATTATTGGAACCATCTACACAATGAAAAAATACTTAATATATTGTTGGCACATGTTAGCTAAAATAATTGCCAAGAAATCTAATTGGTCATGCATCAAGTTCAACCCACCACTGTATCCAGTGTGCCCCACCAATAGCTTATAGGAGAGGACACTAAAGACCCATGGTGCTAGTTACAGACGGCAGAATGTTGAGTGTTACTAAAAATTAAACCAAAACCCAAGCTTGTTAGAACGATTTTATCTCCCATGCACTGTGTACTATTATTAAACTTGTTGCGTGCTCTCTTCCCTTTAGGCATTGGCCTCACTAGGTTATTGCCAATAATTATTGTACACTCAGTGTCCTTTTGTTGTGAGTGAAACAAGCCAATCCTAGAGGAGTTTGCAAAGTTCAATTTCCTGTGGTATGTCACCTTTGACCTCATAAGTACACATGCATACAACTTGATCAAGAAAACTACCAAGAAGGATGAACAAATTTGACAGGTAAGAACTTACCAGTAATAAAACAGATGCGTCTCTTAAAATCATGATTGGAAGGATGAGTACATTGAAGACGTCGAAGATAGACCACATTCTGTCCTGTTGCTCCATTCCCACATATCTCCACAGATATATGCCCTTCATCACCACAGCTAACTTGATAAGCTCAAGGGTGCGATCCTGAATAATTCCAAATACCAAACTGATCTTTCTTAATGTCATCAGCATGTTTTAGACTTTGAATGTTCACTACATATGTTGCACTCCTTGTGACATTGGTAGGTTTGCTGGTACAAATTTTCCGTTTGTCAATATCAGGATCAAGCAATATTTTCAAGATGTAGTCTGCACTATACTTGGGTGGAGGAACCTCATACACTGGCTGATCCTCATCATCTGGCTGATCTGTATCATCACTGCAACTGTAAGAATGGTAGATGACTGAAATATTAGACCATGATAACATTTGTTGACTGGCAAGGTATGACCATTTGCTTTTTACACCACATTAAGTGGGAATTCTGGTATAGGATCAGATATTTTAACTCATATGATTGGTCTAACTCTTACAGGTATACAACTTCAAAACAGTCGTTAATATTACCTAAACTTCAATTCCTTTTTCAATTTCTTTTTCGTACAAGTATCAAATAGAGTAAATAAAGAGGTAGGGTGAATTAAAGAATAGAGCTAAGTGAAAGATACGAGTGACAGAACTAGAAGAGTGAGAGGGCAAGACAGTGGCTAGAGATCGTAGAGAAAAGTACATCATTCTTACATGTAGTCACACAAAGTGTAGAGTTTCACTATACAGACAAGGGAGTACCTGGATTTTCAGCCAAGTCTTCATCATTGATATCATTATCATCAAGAATGTGGAAGACTTCACTATCAATGACAATACAATATAGGGTTGAAGGTGACTATAGATTAATGACATGATAAGCCACACACCCCGGTTATGAATGGGGGTCTGGTAACCAACCTTTGAACTATACTCTTTTTTTGCTGGAATGTAATTACACTGCAATTGGTGGTGCTCAAATTGAGTGCTGCAGTCACAAGCAGAACTACTATTGTTCAGCCATGAAATGGCTGCAAATTAAAAATCATAGCTGTTATATGATAAAAACTGCCTTCCTCCATATTATGAGGAGAATAAGATGGGGATCCAAAGGTTATCAGATTACCCCCATTCGTAATCAGGGGTGTGGCTTGCGTGACTAGCTGTTACTGTTACATGTATCATATATACAGTGTATAGGCTGCATAACTGGAGCTTACAAAATTATTGGCAACTGAAATTACTGTTAGAAAATTAGGCCAAACACCATTAATACATAAGATGGCTCTTGTAAAATATGATTAAGTTTTCCCAGCCCTCAAATATAATAAGCCAGATCTAGGCAATTTTTCTATGTCCACTGGATGTAGCTGTGCTTACAGCTCAGGGACGTCTACAAGAATCTAGTTACTAACCTGAATTTTCTCTTGGGAAAAATTTTTATGGATGATCCATCCACTTCCATGGGCAGTAAATCATCTTCAGAGTCAGACACCACAATGGGATCTGCACGGCTACGCCCGACCTAAACATTAGATATGCTTTCTAAAGTTGAAATAAGACTACACCCGACCTAAACATTAAAAGGAAGACATAGACCAAGCTTTCGGCGAAACAGCTAAGGTAAAAAAAATAATAACACACCTTAGCTCTGGCGGCCATTGCCACGATGTCATGAGTATTTAGTGCGCATGCGTAGGTCAAAGGTCAGTCCAGTAGTCCAGTGATCCAGTCCAGTGATCCAGTCCAGCGATCCAGTCCAGCGATTAGATACACATGAAGAAGCTAAAATTTTTGGTTTTTATGGTCATATTCCTGTTTCTTCTCTACAACTTTGTTATACATCATTTTCACAGAACATGAATACTACTATCAGCTCAAGCAAACTCTGCCTAGGTTTGCCAGTTTGCTAAAGTTAAGTTTGCTAATATCAGAGTACAGCATCAAAAATAATATCAAGCTCTTGATTTCTTCAACACTGGTATTTTCTCTTTTGGAAACAGCTTCCTTCTTCCCATCACAGTGTCACCCCTGGTGTGGTGATTCCAGCAGAGGTAGTAGTACTACTACACTAATCTGTATTCATTCTATATCAACTTTAGACCTTCTAAGTGAATCACCCATATCCCGGTTAGACGAGGTTCGGGCCAACAGCATATTCAATACCTTTAAAAATGCGCAGCTGACTCTACAATCCAACCCTGCATACAGCTTAGCTTAGCTTAGCTGCTGTTGCCGCTCTGCTGCATGCTGCTCATCTACTGATATGTGGTGGTGTATAATTATTATATCATACACACACGTACGTTACACACCCCGCACGTACACGTGCACATAATAATATTATTATTAATTATTAATTATTATTATTATTAATTATTATTATTAATAATAATAATTATAATATTATTTTTTTAAAAACTAGGTGCTCACGTGACATATTGGTACGCCCACGTCACATATTATTTTTGTTGTGCTAACTGTATAATAATACTTGCATAATATCTACGCACCAAAGAAGGTACTTAGTCTGTTGTTAGTCTGTCAGCTGGCTGTTGCCTTGGTATTCGGCGACATCTACTGCTTGAAGATAAGTTTATGCGTAAGGAAGAGACACTAACCCGCTTAGCTACCTACGGGTAAGTTCTACATTAGTATAAATTATAGCTAGCTGTCTTATAGTACAGAGCGGATCCTGTATATTTTGGCATATTCTGTCAGGGGCAGAAGATCAGTAATAAACAGCCCTGTTCAACTCAGCTGAATGAGAGAATGGCAGACAATGATATTGTTCGAAGAGGATACATGAATGTTGTTCGTAATCCTCAAGGAGGAATGGTGAGCTAAGCAGGTGTAGCTACCCTTTCATTTTTTGATAGGAGTATCCCTATAGACCATTTAACAATACTTAGGTGGGCTACCTTATGTTCTTCATGCACCATGGCAATCCCATGTCATTGGTAGGAGGTAGGACATCTTGAAAAATAATGTCATTACCACTGCTAATGAACACCGACCATGGTAGTTGAACTGTAATAGGAAGAATACAATGGACACTATCTGTAATGGGAAGATCTTATACTAATGCAGTGGACACTATCATTTTGTATATAGTCAGGTCTCAACTTCCTTATAAGGTTGCCTAGAGACAAGTTTCACTATACATAATGGCTTACTTATACAGTGACCTCTATAGACAGGTCTCTCTGTAATAGTCAGGTGGCCTGCATATACAGTGACCACTACAGACAGACTGACATAGGACTCACTAGCATGCTTGTCACATGTGTAGTATGTATGGATGGCATATGTCACACCCCCACATCACAGTACAGTTACACACAATACATGTATAATGCACATACTGTACATGTACACATTGACAATTAGATATAGCTTTCACTGTTGTCAATGATTTAACTACTGAAAGTACTACTTTAGGTGCACATGTTTGAGTAGGAAAGAGACCTACCTTAATCTTTGGGGATCAATGGATATTTACTCTTGGGAAGTAAAAATTGACTGACAACCATCATTACAATATCCAGCACTCTCCTTGAGGACTTGTGAAGTATCTGAATAGATGAGTCTAAGGCTCTGAGCTATGTTTTGTTCTCTGTATGGAGAGGTTCAAAGGAGGATGTTGGAGTGGGGTAGGGAAGAGGAAGGAAATAAGTCAGGGAAAGAAGAGAAGGGAGAATAGCTTTGGAAAGGAAGTAATTAATATGTGATGGTGTTATGGAGGAGGGGAGAGAGGATGTTGATATCACCATGGCAGATGAGATGGGGGAAGTGATGGGATGGAAGAGTAGATCCATCCCGTAGTTAAATGTATGTATTAATGTAATGTACCCACCTACATGTATTGGAATATTATACGCCAGCACCATACCATGCTTAGTCATTCAGAAACCCTATTCTTGTCTCCCTGAAATGAAGACACGTGGTATTAAGTGCACTGGGTTTGTCTAAACAGACCTCATTTATGAAGAGTACTCTAATAGCCGTGTTCTATGATGGTTACTGAGCCATAAAGCTATGTCTGGTGTATCAATGCTACCCCTGCTTAGCCTCGTTCCAGGCCCTCTGCTAGCCTCCCATAAAATAATGCGGGACTGAAAAAATACGAAGTTAAGCGAGCAGAGGGCCTGGTAAAACTTATCACATGAGGGTAGAAAGGAGGTAGAAAGGACTTAATTGGAGCGTGGGCATGCTAAAGGAAGAACGATGACATGCCCACACAATCACGGAGACTAGACAGAGCTGCGTTTCCTATCTTACCTACAGGCAGGGCTACAGGGATATTGGTAGAAAAGATTAGTTAGCTATCTATAACTATGAATTTATGTTAGGCCTAGCTAGCTAACTATGAACTACTATTAAGTAGATGATAGCTAGAGGTTAGAGATCTGCATCAGACGGCATCTCATATCTTACCTGCACTGTGCAGGGTTGCAGTAACTACAGGAATTTTGACTAGCTCACTACAACTTACAGCTAGCCTAGATGACTACTTACGGTAGATAGTTTATTAAGGAGGCTAGATGAGCTGATGTGTCTCTTGCTGGTTTGTGTTGTTTGTTATTTTGGCAAGAAAAACATGCACATGTACACATTTAGTTATACTAGCATCATCCATATACTGTGAGTAACTTTAATGACAATGATTTAGTATGTACTGCAGTGGAAATTCTCACCTTGGACGGTGTTCAGATTAGAGGGGTGGCCTCATTCTATGTTAATACACCTTGTTATTTGGGACATATCCAAGTGTCCTTAATACAGAGGTATCCTCATTACAGGGGGTTTGGTTCCAATGAATTTGGAACCATTTGAAGAATAACTACAAAGTCTAATTCTGTCCAGATCCTTTGTTCAAACCCTTCCCTCTGCACCTATGCACATGGTAGTAAAGGTCCACCTCTTTTCAACTGTGACATGTTCACTGATAAAGCCCTGGCATGTACACATTGATTTCTTTTAAACTGCACTTTGGTTAGTTTTGGACATCTGTTATAGTTTTAGGTAGTAATTTGGAATAGGGTCTGTTTAGCCCCCCATGTGATTTTATTTTTCGTATTTGCTGTTTTATAGCTTGGTCGAGTATTATCAGTGACTTCCAGGAGACAGTGGGTGGTTCTTCGAAGAGAAAGTGGTGGATCTTCGTGCAGGATTGAGATATATCGGAGTGAGGATCAGTCTGGAGGCCCTGTTAAGACAATTTCCATCAGCCCACAGGTATGTATATACACCTAACCATCCAACACACACACACCTGACATCACTAGAGTAGTCAACCTGGTTCCTCGTGCCCACTTTGAAAACCTATTGAGATGATTGTGTTAGGCACTTTGGCTAAGTGAGTTGTACATGCTCTATTGATTGAGTTAAGGTATTAAATTAATTCTTGAGTGGTATGTTTATGTGCTATTCTCTGTGTCCTACATCTTTAAGTTTATACCCCTTGCAATATTCACTGCCAGTTTTCAGTAGTTTCCATTCTAAGTATACGCATGTTGTAGTGATATACACAACCAGTGGCCAATGGCCTCCCTCCTGATCACCTATTTTATACGCCTGTTGTAGTGATATACACAACCAGTGGCCAATGGCCTCCCTCCTGATCACCTATTTTATACGCCTGTTGTAGTGATATACACAACCAGTGGTCAATGGCCTCCCTCCTGATCACCTGTACTAGTGCTATACACCTAGTTACTTCTGACAAATAATATTCACATTGGTGATTCTATGTGGCTGACATTACATTAACTACAATCCATGAAATTTCTTTGGAATTTACACTGTAAGTATTTGTATAGGTTAGACGCATCAACCAACTAGTTGTCTCTCAGTGGTAATCACTTGTTCAGATTCTGTATGCACTAGCCAGTTAGTTGTGTCCCAAAGGCAACAGTTTATCTTAAAATAGACAACAGTTGCTTCCTGTCCCAACAAAAAATTATGCTACTGTGCATTGTAACTTTGGCCAAAGTATATGTAAACTTCCTCGTTCTAAACAAAGTTGGCTTGACAGTTGACAGCTTATGGCTAATTAACTGGCTTTGTGGTAATAGACCCTTTTCAGTTACATAATTTTTAATGGCATCATACGTATGTCGGCCATGTTGGAGTACAACCGCAATTTATTGCAATGGCAGTGTCTGCAACTAGGAGCTCACAGAAAGAGCTATTAAACGGATATTCTTCTGCTATACTATACTGGAGAAGGAGGATAAAATGAGGTATAAAGAAAACTCTCTATTATTTCTGGACTAGATCCATATGAAATTCCGAAGCACAGAAATTCACCAGTACGACAATTGTACTCCAAGATGGCGACTACGTCGTGACCACGCCTACTGAAAAGGGTCTATTGTTATAATTATTGGCTAGACTGTTATGTCATTACCTACAGTGTGCTCTCAGTGTGCTCTCACTCTGTAGAAGTGGGAGGAGGAGAGAGGACCCTGCCTAGATACTCATGTCCCATTATTAATAGATAGTCCCTGTAGATACATAAAGACTATAAACTGTCCCTTCATCTGGTTGGCCAGCTGTCCCTTCGTCTGACTGTCCATTATTTACATTTTTCCCTCATGACATGTAATTCACATAATTACTTTCTGTATAATAACAAGAAACCAGAGAATAGTCATGACAATTCAGAGCAGCATGTGCCCAATCAATACATACATGACATCATGTATTCAGCTAACTGTACTAATAATTGTTTGGCCTTGCAAAGGTACAAATCAGTGGACTACACAGTTCTTTTAGTCTGATGTTTAAAGTACAGTTCAGTGCCTGAAATAACTTTTTAGGATGACAAAATGTCCAGATATTGTAATAATTTTGTCAGACTTGCCTTTTATTTCTCTAGGTTGATGTGTATGAATTCAGTTGAATAGTGAACTAAGTCACAGTTCCATCATAGCTTACCACAAACATCTGGCTTGAGTCAGCAATTTTACTAGCATGCCTGTATCAATTAATTTTGTTAAAACAAAAATTTAGCTTAGTCTATGGGATTTATAACCTGTGTGCTGGTGATTACCTGTTATTACCTTTGTGCCCAATTACCTCTGTGCCCAATTACCTCTGTGCCCAGATTACCTGTGATTGCCTGTGTGCCCAGATTACCTGTGATTACCGATTACCTGTGTGCCCAGATTACCTGTGATTGCCTGTGTGCCCAGATTATTTGTGTGCTACCCTGTTTACCTGTGTGCCTGATTACCTGTACCTGTAGATAAAGGGGTTGTGTAATACTAATAGTGATGGAAATAAGAACAGTTAGGCACTATCCTTTATTAACAGGGATGGGCCATTAGTTTTTATACGGAGCTACATGAGAAACCTGAGTTGTGTTGGAGAGCCATACCAACAATACCTGTCTCCATTGTAATAAAAATCAAATAGATCGGATGTGCTACTAGATGAATGCTTCACTAGGTAAATAAAAAATGGAAAATCTTTCTTCAATATTTAAACAACACAGCTTGCAGGAGATAAATGGAAGCCTATGTTTTTATTTATGTTCTAATTGGCCGAAGGTTCTAATTTACCTGACCTCAGGTGGGCCAGCCACTGGATGTGGATGTGCCCTGCCCTCTGCAGAGCCTAAAATCTGCTATAATATTGCCAATCTATGGCTATAATTATGATGAAAGTTAGGCACTAAGACCAGGGATCCCGAAGTCCTTTTAAAAGGTTCTAACTGACCAATCAGCTTACTCATTTCAAAGTATGTATTATTCTACATACACAGACACTTTTGTAATTTGTAATTATGTGGAATAGTATATTCCACATAAACAGACACTTCGTAATGTTGAAGCAATGTCACACAAACACTTTGTAATGTTGAAACGGTATATTTCACACACACACAGACACTTCGTAATGTTGAAATTATGGAACGGAAGAAAGCGTTCTTGTTGGTGATGTATGATGAATCATGCATGTTTCAGTGTAACTCCAGAGCAGATATGGAAGATTGGTATAGAGACATACAGTACTATAACTCGGGTCATAGGTCATCATCAGTGTCCTCTACTGGCTCTTCTCATGGCCAGAATGGAGAGGTGTATGAAGGTAAGTCTATCCTATATGCTGTTGATAATTATTAGGATTCAGGTTTGAGAGGTGATGTGACTTGCTTTTGGGGCTGTTGTTCTGGTACTACCCATTGGCAACCTCTGTCCCTTTCTGGTTCTCTACTCTTATCAGAGTAGCAAGTTATTAATCGCAAATTATTCCTTATATTATGGGAAACATTTTCATGGCATGTCTATTTTAGATACCAGCTATGATTATCACAAGCTGCAAGCTGCATGTCCTCTCTCTCTATGTAGCATGTATTGGGAACTGTATGCCCTCTCTATGTAGCATGTATTGAGAACTACATGTCCTCTATGTAACATGTATTTGGAACTGCATGTAACATGTATCTGGAAACTACATGCCCTCTCTATATTATAACATCTATTGGGAACTGGATGTCACTTTTAAAGGTCCTATTAACACTACTTGTATTTTTTCCTTTGAGTAGTAATTCCAGATGATGAAACATTTCGTGTAAGGCTTCGAAAAGCCAAGACATTGGCATTTAATGGTGCTTGTTTACTGGAAGTTCTCAGAGATTTTGAACGAAACTTGTTTCACATTGGGCTCTTCACAGAGGAAGAACTGCCACGTCTGATAGTTAAATGGCAGATTGATCATATTCGTCAATATGGATCCAACAACATGGCATTCAAGTTTGAATCAGGAAGGTTAGTGTGTATTTAATTGGATAAAGGGGAAAGACTGTTGGGGGGGGGGGGGTTATAAAGATATCTATTGCTGGTCTATATTCAATTCTCTAATTCGTGTCTATTAGAGGTGACCTGCTTATACTGTGGTCTCTGTAAACAGGTCTCACTGTAATAGAGAGTTGGCCTGTTTATACAGTGACCTCTATAGATAGGTCTCACTATAATAGAGAGGTGACCTGTTTATACAGTGGCATGTTATTACCGTGTGGTAATTTTACTCAGTAAATCATCTACTGGTGTTGACTGGTTTGTGGTGGATACTGAGCCAGGCTGTGCTGTCAGGATTCACAGAGCTGTAGACTACTGGGCCAAACATATTGTGGAACAGGTCAAGAACATTCCTGGTGTTGGCAATGTAAGTCACACTTTTAGGAAGCCACTATGCACTAAACTGTACTTCACCTTGAGAGAATATGCAAAATTCATGTGTGAGCGCTGAAATAAACTTTCGGGATAAAAGATTGCTGTGTGGTAATACAATATTACTAAAAATTTACATCTTGTAATGTAGCGCCGGAGCACTTTGCCTAGCACACCCACTACACCCGACAGTTGCCAGAGCTTGGGCCCTAATACTCCTCGTGGAAGCTTAGTTTCTCCTCCTCAGGACAATGCCTACATGCACATCAACCCAGGATCACGTTCACCTGCAACTGTCTATGCTGCACCAGATGCTGTGAGTAGAATGATGTTATACAGTTTGTTCATTTTTGGGGGCACGATAAGAACACTCTGAATCCCATATTAAATATACTCTCACCCATAGGTGGAGGAACCATTTTTTTGGGGGGGGGGGGGGGGGGGGGAGGGCAGGAGCGTGTGAGTATTATACTTCTATATAGCCAGTTAAAATAATATTTCATTAACTGATATAAAAATAGAGACAATTTCTTATAGGTCAAGTTTATGGAGGTCTTTCTCCTCATTATGACTTCTTTTAGACATAATTATAACTAGGTGGTGTTGGCATTATAGCTAGCTAAAATGCTGTGCATGTGGCACTTTTCATTATGGTTTCACAGTTGGAATAGCTACTAGGCATGTATCATGGCAATTTATAGGAGGGGGGGCACCCCCTCTATTCCACCGCCTATGTGAGTCTCACCCCACTAACACTTCCCAAATGTCCCAGGTTCCACTGCATTCTATAATATGTTACTGTATAGATATTATTGTATTATTGTAGAGTAAATCATCTAAGCTTGGTGCTGGTCGTATCAACAAACCCCCAGCAGCTCCTCCTACCAATTCATTAAATCCCACATACATGGCACTTAACCCCAACAACAGGGATTTACCTGGATACCAGACATATGAAGGAATCAAACCTCGAACAGGGAGACCAGGTAGCACTACAAGGACAAATGGAAGTAGCACTGAATCAGAATCTCAGTTCTATATGGGAATAGACCCACGAACTAGGAATTCTACCCAGGGTGGACAGTACATGGGTTTAAAAGATGCACGTTCCACTACTTAAATATAACTGGATTCACAGTAATTTATAATGTTGCAATTGATTTTCGTGTGTTAATTTTGTCATGGAACCTTAATTGCTATCACTCAAGCTTCAATGTCCCGTCAAGCTTCAATGTTCTGTCCTATGATTTGTGTACTCATTACTACTGTAATTTCATTAAAATTAATTCAAGTGTCTAGGCAGTGAGGGGGGAAGGAGAGATTCTGTGGAAAATTCAGCACTAGAACTGAATTAGAAGACATTTATAATATATAATAAAGGGGTTAGAGAATTCTCCCAGAATAATGTACTAGTGTAGCATTCTTGACTTGAGAGGAAAAATTCCCATGGCTACTTAAGAGTAAGATAAGTTACTTAACAATGTCAACAATGTCAACAATGTCAACTCCAGCACAAAACTCCAGCTGTTGTTGTAACTGGATATATTTTTTTTTTTTTAATAGCTATCTGCATGTATGATAACAGTTAACTGTTTAAGACATGGAACAAGTATCAGCAAAGTGCTGAAACAGTCGTTTGGTGGTTGCTTTTAACTGTTAACTCTTGCTTACTCCAAACTCATTGACTTCAGTGACTCTGGATCTGAGTGGCATCAGTAAGAGTCAAGAGTGAAATTAACAAGAGTCTCTTATAGAGTTTAGATTGAATGGAGTCTGTAAGAGTCAGAGATGGGGTCAGTAGGAGTCAGAGTTTAGGCTTGAGTGGGTCAGAGTTAATTAAGGAGTTGGTAAGAGTCATTTTGAACATGCGCAACAATGTGTATTCGGCACAACTTGACCTTTGGCCTCCTGGTTGGATTTTAAAGCGCTTAGCTAGCTAGGCTAGGGCTAGCTATATAACGAAAAATAGATTCGCTATGTCTAAAGGAGGGGGAAACTTTAGCGCGCTACTGAGTCAGGCTCAGAAACTGACTGCAGATATCCAACATGGCGAAGAACTTCCCAGCGTGAGAAGAAACCTGCAACAGATAGCCGAGGCCGGGAGGCGGCTACTGGACAAGACATCAGAGGTTATGGACGATAATACTGACGTTAAAGCGTGAGTTAGGTGGTTTGCAATGTGCCACAACTAGCTTTGATGAACTTGACCTTTTGACCTCGTGTAGTAGGTGTGGTCAAGACATTGCTGGCAGACACAGTTAACATACAATGGCCACCAGTTATTATTGCATGACTGACATTATGCTATTATGACAGTCAGTCTTCTGCAGACTAGTTTTTAACTGATAATTAATGCCAGATTCCTTATCATAAAGTTCAGCATGATGTCAAATCTATATCCGAAGTGAGATGGCTGACTTTTATGCTTGTAAGAGTTGATCAGCGTAGACCTGTGTACACTTAGAACATGTGCAACTGGGTTAGCTGGCTAATACCAAGATGTTTAACTTGTGCATGCATGCATTTATGTGTGTAAATGTATTCAAGTCACCTACTGCGTACCAATCAATCACAGTGCATTTTACATTACCTGTACATATGAACACAGAGCTATATTGTTGGGGTCCCAAGGAATTGATGTGCCTAGACTATCACAAAAGCTAGAGAGTTTGAATACAGTGAGGACTTTGGAACCTATGGAGCCAGTTTGGGAGACAGATATACAAGGTTTCCTCCGAAATGAGAGAGAAAATACACTCTTGGCTATCATTGAGGAGTCCAGGAAAAATGTAAATATTTTATAGAATATTTAGAACTATGTCACTATGGTAATAGAGATGTTGCGGAATTGATTTGAGTAATTCAGGCATTACTATACAAAGTATATGCATACTAACATGCTAAATATATTAATATCTGCTTTTTCTCCCCTAATAATAGTAATCCTGAAACTTAGCAAGTATCAGTCTGTCACAAGAATAATCCATTCATGGATGCTATATATACATAGATAACCCTTTGTAAAAGGGGTGGATACAGGGTGAGGGGATACCCTGGGATTCTCTCCTCCCTCCTCTACGTGGATTGAAAAAAATTATTCTGGAGTTGATGCTACAGAGCTCGCTTAGAACTGCTCTTATTCAATCAATGATCAATATACCTTCCTGTACACCCTCCCCTTTTCTGGCTCCCCTGGGTTAAAATTAAATTAAATTAAGTAATCCTTTGTGTATCTCTTGCGTGTGATGCTTCAATCCACTTTTCCTAATGTGTTATCATGTCCTCTTGTGTTCTAACAGACATTTGCAGAAGCTGAGCGCCATCACTGGGAGAGCATGGAGAAAGAATGGGAAAAAGAGAAAGAGAAGATACTCAATTCTTTACTTGGTTCTACCCAGGAGCTGGAATTCCCCACAGAAGCTGAGGTGCTGTGATTGAAGTTCAATTAGGGACAGCTTCCAACCTCTGAAGCATGTTTAGAGTTTACTAACTATGACATATACACTGCCGTAAAGCATGTGCATGTGAATCACTATGTAATGAGTGCCCCTCCCACTCTGCAATTTTTCTGGGAGGTCTCATTAGAGAGAATTAAATTGGTTTTCAATAGTGAGCAGAATATATTTGTGACGAGTAATCAATTATAGGATTAAATTAAGTTTACCCATCCATGGGTGCCTATAAAGGCTGAGTTTGACGGTCAGGGGGAAAAAATAGTGATAACTTCAGAACCTTTCTTCTTCCCTAGACACCTTGGGATAAATTAAAGCGTCCTGTTTGGAGAGGTGACCCCATTTCATGGGATGAACTCATATTAATGTTAATACACAAACTGTATTTGGGACATGCCAAGTATCCCTGATACAAAGGTGTTCTCATCTCTGATGGTTGAAATAGAGGGGTTCCACTGTATGCAGAGGTGTCCTCATTTCAGGGGTTTGGAATATAGGGATTCCATTGTATACAGAGGTGTTCGGTTGAAATAGAGGTATTCTACTGTATAAGTGTCCTCATTTCAGGGTGTTAAACTTGAGGGGTTCAGAAGTATCCTCATTTCAGGGAGTACTAGAGGGGTTCCACTGTGTACAGAGGTGTCCTCATTTCAAGGTACTGTTTACAGAGGAGGTGTCCTTATTTCAGGGGGTTGGAATAGAGGAGTTCTACTGTATACAGTGGTGTTTTTACTTCAGGGGGTTGGAATAGAGGGTCCTCAATTCAGGGGGTTGGAATAGGGGTTAGACTAAAGGGGGTTCCACACCTTAATTACAAATCCTTTGATGTGATAAATATCACTGGTTCTATTATTGTAGATAATGCACACCACCCCATTGAGCATGCATGGGAGAAGTGCCCTGGATGCAGTTGCTATGGCATATGCAAGGGAAGTCTACATTCGTAATGAGTCACAATTACATGGACTCTCACACAACTTAGTGACCACCTTTCACGATGCCAGTATGAAGTTTATTGACAAGGTAATCATTACCGATGACCCTATTATTAGAATATAGTAACTGCACTCTCTAATTATAGGGAATATCAGACCCCGCCCATACCACAATATATTCCTCATCTGGGTTCAGTTTCAGCTACTATGTACACTTAACCTTTTAATACAGAACCTTCCATTCTGAGGTACTAGAAGGTAATTAGACAAAATATTTCAACTCTAAAATTTCCAGAATTATAGGTGTGGTGGTAGTAGTAGAAAAATACAAGACATTTATAACAAAGTGTCACAAGAATATAACTTCTATTTTTTTAAAAAGTAGGATTATTGTTAGTTTAGTAGAAAGCTTGTTCAGTGACTGTCAGAGGATATGTACACTGTTTTATACTATACTGCTATACAGAATGCTCAAGATGCCTGGTTACTATTGAAGACACTGGTAGATGTTCCCTGCCTCTCACAACCAGCCTACAAGCAGCGTTCCGTACCTGCCATCCAGAAGACATTCATGCACCAGGCAAGGTTTCACCTAGAGAGAAGGTATGTTGTTTATGTAACCACTAGTGGACTCTGTTATGGAGATACTGTCAATGGCTTGCTAACTTATAAAGAGGCCTATAGATATTATAGAATGGTCACATGATTATCATGTGACAAGTTCTCTATAGATATTGTAGAAGTAACTACAGTTTTATTTCTCACAAGACTATATTCTGATTACATGGGCAGTGAGCTAGTTGGAAATTAATAGTGTTTTTTTAATTTGTTTGGGGTGGGATATCTCGGGTCCCCCCCCTTTCCCCTTCCTGCACACACGCCACTGTACCAGCTCAGTAATACTAGTGTCCAACAACACAACATGAATGAATGTTTGTTTATTTGTTTGGGGTGCCCTGCACACATGCCACTGTACCAGCTCAGTACCTAGTGTCCATCCGCACAACATAAAGGAATTATCCCATCACTTCTGTGTTTGGTCCTCGCAGATATTTGGAGTTTATTCAGGACTCAGTGTATCGTAATTTACCCCAGTCCAAGTTAGGTGGACAGCCAGGCACTTACAAGTTGGTAAAGAGTTTCTTAAGAATTCGTCAGATCCCCCATCAAGGACCAGAGGTTGAGTTGATAGATGATCAGCCTGTTTGGGCAATGATTTTCTACTGTCTGCGCTGTGGAGATATGGAGGATGCTCTGATGGCAGCCAGGAAGGCACAGTGAGTCACTGAATGTGTGGGGAAGGTGGCATCTGAAAATAGTTAGTGTTTGGAATGTGGCACAGTGGAGCAGAAATTTGCTTGCAAGAGCAAGTCATGTATATCTTGATTGGCCATTATCAAATATATAGTCTATTCCAACACCCTGTAAGATGATGATACCTCTGTATACAGTGGAATCCTACATCCTGAAACAATGATACCTCTGTATATAGTGGTTCCAAGGGGTTCGGGAAAGCTACAGCCTAGGGCCTTCGGGGTTTCTAAATTCCATAGATCCCTTGGTCCCATTCAGTTAAGCTATACTCTTTCTAAGTCTTCTACATACTGTATAATTTTTTGTTGTTGTTGTTTTTTTGTTTGTTTGTTTTTTTACATTAGTACATGCACTGAATTTGCTGGGTATCTCCAAGAGTACACACAAAGCAAAGACCTCAGGTACCTGCTGTCAACCTTTACCAGATTTAGCACATTAATGGCATATGAACAGATTATCTCCTTCTTCTGAGACCAAGCTACAGCTCATGTATAGACGATCAGTACATGCAAGTGAAGACCCTTTCCAGAAGGCAGTGTATTGTCTCATAGCTCGATGTGATGTGAACGACAACCATCCTAAAATCTGCATCAAGACAGAGGACTATATGTGGTTAAAGGTAAAATAATATGACAATTGTAATAGGGTTAATGTTAGGGGGTTAATGTATCTATTCGAACTGAACTGACCTCCAGTTGCAGTTGGTGAGGCTACATTCATTAGAATGCTATATTAATTGATTAGAAAGCTACATTCTAATTCATTAGAAAACTGCATTCTAATTCATTAGAAGCGGGATTTCATTGGACATACCGTATTTGCTGAAATTTTCGTTGTTGTTTTTAATTTCGGATGTCACTTTTATTATGAAATTTAAAAAGTGAATAATTGGAGATGCACAGCGCAGCATGCTGGGCTTGATAGGCTCTTCCGAAATTGAAAACAACATGAAAATGAATTATTAAGTAAACAAAAATTTCAGGAAATACGGTACTTGTTATTTTTAAGTCATTTAATCTATAATCTTAGCTGTTTAGAAACTCTACTATATTATAGCTAAGGAGTATTTTTACATCATTCATTAGAGTGGTTTGAATTTCACATTCTCTCCTCTGTGTTTGTGAAAGATATTATTAACACTCCACTCTCATAAAAGGCCAACTAATAAGACTCGTGGTCCCTCACACTTTTGTATAAAGGATTTGTGCACATTATTAATGTGTGTTTATATTGACTAGATATGTCAGCTGGACTTCAATGAGAAGGTTTCTAGCAGGACCACAAATAAAATTACTCTACCAGAGCTACAGGACCAGATGCTTGAAGAATATGGTTAGTAAGTAAGCTATGTAGGATACAGCCTTCTATAGCTGGCTAAGTATTGTGCAGAACAGGCCATCACTTACTCTAGTTAGCTATAACATGACACCAAACCACATATCACACTATACAAGACTACATCACACTATATAACACTGTATCACACTGCATCACAGTATGTAACACTGCATCTTATCACATTTCAATACAGGTGAAACTCACTTCAATGCCTTTCAGCAGCCATATATCTACTTCACTGTGCTTCTTCTAACCTTGCAATTTGAAGCTGTGAGATGCCACTCTGATTAAGACACTGCATGAGGGTAGATGCTGCATGAGGGCTGAATGAGGGTAGACGCTGTATGAGTACTTTATAGTAGACCCTCTTAAGAGTTCTTCCTAAAGAATAATATGTTATTATATGATAGTGAGATGGAGATTCAAAACCACTTCAATGCATTTAAGCTCACCTTTCACTGACATCAAAAGAAATGTCTATTAAGACAAGTGGGTAAGGGGTACTGTTAGAACCAGAGGGATCACTGAAACAATAATAAGAGGGTGGGCACTTTATAGACCAGAGAGCAGGGATGTGTGGGTGGGGGGAGAACCAGTGAGGGACTACTATTTAAGCTTCATATTCTTTTTCCCCCCCTTTTTCAGGCTATAGAATTCATGTCTCGTGTTGATCTTCTTCATTCTCATGCTGTCCATTTTGCTATAGCCCTCCATGACATGAATCTCTTATATCTTACTGACTCCACTCAGTCTAAACTAAGTGAGTGACTCTTAACTAACTTCACTCTCCTGCTGACTCTAAACTCTCTGAACTGACTTCACTCTCCTACTGACTCTAAACTCTCTGAACTGACTTCACTCAACTCTGCCTCTTACTGACTCTAAACTCTGTGAGTGACTCTTAACTGACTCCACTTGGTCTAAACTGTCTCTTACTGAATCTAAACTCTCTGAGTGACTCTTAACTGACTTCACTCAACTCTGTCTCTTACTGACTCTAAACTCTCTGAGTGACTCTCACTGACTCCACTCAGTCTAAACTCTCTCTTACTGACTCTAAACTCTGAGGGATTCTTACTGACTCCACTCAGTCTAAACTGTCTCTTACTGAATCTAAACTCTGTGAGGGACTCTATACTGATACTAACCTTTTCCCTTTTACAACTTTAAAGAGTTTCTAGAATGGTTTGTAGTTAGATAACCTACTAATAGATATCATTATCTTTATTCTCTTGTGTTCAGTGGTTAAAGATCCTATTGGAATAAGGAGGTTGAACTTTGCCCGTCTAATCATCAGTTACACAAGAAGATTTGCTCGCACTGATGTCAGAGAGGCCCTTCAATATTTCTATCTACTCAAGGTACAGTTATAGTTCTGATGCACTCTTGACGAGATCTTCCCAACCACAGTAGAAATATTCTCATATAGATTCTATCCCTGTTGGAACTTTACATCCGTATGTCACCATTGTGTCTATGTGACCATCATTATGTGCCTATCCTCTGTGTAGCTGCTGTGCTATTTTGATCTTTCAGGATATGCGTGGAAGTCAGAACAAGGACCTCTTCAATGCCTGTGTGAGTGATCTAGTGATGGAAAGTAGAGAGTTTGAAATGCTGCTTGGCAAGATTCAACCTGATGGCACTACTAAGCAGGGATGTGTCCATAAGTTCCAGAGTGACACTTCTCAGGTGATCAGCTTTGTGGCAGAGGAGGCAGAGGAGAAGGGCCTCTATGAAGATGCCATTAGACTCTATGATTTGGCACAGGTGTGTACATGCATGCAGTATGGAGTGTGTGTGTGTATGCATAGGTACAATCATTGTGACTGAAAATGTTTCTGAAGTCAATTGATTCTATCCAGCTCTACCCTGTTATTATGCACAATTCTGTCCAATAATTTTAATCATTAGTTACCAACCAGACTATATTAACCCCCCCCCCCCCATTGGTTGCCAACTAAACCTCATTTATGTCAATTTAAAAATTTGTCTCAATGTATACTGGACATGTATGATGCAGAGTTTTGCATCGTATTGTAAGCCTGTTCTTCTTTGTATCACAGAACCATACCAAAGCTTTGGAACTGCTAAATCGACAACTCAGTCATATCGCATCCAGTCCAGGTGGTCCCCAGTCAGAGAAAGAGCGACTGCACTCCCTTGCCATTACTATCGCTGATCGATACAAGTCTACTGGGCACACAGCCAGCCGTCAACTCAGCCACACCTTCTATCTCCTTCTGGACATCATGCAGTTCTTTGATCACTATCATGCCAAGAGAATTGACATTGCTCTAGATGTGAGTTAGACTAGAGGTCACTACTGTATTACAGATCAGGCTGAGTGCTATGTGACTAGGTGGATAATCATCCCCTTGAGTTTAGTTTCATCTGTAAAGTTTCAAAAGGAAGAAACTTTGGGAAGCAGCCGTAGGGGTGTGTACTGCATCCAGTGTACTGCATCCTGATAGACTTTGATATCATTAGTATGAGAAGTAGGCTGTGTAAGCTGCTTCTGCTTCGGAGAGGAAGGGGGGCTGGGAGCTATAGTTGTGTGTGCTGCATCCAGTGTACTTTGTCCTAATGAGTGTATCATACTGTCACTTTTTTGCTGGTAATAAAGGGCCTTATACTATCAATCAGCTCTAAAGTATATATTGAAAGATGTCTGATGATAAACACTCTTGCACTGGGTTATAATATATTATTGCTAACAGGTGATAAAGCAACTACATTTTCTTCCTCTGATGGCAGGGGAGACAGTGGAACAAAGGGTAGGCTCCTTCAGAAGTTATGAAGATGAAGTACGACGATGTCTCCCAGACATTCTCTTGGCTACTATGAGTATCTTGTACACACTTTATAGGCAAACAAGGTTTGAGATCATTTTAAACATTGGAGTCCCTCTTAAGTGGAACCACCACCCTCCCCAAGGACTCTCCAAAATAGGGACACAATCTCCATACAAAGGATACTTGTATTGGGGGGGGGGGGGAACAGCAAGTATAATTGGTGTGCATTATTTAAAATGTATGTATTCTGCTACATTAGTCAAAATGTTAGTACATTAAGGATAGTAGATAGCTATGACTATTTTGAGTCATACTACAAATTTTCTTGGCATTGAGTGACTGCAAATTTGGTCAGAATCAAGTACCAATTTCCTAGATCCCAGTAACTATATCCTTTACTATATCCTTCCCTAGTGTGAGGTTATTATTAGATAATGGCCCTTTTATGTAATAAAATTTCACTTCCTGAAAGAAGAACCCTCTAATCAGAAATCTGATTCTCCCTATAAAGGAGAGCAAGTTTTTGTTTATTATTTCTATTTATAGTGTGAGTTCTCCCAGACCAGGTGGACAAGATGGAGGACAAGAGGCAGTAAGCGAATATAGCTTGAGGAAATACAAGTTTGTGTACAGTTGCTTTTTGCTGAGTCAGCATGCTATTTGCCATGCTGAGCATTATTTATGAGCTTTGTTTTTAGGGGAGGGGATAGCATCCATTATGATGATATAACCTGCCAACTGCCTACCTAGTTAATTATAGAGAAAATAATTTTACAGCAGGGAGTTAGGTAGAGAGAGCGCCACTCCCACTGTTGCTGTGGTAAGGCTAAGAAACTGTAAATTATTGTGAGTTTAGTACAGCCACTCATGAGGCTATTGTGGTCAGCTAGTAGCTTTTTTTTTGTCTGCTCACACTAACTTATACTGGTAATTTCAACTACACCTGTCACTATTTGATTTCTCTCTCTATAGTTCAAGGCTGAGTTACAGTACCAAGCTAAGACCTTGATCACTTTTGCTGGTATGCTACCCTATCAGATGCCAGGGGATACTAATGCTAGACTAGTTCAGATGGAGGTCCTAATGTCTTCATGAACTTAGTATGTTCAACGAAATAGACAGGTCATCATGAATAATAATGTTCTCAATCGTTTTATTGGTTGCTGGAAAACAATTCATTATGCTATTTTCTAATTGGGAGCGATCACTTATTTGGCTAGATAGTACTGTTAGTAAATAAATAAATGAAGCAGCACTAGTAACAAGTCATTCTTGAATATTAAAATACTGTTTGTCCAATTTGGCCACTAGGAACTCACAAGCTCAAATAATCCTGGAGTCTCCTTTCTATTTCCCTTGGTTATGATGGCAAATTTGTTTTCTGAGATCAGAGGACCAAGGCTAAATGATGAAGGTGGACTAGGAATGAACTCTTGTTTCTCTTCAAATTTTATGGCAGGCAATCTCATGTAAGAAGGCTGGAAGATCCACTGACTTAAACAAAGAGACTAGAAGATAGCTTCATTTATTAGTTAGCTATAGCTGCTGCACAAGAGTGAAGAATAGATAGCCATGCTTTGGGACATGTCTGGATGGCTGCATCACCCAGTAGATTAGTGGCTGGTTTGTCTAGGCATGTTTGATTGCCTGTTTGATTGCCTGTTACTGTCAAGACTTCCCACAGTGACCAGGTGAGGTGAGTCAGTGGTACTATACCCTCTGTAGCATGTATTACTTCCAGAATGGGGATTCATACATGACTTTCTGTTTGGTAATGGAAGAGTATGATGGAAGGAGGCTGTTCACCTGATCAAAACCACAATTTAAAGAGGCAGTGAGTAGGGATTGCCCAAATATGCTAGCATAATTTTGAGAATAATAGGCGTGCCCTAGCACAGGAGAATAATGCCAGAATAATAGGTAAATTTCAGGAGGAAGTGGGTGGAGATAGTGGGTGGGGTCTACAACATTTACTACATGTTATGTGAGTAGTATGATGGAGGGATCATATATACATGAGCTTCATTCTGGTCTAGCACTTGTAAATCTATTCTATTGATACAACCTTCTGCAGCTGCAGATCACTCTTTGTTAGTGTATATCTTTAGAAGACTATATTGAAAACTCAATTATGTTACAATACGACTCTAATTATAACCTATGATAAGACCGATAGACAAAGAATAATAGGCAACATGTTAGGAATAACTGTGAGAATAATAGGCCAACTTTGTGGCATAGGAGAATAGAATAATAGGCAAAAAATTTAGCATAATTGGGCAACCCCTAGCAGTGAGTAGATTAAAGTGGCTTGCTACCACAATACAGGTATTGAGCAACACACATGGACATGTAGGCACTTGTTCAATTAGTGGTGTCTGGGTGCATGACCCCCCCCCCCCAGAAACAACTTTGAAAAAATGAGGCTAAGTACAGTGTTTCAAAATAATATAATACATGTATATCAAAAAGAAGTGCTCAAAGAGATCAAGATCTAAGTTGTATCACTAAGGAACCATCTATCCATATAAGTTTTTTGGCATTTCAGGGCAAAAATTGATACTTCACTCAATTCTAGCCAAATGGTTACTAGCTAAGTGTGTGATACATATTTGGTGGTAATGGAAGGATGCACTTCTAGCTTGGTAACAAAGATGTAAGGTGATCGCATAGGCGTAGGAAGGGGGGCGTCTGGGGCAGCCATGGCCGCCCCACTTTTTCTCCAAAATTTTCTAATTAAAGTCTAGACCTGGTAATGGTCACCTCTTCAATACTATATACTGTGTGGTGATATTCCTGACAGTTCTTAATAGTTATGCTAGTCATACTTGTGGTGTTATGTAAAGTATTCATTTCCTTAGTGTTCACTTCCTGTGTTAGCTTTTATTAATACTCATGATTAGTACACTTTGATCAGTCTTGCATATTTATCTACGAATTGATACAATCACTGAAGTATTAAGTATTAGCTCAGTATAGAAACTATTACATGGTGGCAGCGATGGCTAACATTCGCTTACAACCCCCTGAACCATTCCAGTTCAAGAATCCAGATGACTGGCCAAGGTGGAAACGTCGCTTTGAGCAGTTTCGAACTGCCTCTGGTCTCTTCAAGGAAAGTGCAGAGCAACAAGTCTCAACATTGCTATATTGCCTAGGCGAAGAGGCGGAAGATGTGCTCATCTCTACGAACATTACGGGGGAAGAGCGCAAGACTTACGAATCTGTAAGGTCGCACCTTGACGATTTCTTCAAAGTAAGAGTTAATGTGATACTGGAAAGGGCAAAATTCAACCGACACTGCCAAAGGGATGGCGAAACGGCTGAAGAGTTCATTACCGCACTATACAACCTGGTGGAGACATGCAATTACAAAGACCTAAAAGAGGAGATGCTCCGTGACAGGCTAGTAGTAGGCATCAAAGACACCGCATTAGCAGAAAAGCTGCAGATGGACGCCGAACTAACCCTCGAGACAGCTAAGAAAAAGATAATACAGAGAGAAGCTGTGCAAGATCAACGCAAACAGCTGCCAGAAGGTATCTGCACTAGGGAGGAATCATCTCTAAGGGAGGTGAGATACAGAAAGGCGCCTGGGAGAGGCGGAGCTGGTGGTAGAAGCAATACTACAGCATAGGCGTAGGAACCTGGGGGGCAAGGGGGGCTGTTGCCCCCCTAAACAAAATTATACTTAAATGCAAAAAGTGTGTATAAAAATTATACATACCATTTTTGTGGTGTTAAATAACTTGTTAACTTGTTAATAATGCACAGCTAGAGAGATTTTAATTAGCAGAAGCAAACTGCTCATTATTGGACAGTGAGACATTAGTAGCATACTAAAAAATTAAAGTATTTTACACTCTTCAAACAGGCTATGATGAATATGCAGCCAAGGCAAGTAGTATGCTAGTTCTCTATAAAATATTCAGGCTTGCCCTGCAAGCTAGGCATTCTTCTAATTCAATACCTGAAATCTCTTCATAATGAAGAAAAATTTGAATTATCCTAGATATGAACAACTTCTCAAAGAGTCATCTTCTTTAATAGAACCAAGATTATCAAGACCTCGATTCATGATGGTGCAAGTGGTCACCAATATAATACTCCCATGACAAATACCATCATGCATACTTTGAGGCTTTAGATCTTGGAGCTTAGATAGATTGAGAAACGATATGATCAGTCAGATTTTCTTTGATTAAGAGAAATTGAATCACTTCTTCTAAATGCATGCTGCTAATAGGAAGAACATTCCAACTATTCCAAACAATTTATTGGAGAATGATATTGACCTTACTTGTTTCAGAGGATTCCAGACATGATTAAAACTGCTTTTATTAGTTATAACAGTTACTAATGTACAGTAACATTTACAAAGAAATGCTAAGTGAAGTGGATAAAAATTATTTTTGCTTTCCAGTGACCACTACTACAGCAGAACACTCTTTTCTATTATTACATAGAATAAAGACCTTCTTGAGAAGTAGAATGTCACAAAATAGGCTTAACAATTATATTTCTACTCTATATCTATAAAGATGAGACAGATGAACTAAGCCTAAATGAAATTGCAAAAAATTTGTATCTAGACATTTACATTTTTGGAAAAGTTTTAGGTTTTTTGATATCTTATTACTTATATAATTTTTACTGATTATCTGTAATTATTGTTGCCCCCCTAACCAAAATTATCTTCCTACGCCTATGTACAGGTGTGCAGCATCAAAGGAAATTGGGAAGTGACTATGTAAAGTCTAAGCCACAGTGTACACGGTGTGCCAGAGGTTCCCACCCAGCTGACAAATGCCCAGCAAAGAATGCAGACTGCCACAAATGTGGTAAGAAAGGCCATTACAGCAAACAATGTTTCTCAAAGATACCATAGCCTCTACTAGAGAGCTCAGTCTGGACACTGCCTTTCTTGGGACACTCTCTACCCAACAACAATCTTCCTGGTCAGTAGACCTCTACATCAGAAACCACAAAGTCCATTTCAAGCTTGATACTGGGGCTGAAGTTACTGCCATTTCTGAAGGAGTATATCGCAGTCTGGGAAAAGTTCCACTGAAGAAATCAACCTATGGACCTGCCCGACAGAAGTTGAAGGTCATAGGACAGATAGAAGAACAATTATCATACCATCAGAACACCTTGATGCAAACAATATTTGTTATCCAGAATTTGAAGGTCAATTTGCTAGGCTTTCCAGCCATCACAACACTCAAGATTCTGATTTGGGTCAATGCAATTGGGGCCCAGGAACAGGACATCAAGAAACAATTCCCAAAGTTGTTCAAAGGACTGGGAGATCTAGGAGAAGAGTACCACATCAGGTTAAAGGAAGGTGCAGTTCCCTATTGCCTTTATACCCCTAGAAATGTTCCCATTCCCCTTCGTAGCAAAGTCCTAGAGGAACTAAACAAGATGGAATCCATGGGAGTCATCTCCAAAGTCAGTGAACCTACCGAGTGGTGTGCCGGGATGGTAGTGGTTCCAAAATGGAGCAGTATGGATCTGTGTTGACCTGAAGGCACTAAATGACAATGTCCTCCATGATGTTCACCCTATTCCAAAAGTCGATGAAACACTTGCACAATTGGCAGGAGCAACTGTCTTCTCAAAACTTGATGCCAACAGTGGGTTTTGGCAAATACCCTTGTCCGCCGAATCTCGACTGTATACTACTTTTGTGACACCAGCAGGGCGATATTGTTTCAACAAACTTCCATTCGGAATTTCCAGTGCACCAGAGTTATTCCAGAAAAGGATGAACCAAATCCTAAACGGACTCAAAGGAGTTCTGTGTCATATGGATGATGTGCTTATATGGGGAGCAAATCAGGCTGAACACGACACCAACCTGTTGGAAACACTGAAGAAATTGGAAGCTGCAGGTGTTACACTATCCAGCCAAATGTGAATTTAGCAAGACATCAGTAAAATTTCTGGGACACCTCCTGGATAGTGAAGGTATCCGAGCTGATCCAAACAAGACCCATGCAGTCCTTCAGATGGAGGCTCCACAGTCAGTGACTGACCTAAGAAGATTCATGGGTATGGTTAACCAATTAGGAAAGTTTTCTCCTCATATTACTGAACTAAGCCAACCACTGAGAGAGCTATTGAGTGCCAAGAATGCATGGACATGGGGTCCAGAGCAAGAACGAGCCTTCTCCAAGAGCTTACCAGGCCTACTGTGCTGGCTCTGTACAATCCAAAGGCCAATATCAAGATCTCTCCAGATGCATCATCTTTCGGGCTAGGTGCAGTCCTCTTACAGCAAAGCAGTAAGGAATCCTGGAATCCAGTTGCATATGCTTCACGGTCAACGACTGAGACTGAGAGACGATATGCACGGATAGAAAAAGAAGCACTTGCTGTTGCTTGGTCCTGTGAGAAGTTCTGAGACTACATTCTTGGGAGACGTTTTGAGATTGAAACAGATCACAAGCCACACTTGTACCCTTGCTCAGCAACAAGAGACTAGATGGGCTACCCCCTCATGTTTTACGGTTTCGACTTAGACTGGACAGATTTGATTTTACAATACGGCACGTCCCTGGCAAACTCCTCTATACTGCTGACACACTCTCACAAGCTCCACTTGCAGAAAAAGATGCAGATTCTCTTGAACTCCAAGAAGAAGTAGAGACATTTATCTCAGAAGTTACTAAGCAGGTATTGCCACCTACTGAACAGCAGCCACTAGAAACATACTGCCAAAAGCAGGCAGAAGACCCCGTCTGCTCCAAAGTAATGGAATGTTGCAAGTCAGGATGGCCACGTAAGCACCTACTTCAACCAGAGTTGATCCCTTATTGGAAACTCAGGAGCTCACTCACAATGTGTAACCACTTACTCCTCTACAACAATTGAATAATAATACCAACTTCACTACAGAAAGAGGTTATGAAAAGAATCCATGAAGGACACCAAGGTATAGAACGCTGTAGGATGAGAGTCCGATCATCAGTCTGGTGGCTGAACATCAGTAGTCAAGTGACCGAGATGGTTAAGAAATGCCCCAAATGTGCCAAGATGGCCATACAAAGAAAAGAACCCATGATAGTGTTACCTTTACCAGAATTCCCTTGGAAAGTGATTGGTACTGACCTGTTTGAACTAGACAAAAAGCACTACTTGCTAGTGGTGGACTATTTTTCCCGTTATCCTGAGGTTATTCTACTTAAATCTACCACCTCAGCAAGTGTCATTGAAGCATTAAAAGCTATATTTTCTCGGCATGGCATACCAGAAGTGATCAGGAGTGATAATGGACCACAATACTCCTCTATGGAGTTCTCCAAATTTGCTAGTTCATATGGATTTCAACACATTACTAGCAGTCCCTTGTATCCACAGAGCAATGGACAAGCTGAACAGACGATGCAGACAGTAAAACGTTTACTAAAACAATCTGATGACCCGTACCTGGCTCTAATGAGCTATCGAGCTATACCTCTGACCTGGTGCAGCTTCAGTCCTGCAGAACTTCTGATGGGGAGAAGAATAAGGACTCCTGTTCCCCAGACTAATTGATTCCTCAGTGGCCACATTTGAGTGAATTCCGGAGGCTAAACAAGCTCTACAAAAGGAAGCAAAAGAGATTCTTTGACCACGGGCACAGAGTAAGGGAGTTACCAGCTCTACCTAATGATACTGAAGTCTGGATTGATACAGACACAGAACCAATATCTGGGACAATTATATCAACTGCTGATACCCCGAGGTCATATGTAGTACAGACTCCTACAGCTGAAATCAGAAGAAATCGGAGTCAACTTAGGATTAGACCTGAACCAACGGACACTGAGGAGCAAGATTCACCCTCACAGCCAACACCACAGGAGGCATCCCCTAACATCATAATGACTAGATCCCGAACAGGAACTACAGTATATCCACCTGAGAGACTAGCTTAAAAGGGGAGATGTGGTGATATTCCTGACAGTTCTTAATAGTTATGCTAGTCATACTTGTGGTGTTATGTAAAGTATTCATTTCCTTAGTGTTCACTTCCTGTGTTAGCTTTTATTAATACTCATGATTAGTACACTTTGATCAGTCTTGCATGTTTATCTATGAATTGATACAATCACTGAAGTATTAAGTATTAGCTCAGTATAGAAACTACATATTATACTAGGTTGTATATTGTTTGGTAATGGCAGTGCTGCCAAAGTCTTGGATTTTATCCAAACTGCTTGAATTTTCACCTAACCCTAGCCCCAACACAGAAACAGTCTTGAAATTTCAATACTTAATGCACTTTTATTTAATGTACCTCAAAAGTGCTAAACTAAACACTGATCTTAGCTATAAAGGTGTGTTAAAATGCTTTGTTCATAAGCCATTTACTATACATTTTTTGATAATTGTGCTTGGATTTCTTTTGGGATAACTTTGTTGGTTATACTTAGGATATTATTACAAAAATTATTTTGGCAGCACTGTAATAGTCATCACTTTGACAACACTAATGAAATTATTGTGGAATGGCTTCTCCAGCTAGTAATGTGGTCTCCAAATTTTCTTAAGAGGAAGCTAGCCAACTAGCTAGCTAGATTCTGAATACTCCAATTTGTTATTGTGAAAAGATCCTTTCAACCTTGGTTCAATAGATGGTCTTGGCTTCATTATAATGAACAGTATTTTGTGCTATGTTTGCATGAAAGCTCACAAAGAAAAGAAGCTTCAGTGGTCTTCAAATTCTGACAGTGCTTTTATAGAGAAAGGTATATTTCTTGGAAGGATACTTGTAGAAAATTTGATAATCATCAGACACGTGAGTAATCAGTATTAAAAGTAGTTACTTTACCTGCTACAAGTACAGATGTGGCTGAAATGCTGTCTTTGAAGCATGCACATGAAAAGCTATAGAATATTAAAACTTATGTCAAGTGAGAAATATTTGGCCAGACAGGGTCTTGCATTTAGGGGGAGTGGGGATGAATCTGACCCTAGTTTCCTTCAGCTATTAATGCTCCAGGCAGAAAATTGTTCTAAGCTTAAGCTGATATCCAAAATAAGTTACTTAAAGTGATGGCATTAGCTACATGTTTTGCTTGATGTTATTTCTCAAATTCAGAAGGCCCCATTCTTTCCTATAATGGTTGATGAAACAACTGATATATCAAATAAAGAACAAGTAGTATATGCTACAAGTGGGTTGATGTATCCTTTACCCATGAAGAATTCATATTTTTGCACTGATGTGATGGGCCACCCCACCTGAAAATACTTTCCTACACCCCTGTGATGTTATATGGACATGCTTGAATGAAACTACTGCTTAATAAACTATTTTTGAATGTTTCTATGCCACTTGTGTCCCTATGGCAAATAGGTGTAGAATTAGCATAAAATCAAGAGAAAAATTGTCATATTGTCTCAAGAAGGTTATATATACTCGATTGTTGCTAGAATCGATTGTAGCCAAAAGGGTGTGTGCAAAGTTCTTAGTTGTTAGGTTCAGTGGTAGATAAAAATATTCCTGGAAGGGAAAGAAAAACAATTTACCACGAAGACAGGCTGATTGTGAGGAAAAGCAAATCAAAACAACCTGAGATCAAGACTGAAGTAAGAGAAGAGTATGGAATAAAATATCAAACTCAGAGGAGACTAAGAGGCCAGGCTTTTTAGTCATAAGCCTAGGAAGAAGCCTTACCTGTCCCCTACACAGAGATGAGCTTGGTAAAGATGCACTGATATTGGACATCTGAAGACTTATCAAAAGTGTGATGAATCAAGGTTTACATTATATAGAAGAATGAGAGTTTAGTGATCACTGTGTTATGAAAAGTGTTAAACATGGTGATAGCTATGGTATGGGGATATATTTTTTGAAGGGAGGCTTAATGGGAATGCTTTACCTGGGGACTATAAGTGTCCATCTATTGTCACTAACAACCAGGGGTGTAGGCAATTTCAGAAAGTGAGATTAATAATAGCTAATAGTTATTTTTTAAATTTGTTTGTTTGTTTGTTTGTTTGTTTGTTTGTTATTATTATTATTATTATTATTATTATTATTATTATTATTATTATTATTATTATATATATATATATATATATTTTTTTTTTTTTTTTTTTTTTTTTTTTTGTAAACTGCATATGATGTGTATTATAGTGGTTTGGTAAACCATGACAGTAGTGGTTAACAGGTAAGCATAGTAACAGCTGCTTAGAGAACTTGCTTGACCCCTTAACCTAGTTGCTAGTAGCTAGTACCATCATGCAGGGGTGGAGGTAAGAGTGCTGCAATTTACAGTGGGTGGGGTGGGGGGGGGGGGGGCAATTTCTTAAGGCTATAATTATCATAAAGCCACAAAAATTCAATTATGAAACTTTCCACTCTAGCCAATTCAAAATGTACACATGTATTTAGCTACAGGATGAAGCAATGGATATGTACACAAGTCAACAGAAACAGACTTGAGTCGATGAAATTGATCTCAAGTCTAAGTTCATCGTCTAAGTACATAACCATTGGGAGGGGAGAGGAGGGAGCTATAGCCCCCACCCTTCCTACTCCCAGCTTGTAAAATGCATTCAAGAGCAGCAAGAATGCTTAAAAATGGTTGTGGTAGGGGAATAATTCTTGTCTCACTGATTATTCAATACCCCAGCATAATACTGGTATCACATGAAATTAGTCACCCCCACATTTGATCACTGCATGATCCTGGTGACTAATCTCACATAATTTTGGTCTCCCCCGGCCCCAGGTGCCCATGCTAATCATTATTGGTCATCCTGAGTGACCAAAACCGACCAAAACACAGAGAATGGTCACCCCCACGGGTTTTTTTTTTTTTTTTTTCTCCCAGGGGGAAGGCCTGGGGTAGCTAGTAGCTACATGATGAACAAAACCAATCACCCTGAGGAGCATCTTTGATTTTTTACATCAAATTAATGGTGCCCCATGTGTATTAGGATTTGTCACACTGGATCATTTGGTCAAATGAGTCTGACCACAGGGACAATACAGACAGTGTATTTGAATTCTGTCTCTCAACCTATTAGTCATGGGGTCACTAATCTCAAAATTAATTTAGAGGTAATGAAAAAGTCAGTGAAAAACTTAAAATTAGCTAATGAAGAAACAAAGATAATAGTCATAGGCTTCGGAACCATAGGGGGCAGTGGGGGCACTTGCCCCCATTCTCGGGCAGCTATGGGGGCAGTGCCCCCAATCTAAAATTAATGACAGATATAACAAACAATTGTACACAATAATGTGGCCATACAATAGGCAGTGCTAAGACCTGGTCCACTCTTGTATTTAATTAACAAGCCAGCTGTACACTGATAATCATTCATGCTTGAAACACTAAATTAGTGCTGCTCTATTTTGATCACCACTGCCACTAGTGAACACCAGTTTTCAGTTTTATGACAAGTTGAAACATATCCCTGTTCAACTATGTCCAAAACAATATCATGTTATTACTTATTATATACACAAATTAAAAATAAACTTCCAGACACCTTTATAATATCTCTCATAGACAAAATTTTCTATTTTTGTCATCATTGAAACATGATGGTAGGAGTGTGATTATCAGAGAGTGTAACACTCTCCACTACAGATCTAGTTGACCTGCTCCCATACTCAAAGTCATCTTCCTCCGCCCATGATAGTTATAATAATAATGTACTCCAGATTTTGTCTCACTGCTGCTGGAGACAAGATCCACTGTAGTGTCCTTGATTGTTGATTGCCAACTGGCACTGCATGGCCAAGAGTGGAATGGTCCCGCGATACACAGGATGAAAGTTTTAAGGAGTAACTGATACTGTGGATTATTAAGGGGGCGGGTACAAGTTAGTGATGTTTAGTGTCACCACCCTAAATTTATTATGAAAACCGATTTACAAGCAGTAATCTACATCAATAGCTACTACTAAGACTCCACTACACTTCAGCGAAGTTAGAGCACACAAAAGTGAAATTCTTGGCAGCAAATACAGCGGGAAATACTCGACACTCACGGGGTCTTCACGTCAGTTCTAGCTGCAATGGGCCGCTCAACTCCTATTCCATACACCTCAGAGGCTGTATTTAGACTTAGAGCAGGGCGACATGAAAAGATCCAGCGGTTGCTTTACGGCTGAGCAGGATAAAACTGCTGCTAGTTCTAACACGCCCTCACAAGGAGCAACTTGGCAGACTTCAATCCACCATAACTACTTAAAAAATCAAGATATTTTTTCAAGCCGACCTAGGCCACACTCCCTTTAATAGATAAATATCATACTTACGGTCTAATAGTCAGTATTCTCTGAGGAATTACCGGAAACTGACGTGAAGCTGAACCACACGTACGTACTAGCAACACTCAGTAGCCAACGCCCACCTAACCCATTTGAGAGCAAAGACAAGCTGCAAGTTGGTCTTCCTCAACTACTTTTTCACCAGGCGGTTCCCTTCTCCGTGCTTCAATTAGAATTTTTATGAGTCATCAATGG
The DNA here is from genome assembly GCA_964016965.1 of Diacarnus erythraeanus. Taxonomy (NCBI): domain Eukaryota; kingdom Metazoa; phylum Porifera; class Demospongiae; order Poecilosclerida; family Podospongiidae; genus Diacarnus; species Diacarnus erythraeanus. Next base: position 3,506,978 of record OZ024684.1, on the reverse strand, counting down.
TGGGTATGACTTAGAGTTACGAGCAGCGAAAGTTGTTAGCAGAGGAAAAAAGTAGCTCTGAGGTTTAGATCCACTCCACTGCTGCAGCGCTTAGCTCTTACCAGGAAAAAGTGGTCGAAGAAAGCCTTGGTGACTCAAACGCTTTGTGTTTTTTGTTCTAATAACATCATTTTGAAGCTGTTTCGGTTACCTTGACTGTTCTAAGGTTAGAACAACTAAGTACTGATGTTGCTATGCAGCGCATAGGATGTTGAAAAGCCTAAAGCTAAAGTAATCGCTGTTAAAAGACTGGAGGTCATTTTGTTGAAAAAGATTAAATTTTAGCCGCCCAGGGGGGGGGTGCGTGCAATTATTATCTATCCGTGAAAGAGTTAAAGGTACGTTTTCTCAGATCCTATCACATATTACCGGGTGGTTTGTGGTTTATAATAATATTCAGTTACCCAAAGTACTGTTGTATAGAGAAAGTAATTATTATATTGAGCTTAGCTAGCTAGTTTCTGTGACGGAGATGAGGAGCCACTCGGTCTCCAGGGTGGGTAAGAGAGTTTGGTCGACGTTCGCGAGACTTTTAATACTACTGTCTTTATGTACGCTGGTCACAATATTAATTTTCGGAGTGGAGGGTGGCATGAACACTCAATTCTTCCTAAAGAAGACTCCAACACATGTGAAGAGCCGGAGAATGACCTACATTCAACTTTCTACGACCACGACCGAACCTATGGTTATGAGTCTGGATTACTGGGAACAGGTTGGCAATGCTATTAAGAATTTGTTTGATCTACAGTGTTGGGCCAGTTCTGTGGGCATCAGGAGTGTAGTTGAACCTTCTGTCAAAGCAAAGTGGGGTAGTACTGTGCTAATGTTCTCAAAGGATAAAAAATATATGAAGTTTAGGGATTTGTTTGATATTACTTACTGGAATTTAATGAGTTCTAACTCTGATTTTTCTCGATTGGTATCTCTGGAGTATTTTTTAAAACATGGATCTAAAGATGTGGTTTTAGTTCAGATCACATATGCTATGTATCCTTCTAGTATATGTCAATCCCTGAAGGAATTTGCTAACAAAGACTGGTTTAGATTCTTGAGTAAAAAAGGATTTCACATAAATAAGACTGTATGCATTGATTTCAAGAAGGAAAAATCACACGTTTTCAAAGAAGAGACATTTCAAGATAAAATTTTCCAAGGAACAGGACAGAATATGAGCATTATATTTAATGTTTGGGAAGGTATCAGAAATAGTAGCTCTCAGAGAGTAGCCATAAGAGGATCAAAGTGTAATAATGAACTAGACAAACCGGCAAATGTTGATATGACTTCTTCTCAACCAATATCGAAGATAACATACTCTCCATTTACTTCAAGTCCCAACATGCCCAGTAGACGTATTCTGAACTTTCTCAAAATTTTTAAAACCAAGTATTTATTTGGTATAAAATATGTAGCAGTGATGCTAAGAACTCAAAAGATGGATAAATCTATCATGTCAGCACAACCGAAAAAAAACTCATGTATAGGTAAAATAGAACTAGACTGGAAAAAAATTGTAGCTGATCATAATTTGACACAAACTCTACTTTTCACTGATCTTGGAGAGTTCGGCAGCTTGGCATGGAACAGCAAGTCTGCTAATAATTTTTCTCAGTATTTGCAAGATTTATTGAAGTTAAAGATGACTCTGAATGAAGTAAATTCTGCCCTCAGAGAAATAACAGGTTCGACTGATCGAGTGCAGATAGCCTTGCTTCACAGACTTTTAGTGGCTCATGCTGAGTGTGTGATAATAATTGGAAGTGGAACATTCCAAATGCAAACTCTCAACATGTATGCCCATTTACATGTTGGTAGAGAATGTTATTCACTTAGAAACATTCATTGTGTTCCACAGTATATTAGGCATGTAAATGGAGCAATAATAAATGTATGACTAACTAGACCTTGGGTTTTGTTGGAAATAACACTTGTGAGAAAATTAGTGTGAAACTTTTAATTAGTACTTTAGAACCTTCTAGAACATTCTATGTTGCTTGATTAACCATGTGTATGTATTAACCATGTGTGTGTATACTGCTGTTTTTGTAATAATAAAAAGTTGCTGCTAGTTTTCAACAGGTTTATGGCAAAACAATGATTCATCAATTTGTATGATGACTCCTGGGCCTCCAAGGACAATGGGTGCAGGTTGTACTAGACTTTGTATAACGTTATCATTACTAATTATTATTACATCATCACTGCACTATTTATTATATTATAATAATTAATCGGAATTAATGTCACGTGATTATTGATTCACTATGAAATTATAATGAACATGGTTGTATTGAGATATGATTGAGATGGCGACTTGAGAACTGGCGTCGAGAGAGTCTTGAGATTAGCCTGTACTGCACACAGTTAGCAGTTTGTGTGTGCACACATCCCGATACCAACCATACATGTTAATGGCCATTCTTTCACTGACTTCTGCATCTTTTGCTGCATCTGTCACTGGGTACTCCCTTGCCCAAGAAAACATTAACAGGAGCCATTTCTGAAGAGTAACGTTATGTGTGTTACAATACATAATTATGGACCCTCTGTTTCAATATACAGCTATAACCGCCAACATAACCGCCAACCTTTGACCGCTGGAAAAAACTTCCTGTCATGATGCTCTTGCGGATCTTGCAGACCCTACACCACCAGGAATATTTATCAGTGACGCATACATCCCAACCATTCAAGATGATATAGAGGGACAAAATTGAGGAAAATGTGGGATTTTGAGCAAAAAATAGGGACAGGTCATCAAAGTTGTAAAGGTGAGATGAGATGTCAAAAGCATGCCTTTTATCATTCCATTTCAATTTTATTTTTTTTTATTTTGTAGGTGGCTGTGCATGGTTGGTCTCCATGATTGGCTACTTCTGACCTCTTAATTTAATGCATGAAAAAATTAGCTATGTACACTATCATTATAGCATTTTGAACAGTTAGCTGTTATACTCCATTGTTGCAGTCCAAAGAGTGCAGTTGGTGTTGCTAGTTCAAAACACTTACTGTCATTGTTAAGCTTACAAGCAACAAGAGAACAGCTAGAGTGTATGTTGTTCCAGTTGAGATGGATAGCTAGTTACAATTTTTCATACAATACTAAATACCCTTTCAGTTCAAAATCACAGTGAGTGAAATTTTCCCCTCTTCTACTAGCACTGGCCCCAGAAGATTTCCACTCTGTCTGTTAGCTACAATTCCTTCTGGTTCTGGGTCTTTTAGCTTCAGGATGACCATCCATTGCGCAGTGGTAGATTGTAAAATCATTGATCAAAACTGGGTGTGGCTTATGTGGATATAATAGTAATTATTCTAATTAATGACCATTAATAAACCGTTGGCTGCGCTGCCTGCAGCTAGCTTTTAGCCAGTGACTGACTGAGTTAACTGCAGTGCCTGGTCCTGGAGGGAAAGCGGGACTGAAGTGAGCTAAATCGGGATAGCGGGACATAACACAAATTTCGGGACTGTCCCGCCGAAATCGGTACAGTTGGGAGGTATGGTGACGTCTTCCAATGGTACCTTCACCATTGCTACATTACACCCAGGGGTGCTCATCTGGCGCTATGGGGCTAATTCTAGATTTTCTTTAGCTCCAGAATGTCTGAAACTAGCACCAAGTACAGCCGGACTATAATATCTAAGCTAGCAAGTACTATTATTAATTAGCGTTGATGACTCTCACCTTTTTTACTTAGCAGCTGTTTCTCATTAATGGATACTCAAGACAGTAGTCTTAATACTAGTTCTGGTTCTAAATGGATACTGAGGACAGTAGTCTTAATGCTGTTTCTCATTAATGGATACTCAAGACAGTAGTCTTAATACTAGTTCTGGTTCTAAATGGATACTCAAGACAGTAGTCTTAATGCTAGTTCTGGTTCTAGTTTAAGTAAAATGGATACTGAGGACAGTAGTCTTAATGCTAGTTCTAGTCGTAGTTCATTCATACCTTGAGCCATGTTAAATTGTGTCTATGAAGTTGGCAAGTCCCTTTATGAACAGTTTCCAGAAATGACTTTTATAACTTCTTTTCTTGATACAACTAGCTATCAGGCAATTATAGGAAGTAAACGTATCTGCTTGTGGAAAGATTTCATACTGGTAAAACCCCCTTCAATTTGTTGTCAGAAGCCAGTACATTATGTACCAGAATGACTTCTGCATAGACATCATGTTCCAAGTTGTTGGCAAAGATTATGCCAAATTCTGGTGTACACTTTATGAAGGGTAAGACTACAAAGACTTGGGTAAATGGCACTACTATTGCTATCAATTTCACCAACTTCAGTTATATTATGAGAGGGAATTTAGCACAATGAACTGCATATCAAGTAGTGTACCGACTCAAGAGCATCTCAATGCATGCATGTCTATAGCACTTTGTGGTTACACTATTGAGACTTTCCCATTTGAAAGGTGTTGTATAGTTATTTCTAACTATAGCTATAGCTTTGCACGCAAGTACTTTAGTAATACTCAAAAGATTATTATGCTAAAAACTGAACGAACTCTAAAAACATGGACTATATATTAACGTGCACTAATTAAGATGACATCACAGACAACTAGTGATACTATATAATAATAATAATAAATGACATAGTTTGTTCTCGAGTTATTACAAAAGGTGTTTATAAAGATTAAAAACTTGTTATGGGAATACTTCTAATCTAGTCACTCCAAGGTCAAGAGTTCACTGCTGAATGAAATTGACCCATATCTCTACGAAAATCCCAGCCCACATCTTCATTTCTTGCACAATTTCAGACAATGCCACAAGCTTCAGACCACACACCCTTATGTGACATCACAATGCACCTTATACCCTTATGTGACATCACAACACACCCTTATGTGAGACCATCAACAACAGGTCATTTTTGACCTTGTGTTGCTTTAGTCAACTAAAACTATAAGTTAGTACCAGCTATTAGTCACAAAACTGATCTCAATTAGTCAAAAACTAACTAAAAGTTGTCATACTAAAGCTTACATTGACCATAACATTAATCACTAAGGTTGACCAAATCTTTGTAATACTCCTTGTGACAAGACTTGCTGCTGGTTTCACTAACAGTTACATTATTAAAAAAATAATATCATCTTTGAATCATAGATGTTTTGGAGCATGGGGGCACACCCTGAATGGGAATGAGGTTAGGGGTGGGCAAGGACTCCGTGCTATAGAATACCATTGGGTAGGAGACTATCTAGCATGGTTTGTTACAGGAAAACACTGTAGGCTTTCCAAAATAGCTTAGCTTACCTAAATTAGCAATTTTAGCAATACAGATGTACCTAGTTCACCAGTGTGTGTATGAAGAAGCTCGTGATGACATTCTTGATTCTGATCATAGGTATGACTCTATGTGATGAAGAGATGAAAAGGCTATGCTCTGCAGTCTCTGTAATTGTAAAGAAGCTATACCAAAGAAGAATGTAAAGTTAAGAATATTCAATGGAATAACACATTTCAGAAATTGCTTTACTTTAGATGCTGAAAGGTTATATAACTAAATTTGGCATATAGGCTAGCATGTTCCTTATTGATCTGCATGTTTAACCATGGGTGGGTGGAGGGGGCATTTCTCCCATGCTTCCTATGCCTATGTGAATTCACGCAGTCTTCTCAAAAGTATTATAACATAATAATGTTTATTAATATAGCTAATCTTCACTAGCTACTGAAGTTAGTTTTGATTTGAATTTTTTTGAGTCTAGAAACTTTTGGGGTAGGTGCAAATTCCTTTATCTCCTCATGTAATCCATACCGATAATTGAGAGAGCTTATAAAATAAAAGAGGAAAGGAAGGAAGGTGGGGAGGAGGGGGGGAGGTGCCCCCACACTCTACCTATAGAGTCTACAGGCCAGCTAGATACACATCTGGTTCCACGCCCCTCTAAACACACCCAGGGTCTTCACACACCCCTTCTACCGGACAACAAGGGGGTTCCCCCTCCTCCTTCTGAGAGGTCTACAGGGTCTAGACACACCTCCAAATCTCTCACACACACACACACCCTAACTCCCTAGGTCAAGTGGGGGTTCAGCTGGACACACCTCCACTCCCACACCCGGCCCTCTGGACACATTCAGGGTCTCCACACACACACACACCCTTCTAGCGGGCCACAAGGGGGTTCCCCCTCCTCCTTCTGAGAGGTCTACAGGATCTAGACACACCTCCAAATCTCTCACACACACACCCCTTAACTCCCTAGGTCAAGTGGGGGTTCAGCTGGACACACCTCCACTCCCACACCCCTCTGGACACACCCCAAGTCTACACACACCAATGTCGAGGTCGAGGGAGTCTCAGGAGAGGTGTTCCCCCACAACACTCTTTCCTAGCTTCTACAGGCAAGATAGTGATTCTGTGGGCTGGACACACACCCTAGGCTCACACTTCTCAGCTCAGATATTAGGTTAGCTTAGCTACGGAACTTACAGCTGCTATCAATGTCACTGTCCACTCCTTCGCTTAAAAGCCTGGAGCCCCAGAATTCCAATCCATATTGCTAGGTCCTCGATACTAACCCTTTCGCTACACTAATTTTCGATTTTTTTTGGATTTGGCATTGGTCGTCACTAGGTGCCGGCGCCGCCCCAGGCAGCAAAAGGTCGCGCAGGTTAGCGTGACGTCATGCTGGCGGCTAGCAGATCAAGGCAGAAAGAATGAGCTCCTTGGAGACTCTTGCTGGCCTGCTTGTGGCCTCTCTCACACCGACGATCCTCTACGGCACTGCCCCATGCACTATGCCACTCTCCTTTTCTTTTCATTTTTTTTTTTTTTTTTTAAAGTCCATATAAAGCGAACATCAAAGGAAGATCAAAGGCAGCTCCTCCCTGTGGTCAAACATCTGAGAACTGACGGACCACAACCCATTGTTCTGACTTCTGATGCCGACAGTCAAAGGTTGGCGGCAGGAGGACGTCCTGGTGCCGACGGGGTCCGAGTAACGGACGGTTGAAAAGTGTGTAAAATTACACTCTTTTGGGAGCGAAAGGGATATTGAATTTATACAAGTATTATTACAAATGACATAATGTCGAGGATTTACACATAGAATCACCCACCCCAAGTCTTTGCAAAACACACAACCGTATAAAATTTCTGAATTTTGCGGAGGGGGTGCATGCTGGTTTATGGTTTATAAACTCAGTTTCCTAAAGTACTGTTGTATAGAGAAAGTAGTATATTAACCTTAGCTAGCTATTTAATTTTCTATGCTGGAGATGGGGAAAAGAGTTTGGTCGACGTTTGCGAGACTTTTAGTACTATCGTCTGTATGTACGCTGGTCATAATAATAATTTTCGGAGTGGAGGGTGGCATGAACACTCAATTCTTCCTAAAGAAGACTCCGACACATGCGAAGAGCCCGGGAATGACCTACATTCAACTTTCGATGACCACGACCGAGCCTATGGTTATGAGTCTGGATTACTGGGAACAGGTTGGCAATGCTATTAAGAATTTGTTTGATCTACAGTGTTGGGCCAGTTCTGTGGGCATCAGGAGTGTAGTTGAACCTTCTGTCAAAGCAAAGTGGGGTAGTACTGTGCTAATGTTCTCAAAGGATAAAAAATATATGAAGTTTAGGGATTTGTTTGATATTACTTACTGGAATTTAATGAGTTCAAACTCTGATTTTTCTCGATTGGTATCTCTGGAGTATTTTTTAAAACATGGATCTAAAGATGTGGTTTTAGTTCAGATCACATATGCTATGTATCCTTCTAGTATATGTCAATCCCTGAAGGAATTTGCTAACAAAGACTGGTTTAGATTCTTGAGTAAAAAAGGATTTCACATAAATAAGACTGTATGCATTGATTTCAAGAAGGAAAAACCACACGTTTTCAAAGAAGAGACATTTCGAGATAAAATTTTCCAAGGAACAGGACAGAATATGAGCATTATATTTAATGTTTGGGAAGGTATCAGAAATAGTAGCTCTCAGAGAGTAGCCATAAGGGGATCAAAGTGTAATAATGAACTAGCCAAACCGGCAAATGTTGATATGACTTCTTCTCAACCAATATCAAAGATAACATACTCTCCATTTACTTCAAGTCCCAACATGCCCAGTAGACGTATTCTGAACTTTCTCAAAATTTTTAAAACCAAGTATTTATTTGGTATAAAATATGTAGCAGTAATGCTAAGAACTGAAAAGATGGATAAATCTATCATGTCAGCACAACCGGAAAAAAACTCGTGTATAGGTAAAATAGAACTAGACTGGAAAAAAATTGTAGCTGATCATAATTTGACACAAACTCTACTTTTCACTGATCTTGGAGAGTTCGGCAGCTTGTTGTGGGACAGCAAGTCTGCTAATAAATTTTCTCAGTATTTACAAGATTTATTGAAGTTAAAGATGACTCTGAATGAAGTAAATTCTGCCCTCAGAGAAATAACAGGTTCGACTGATCGAGTGCAGATAGCCTTGCTTCACAGACTTTTAGTGGCTCATGCTGAGTGTGTGATAATAATTGGAAGTGGAACATTCCAAATGCAAACTCTCAACATGTATGCCCATTTACATGTTGGTAGAGAATGTTATTCACTTAGAAACATTCATTGTGTTCCACAGTATATTAGGCATGTAAATGGAGCAATAATAAATGTATGACTAACTGCTTTGTATATGCAACAACCATTAACTATATTATTACTGCATTTATTTATAGCCTTTAGCCTTGTTTATTTTAAATAGAAAACAAGTAGCTATCTTAGTAACAATATTTTCAAATGTTCAGGTTTTGTCAGACATGTTTATTTAGCTCTCTGTATAACTTCTTATAAGACTTTAAATACAAACCCCTGAGTGTTTGAAGACCCTGAACTCCACATATAAAATTAAATTTCCTGTTAGAGGGACCCACTTGCATTCAGTCACAAACCATTTCAGTGAAAGGAAAAGTTGCTGTCTCCCTGCAGAAACAGCAAGTGCATGATACTATTGTGCTTATGTTGGCTAATAAGGCCCCAGAATGTATTCTTCTGTCATTTACGTCTATTACATAATATTATTTATTATTATGTACACACTTTTCATTCAATGCCCACTCATTGTTGCCATGGCAACATTCCCAACCCCACAAGTGTGTCTACCTATCACTACACCAACTTCTAAGATGTTATCTGCAAGCATTAAATTTATATGAATTTATTTCAGTCCATTTGATCAATTTGCCTTTAATACCACCTTAAAACAGTGAATCTCTAATAATGAATTCACTTAGAAATGACAGTTATAGCTCATTACAAGTTTGATACTATATAGTAGTCAATGATGATGAGTCGCTTAAACAAAATAGTCCACCTTTTTCCCCATTATATATGGTCCAATGCTGCTTTACACTTGCTGGCAAAGTATGCCTGTAGCTACCACATCTCTTTGCAATTGGATATCACAGTGATCAGTCTCAACTAAACACAGTAGGGTTTTGTTTATCCAACTTTACTTGCTCCATGTCTATTCTAATCTTTTGGTTTTGGTTAGGGTTACTTCCTTGAGTAGATCAATATTTTTGATGTTAGAACTTATCCTGAACTTAGTGGAGTAGACAATGAGAACAGTAGTGTATGATAGTTGTCCGTATGCATGGCAGTTACAAATGACAGCTTTGGAAACTCTGTAGAAAGATATCCAGCACTATGTGCTCCTTGAGAAAGTGCACTTTGGCACTACCTGTACTATATAGTAAGGTGTTAACTGCTTTTGTTTTAAATAACATTTTGTTTTGCCACAAGACAAAGAATTTGTACACTTAGGACAGAATTATTTTATAAAATTGATGAATCACCAAACTTTAAAATTGCTATTGAACACAATATTGAATGAAACAAGCACAAATACAATCCTATGTACTATACAATAACACAATAATAATGCTAATTATGAGTTCTCTGTGGCTTCCCTGTATTTCTTCATTAGCACTACTTTGTATTCTACAGAGAACAAAGAATAAAATACTGTGAAAATGCCATGGGGGAGAAAAAAGTGGGTGTATTGTTAGGACATTTTTAAAGACTATACCCAAAAAGAAAAATAATGACATCACTAGTTACTGGAGAATGCAGCTTATTCATTATTAACAGCACTTGATAAGAAGTTTTAAGATTAGTAGTCACCATAATATATTTAATATTGTTGGGGGGCACCCATTGATCCCAAAATGTCTGCAAGATCACATCTCTACCCACCCAGACATGACATCATGGAATGAAAAGTGTTGTTACATGCTCACATGACTTAACTACTACATACCTGTCTGGTTCTCCCACAGTTCAGCAGCTTCTACATTCAAAGGACTATCATTGTTAGGCTCACCAAGAAGACTCTGTATAGACAAGAGAATAGTCCGAACATCATACAGAGCAGACCACTTCTCCTTAAGAATGTCAAGGCAGATATTGCCACTTGTATCAACATTGGGATGATAGCAAGGTGTAAGAAACTTTACAGTAGGGGGTACGTATGGGTAACGCGAAGGGAATGAAAGAGAGAGTTTGTATCTGAGTCCTTCATAAACTGTTGATGTCCCTCCTACTATTTGTGCTACCCAATTGAAGAGGTTATCACCATCTGGAAAGGCAGAGACTGTTGAGTCACCTGACATCTGTATTAATAGCACACAGAGTTACAGCAGAACTGTAAAGGTAATTTTAGACTGTTCTACTACTAACAAAATAGATGTAGTTTGACATGGAGGAGGGATGAGCAAGCCACTACTCATATGGCAGATTATGTTTCAGAGATTGATTCAAGAATTGGGTTGTTGTATCTTTGGCCAAAAGCCATGACACCTAGGATAGGACGTACATTCCTTCTGAGACCAGCACACAGTGTGAAAACATTAGCATGTAGAGTAATTCATTGCTGCTTTAGTTACAAAGCATATTATAATGAGCTTAGCCGAAGAATGAGTTTTTGTTGTTTTTAGGGAAGGGGATATATTTCAAGTATATACACCACCAGACAGGAGGGGTATCTAAGAATCTCAAAGTAACTGTATTTATTTACAATGATCTCACTAAATTTTTATAGCCAAGTAGTAGTTTATACTTATGAAAGGGATTAGCTGAAAGCCTGTCAAACCTCTTCTTAGCTAGTAATCACATAGGTAACGTTGATGCTTTGATCTTCTTATGTATAAGCTAAGGGAACATTATTTTCCTATATACCTCCCTCAATGACAGAAAGCTATGTTACAGTTTGTACCCTGTCATCCCTAGCTAATTATTAAAGTACAGGGTGATTTAGTACAGACCAATATGGACATCTTATACCCTTAGGGGGAAAAAATAAAGGGTATGGAATAGGTCTAAGGATAGATAGGCAGGAGTCAGATATCCATATTGATCCTTTAGTGCTTGTGATCACTTCTTTAAATCATCAAATAATTTTCAGCTAGCTAAATTTCTGACTGTATAAATTTACCATTAAAGTCATAAGGTCCTGTTGAAGTCTCTTGGAAACAGATTGACCATCCACTGCCCCAGCACTGGGACACTCAGCTCCTTTTTGAGAGATATGATGACTAGACGGAGCAATATTTTGAGAAGCCATTATCATTGGATGTGCTTACTTGATTTTCAGTAATTCAAAATAATTCAAAATATTGCGCATGTGCAAAATATTTGGGGTGTGGCACGAGCATCCGCATAATTATTCGTACGTACTTTCTCGATCTCCATAGTAATAATCTAAGAAGTGTACGTGGGTGGGAAGAAAATTTTAGTCTGTAGTTTGCAATAATGATTATCTCTCAAAGGCTGCCGTCTGGGATTGTTTTGTAGCCAATAAGGTGTGTTTAAGTTATTCTACTTCAACACTTCATGTATGCATGTAAATATGTATTATTATTATTAAAGATAGTATGAATTCAGCAGTGGTTTCTGCAACTGCATCTTGTGGTTTGTGCACTCATCTTTTCTGTGACCCTCGAATGCTTCCTTGTTTGCACTCATTCTGTTACAAGTGTATTCTAAAACATTTTGAATTGAAGGAAAATAGTATTTGCTTCTGCCCAACTTGTAACCAAGAGTTTACTATTCCTAATGGTGGTATAAATGCTATACCAAAGGATTTGCGTGGTAGCTATGAAGCAAATGTTGCTGAATACGAAGCAAAGATTACAAACCAATCTGGAATTTGCTGTGATCGTTGTGTAACTAGTGCATCATCTAAAAATTCAGCCATCAAATTTTGTAATGATTGTTGTATGTTTTTATGTGACCAGTGCTCAGAAGATCACCGAAGATGTCGTGTTACTTATACACATAAGTTAGTGGATGTGGGAGAAGAAAAAAGAGACCACAATGCAAGAAGCCTCCTAAATATCATACCTCGTAAGATTGTGAACTGTCAGTTTCATCCTGATGAAGAGCTGAAGTTTTATTGTGAAACCTGTTCAGCCTTGATATGTCGTGACTGCATTGTTGTTACCCATACTGGTCATTCCTTTAGTCGAGTTGATAAGATTGTAGAAACAGAAAGAGATAATTTAATGTCGATACTTAGTGAAGTAGTTTCAGTTGCTAAAAAGTTTGAAGATGCAGTGGCTCAAGGAGAAAAGACAATCCACAATATAAAAATGAAGCAGAAATTTGTAGACCACAAAATCAGAGAAGACTTTGAGCAGTTGTATGATGCTTTACGTTGTCGTGAAAATTTCCTTTTAACTAAAATTTCTGAATTAGGACATGGAAAGATAAATTCAGTTAGGTCACAGAATGAAGAAGTAAATAAACTCTATAATGAAATAACAAGACTATGTAAGAAAATGAATGAAGCAACTCAAGTTTATACTCCAGAAGAAATGTTATCAGCTAAAGGAACCATGATAAGAAAGTTTGAAAGTCTTAAAAAGCAACTTAATAATAATATGTGTTCACTTGATCCCTGTGAAAGTGACTCAATGCCTACCTCTTTCAGTAGCACCATAAGTAAAGATGAGATTGACAAACTTGGAGTTTTCATTGGAGGTTGCCATGCTCCTGCAAGCACTGCAGCAATCTACATGTCCAATGTTATTAAAAATAAAGTGATGGAAATAATTGTCACAGCTAGAAATATACATGGCAAGCCTTACTCCTATGGTGGGGAAGTTGTGAAAGCAGAATTGAGACTAGTAGGTGCTGAGAATGAAATTGTATTTGGTAAGATCAAAGATAATGATGATGGTACATATGAAGTGTCTATTATCCCACAAGTTGTTGGAGAATATCAATTAAATATAACAATTTCAAGTAAAGGTATAAAGTTTGCTCCTTTTTCAATAAGTGTCCGAGAACAACGAGATTATTCATCACCACTCTCATGCTTGCAGACTTTCACAGCATCGTCTCAGCCTTGGGACGTGGCTTTCAGTGATAATGATGAGATGTTCCTTGTAGATTATGGCTATCATTGTGTTACTGTTATGACCAAAACTGGTGATGCTGTAAGCAACTTTGGTCTAATAGATGGAGGCTATGGGAATGGAAATGGTCAATTCTATAATCCAAGTGGTATAGCAATTCAAGGTGATGTGATCTATGTAGCTGAAAATAGTAACAATCGTGTTCAAAAGCTTACTACATCTGGCAAATTTCTTTCTAAATTTGGATCATCTGGATCTTGTAAAGGTCAGCTATCAAGTCCTTGTGGCATATGTATTGATCCAGAAGGTAATGTATACATTTCTGAATGCAGTAACAATAGAATTTCTGTATTTGGAGCTGATGGAACTTTTGATCATTATATCACTGGCAATTTAAGTAGCCCATGGGGCATTGCTTTTGATGCTACAGGCAAACTTCATGTTGCTAATTATGGCCTCAATTTAGTCAAAGTTTTCACTCCAGATGGCACATACGTAACAGAATATGGACACGGTGTCATAAAGTACCCAGCTGGAATAGCCATTGATCCAGAAGGCTATATTTTTGTTTGTGAAGATTACTCAAGAAAAACAAGCTATGACTATAGCAGATTATTTATACTGAATCCTCAGTTTCAGTTAATAAACACTATTCAAGGATTTAGATATGCAGTTGGTGTTGCTCTAGACAAGGATGGCTACATATACATCTGTGATCAAGGTAACAAGAGGATATGCAAATACTGAATCTTAATAGTATTTATACATAATTTATTGTAGCTTCATGAAGATGTTGATGTCTAAACAAGTTGATATTATGCCTAACAATTTTTCTTATTACAATCTTTTGGTACAACCTCATATATACTGTGTTGGTACTGAAACACTAATATTATAGCATAGGCAGAGGAACCACCGGGGCACCCGGGGCACGTGCCCCCCCTTGAAAATTTTTAGATCATTTGTGCCCCCCCTTGAAGTGACCTTGTCACCTTTCACTTTTAGCTACTCCCATGTTGTATGTAGTGTACACAGTTCTTTATAGAGTACATGACCTTCACACTTTGTTTTCAAGGTGGTTAGCATGTACAAAGTATGAACAATGAATAATGACCATGCTACCATGTGCTTGATATGTGCTGGTGTAGCTGAAAGCCATGTCTCAAAGATCACTTTTTGAATTTAGCAGAAAGAGTGTGAGGAGTGAAAGGTAAATTTCAGCTTCTACGTAGCTAGCTAGCTATTTTGCTCATTATTATTAGCTATGGTGATGGAATCTCTTAGTGTTGACTCAGAGAGGAGACAAGTTTGGACTTGCAAGATGGTGCTCCATCTGTTACTTATGATGGTAATAGTTCTCAAAGCAATGAGGCTACATTGGTTGAAAATCAAGGTTGTTCTCAAAGTAGTGAGGCCACATTGGTCTAAGATCAAAGTTCAGTTTCTCGGCCAGCAAAGGAATGGCATTCCAGTTGTTGCTTACATTGACTTTTCTCATCTTAAAACAGAGTTGAGCATGCTTCCAGATCTGCAATCAGAGTAATAAAGCTATTACAAAGGTCACAAGTGTATAAACTATTGCTGAAATGCTTATTGTAGTTGCCAATAGCAAGTCATTCTTTTGGGAAATTTATAAACTTGTGAGAATTTATTTCATGATCCCAATGTTTACAGCAACAGCAGAAAGAAGTTTTAGTATGCTTAGGCGGCTAAAAACATACCTTCATTAAGCATGTCATGGTACTGAACAGTCACAAAGACAAAATTGACAATATTGATATAGAACAAATAGCTAAAGAATTTAAATCAGCATGGACAAAATTTTTTTGGTAACTTTTAATATTAAGCAAAATAGCTACATAATATTCAGTGGTCTAGATTTATCTGTAACACCTTGGTGCCCCCCCCCCCCCCCAGTGTAAACCATCTTCCTCCGCCTATGTTATAGCTAACCCAACCAATCTGTTAAGTCAATGAAAGCCTACAATAGCTAATAATAGACGATATGAGTGCTGAGTCAGCACTCATAGGTCAACGGGGTCAACGGTGAATGGAACATTGCTGCAATGGCAAAGGAAGCCAGTACAGCTTCTACAGTTTCACTTTTAATTCCTGGACGGTGGAGCAGTTGGAGGACTTTCTACGTGAGCATCACCTTCCTGTCTGGGATCAAAGCAGAGCTTTTGAGAAGAGTAGAAGACTGTATTGACATCACATTCTTTGAGGCTGAATTGGATGTCCAAGCATTTCAGCACTTCTACAGTGACAGCATAGCTGCTCCTAGTTTTGATTGCCTCCCACAAGGTCCTTGGGAGAAGGAAAACTTTCCAGTCATCAAAGAGCAGGCTGCCAAAGATTACCTCAAGAATAAAGGTTGGTACACAAAGAATTGCAGAACTGGTGTATGCCTTTGCCAGTGTGGGCATCTTTAGGACCTTGCTGTGTCTCAGGATGAATGAATGTAGTTTACACACGAGCAAGGTGTAGGCCAACATTGAGAAAGACTCCCCCTTTCTAGTAAAGTTCCCATAGGGGGAAACTGTTTTTGTGTGGCTAGTGCTAGTCAAAGTTGTGTGCACATTGCTGCTCTTTTGTTTACTCTGGCTGAAGTTAGCAAAAAGATGGATGTTGAAGTTGATGTTTGTGGAATTTTTCTAAGAACAGAATTTCCCTTTCTGGGTGCATCACCTGATGGACTTATGTATTGGTGTAAGGGAGTCTGTACTTGTTGAGGTCAAATGCCCATACAAACATCGCAACTCTACAATAGCCGATGCATGCAAAGACACCGGGGTTTGTCTTTGAAGACAACACACCTCAATTGAAAAGGAGGCATGACTACTATTATCAGCTTATTGGCCAGCTTGGAATTACTGGTGCAAGATATTGTGAATTTATTGGTTTGGACCCTTGTAGATATGCATGTTGAAAGGGTATATAATTATGGACACTGAACTATGGCAAGAAATGATTGATAAACTTCAAAAATTATTACCTCATAGAACTAGGTCCAGAAATCATGAACAGGTTACTTGAAATGTAAACATTCATTTTATCAATTTATTCTTTAAATTACACAATGTACATGTAACTGTCACCATATCATCAATAAGCTTCTTGTTCATATGATTCGATAGTGCATCTGTGAAAATCTTGTACTCTTAACCGCCTGATGGCATGGAAAAGAAGACTAGGACGCCCACACACTCTGGTACCCTTCACATCCTCTGGACACCTTCCTTTTCTGTTAAACCCCAAGCACAGCACTGACGTTGCGACATCACCACTTCAATATCAGTCTACAGCAGCCATTCACCGTTGATCCCGTTGACCTGACTCCGCACTCATATCGTCTATTACTTGAGAGAAAGGGTTTCTACCAGAATTTAGCTATTGTCACTAAATTCACTGAATTTTTGATGTTGACAGTCCAATGACATGGCAATTTAGAGCTTGATAGAATAATGTTTGAGAATGCTACACAGATTACCAACTTATAATAATAGTTATGATGAATGTGGTCAACAGCACAAAAAATATCCCAGGAGGCGATGAATTACAGTCTCTTAGTATATGTATGCAGCATGAAAATAGAATAACTCCTATAATAATATTTATGATAATAACTCATTACAACACTTCAACCCTCACAGCTACCAAAACACAAGGACAACTAGTACACCAAGACAGTACAAGTATGTAGCTACAGACACCAGAATGATTACTTGATCCTTAAACTACCAGTTGTTTTTCTACATTTCGCCATACAATGCAACGACGGCTGGGCCACTCATCCCAGAACTGCTCCAAGCCTTTTGTCTTAGCTCCTCTGTACAAACTTGGTTGATGCACTGTCTCATTGTAGAGACATTGACGTCTGAAAGATCTTCCCCGCTGAGGCAGTAAGTACAGCCTAAAAAAGAGGACGCCAGATTGAAGGCCCGGTGAGCGATGCAAGCGTCCCTCTCAAATTTATTCGCCACTGATATAGCTACCCTTCACCAGGTGTCTTCTGGATTTAGCCATGATTTAGCTGACAAATACAGAGCGTAGCTAACTTAGGCTAGCTAATGCGCATGCCTGATGATTACCGTACTTTACAATGTGAACCTGGATGTTCAGAGCAATCATGATTTTCAACGCATAACAAATGTGACAAAGCTATATATATTGCACAACTTAAAGTATTACTAAATCCATCAACAACATTAGAAAAATATAGCAACTATTGCATACAATGGACTTTAGAGCTATGAATAATGTTCAAAACTTTCGAACTCTGTTTTGATTTTGATCACAAACATATACATATCCATCTTTATCCAGTGCAACACCAACAGCATATCGAAATGCTTGGAATGAACTCACACTCTGGTACTGAGGGTTAAGTATGAACAATCTACTATAGTCATAGCTGCTGTTACTCGTGTAGTATTCACTAATGAATATGTAACCCTCAGGATCAATAGCGATTCCAGCAGGATATTGTATAATGTCCTTTCCATACTCATTTATTTTGTTGTCATCCTGATCAAAAACTTTAACCAAGTTGAGAGAATAATTGGCAACATGAAGATTCCCTGAGGGATCAAATGCCAACCCCCAAGGACAGTTCAGGTTTTCAGTGATGCGACGATCAAGTGTTCCATCAGCTTTAAATACTGAAATTCGATGATTGTTATATTCAGAAACATATATTTTACCATCTGGACCAATACATATACCACGAGGACTTGAGACATCACCAGATGCAAATGTAGAAAGATGCTCACCAGATGTAGTAAACTTTTGAACACGATTATTTCCATGCTCAGTTATATACATCATGTCACCATGAATTGCTATACCACTTGGATAACAAAATTGGCCATTTTCTTTCCCAGATTTGCCATTTTCCATTAAACTGATCATATGTTTAGTTTCCCCAGTTTTATTCATTACCTTCACATTGTGGTAGCCATATTCCACAACAAACATCTCGTCATCACCACTAAAAGCCACATCCCAAGGCTGGGTTGATACTGGATAATCTTTCAGGCAAGAGCTGCTAGACACCAGAGTTTTATAATCACGTTCTTCTTGGACACTGATGACAAAAGGACTAGACTTGATATCATCATTAAATAGTGTGATCTTCAGCTGATTCTCCCCGATAGACTGTGGGGTGATGGACACTTCATACTTACCATCTTCATTATCTTTGATCTCACCAAATACATAATCTTCCTCTGCACCTAATAGCCCCATTTTTGCTCTTACAACCTCTCCACCATAAGGATAAAGTTTGCCTTGCTTGTCTCTAGCTGTGACAATTATTTTCATCACTTTACCTTTAATAGCTTGATGAATGTAGATTGCTGCAGTGCTTGTTGGAGCATAGCAGCCTCCAGCAACAAGGCCAAACTTTTCAATCTCACCTTTAACTATGGAGCTGTTGAATGAAGTAGGCATCGATTCATTCTTACAGGGATCAAGTGAACATGCACTAAACTGCTTCATGAGATCTTTAAGCTTTGCAGACATGGCTCCTTTTGCTGATAACATTTCTTCTGGAGTGTAAATTTGAGTTGCTTCTTTAATTTTTGTAGTAATTCGTGTTATCTCCTGATATAAATTTTTCATTTCTTCACTCTGAATGTTAATAGCAGTAATCTTTCCAAGTGCTATTTCAGAACTTTTACTTAAAAAGAATTCTTTTCGACTATCTAGAGCATTGTGCAGATCTTTGAAGGTAGCATCTATTTCTTCATCCACAAACTTCTGCTTCATTTTTATGTTTTGAATTACCTTTTCTCCTCGTGCTATTGCATCTTCAAGCTTTCCAGTAGCAGAATCGGTATCACCAAGTAGAGATACTAAGCACGATTTTTCCTTGTCAGCAACTTCTTCGATTCGATTATACAAGTGCTCTTTGTGAGAAAGTACAATGCAGTCACGACATACCAAGGTAGAACAGGTTTCACAATAAAACTTGAGAACTTCATCGCTATGAACCTGGCACTTCATTTTCTTATGAGGTACGCTATCAAGAAGACATCTTTCACTTTGGCCCTCTTTCTCTTCTCCCACATCAACTAGTTCGTGTTTATGAGTTTCTCGCCACCTTATATGATCTTGAGTACACTGGCTACACAGAAACTTGCAGCAATCACAGCAAAATTTGATTGCCATACTTTCAGAAGACGATGCAATGCAGCGATCGCAGCCAACTCCAGATTCGCTTTTTACCTTTGTTTCATATGCAGCGACATCTGCTTCATAACTGCCACGTAGGTCCTTTGGCAAGGCTTTAATACCACCATCAGGAATCACAAAGGCTTGATCACATGTTGGGCATGTGTAGCCATCATTCTTTTTCCCTTCAAAATGCTTCAGAAGACACTTGCAGCAGAATGAATGTAAACAAGGAAGCATTCGAGGATCAGAGAAGAAATGAGAACATAACTCACAGGTTGCAATTGAACTTGACTTCACCAGATTAGTAGCCATAATACCTTCAAAATAGTAATATACTGTAATTACATTAACTGATCCTGTGGTGATAAGCTATGACAACAATGGTAAACTTATCAAATGCAAAAATAAACCCATGATATGATGTTCTGATTGAAGGGTTTACAGACTTTCCCTCTGCTAACAGGTGTTGTTTACTGCTAGAACAGTCTCAAAAGAACAAACTCACTTAAGCTATCAATATTATTGGTGATTTCATGGCAAGGACAAAGCCTCTACTACCTTGGATATGCAAACCTACAACATTTATGATATACTTATATAGCAACTTTATAGATAGCCAGTTCAAACATGCATCTCACTTTTGCATAGCCATATAATACTGTACTCCACTGCTCAAAAGCTGTAATGCATTCTTTCCGATTGACTGCATTACATCATCATTACACACCAGCTATAATCAGTACCATGTGGTTAAACCAACTGACTACTGTATAGCAGGAAATTTCAGAGGGGAAATATTTTCATGGTTTTCAATAATCAAATTTATTCGTGGAAAAAAATTAGTGGAAAAAAATTCGTGGTGGAAAAAAATTCGTGGTTTACAGCTTGGTGCTGTCTCAATTAAACCATAAAATTAAAAGTTCATGGGTAAAACATTCATGGTTTTATTTAAACCACGAAAACCACGAAAATTTTTCCCCTCGGAAATTTCCCGCTATACGGTATTATCTACACAGAGCCGGGAGATGTAGTAGGAAAGGGAGTTTCCAGGTCAGGTCATGTGACTAAGAGGTTCCCCTCAGGTTTTTTGCTGGATAATTTTCTTATTCATTGCTCGTTAATAATACTCACACACACTGACAACATTGCACTAGGCCGATGCACATTATGTCAGCATAAAATTGAGCATAATAGGTTGCTAAAAGCATTGGGAATAATGAGGGCATAATAGGGAGTTTTAGGTGAACTTTGACCTTTTAATAGCAAGTAACCTTGTTGACCTGCCCTTATATGGCTTGTTCTGTGTTACTCTGCTTGCTTTATCTGTTTATTAAAATCTACATTACACTCAAGTACTATACCACAGTATAGTATCACCATACTGTGGCACCAGATGGCACACTACTAGCGGTAGAGTGTGATTACGTAGTAGTGCATCATTAGTTGATTTAGCAAAATACTTGTGGATGAAGGTATGTGCAGGTAACTACACCCTTACATTGATCTAAACTGCTGGAATTGAACTAAATAACACACACCACATTCTACACGGTTAATGGAATGCTCTGTACTTTGCTTATGGGACATACAGCTAACTTTTGACTGGTAAGGCATAGAATCTTATAAAAGATATCAGAAAAATTCTACGATTATTAGTTAACTGTTGGTATTTGAAATCGGATGAAAATTTAGCAAGTTATTGCAAATATTCATGGTACTAGGTCAACCCAAATAGACTTTATTTACAACTGTGCCGTAATGACCATTAGTGTCTATTTTTAATGTGGGGCATAATGGGCAAAATTTTAGGGCATAATAGGGCAAGTGGCAAAGAATCAGAGCATAGCAAAATAGGCAAAATTAAAAGCATAATGTGCATAGGCCTACATTGCACAAGAATCAACAAATGAGTGATGTATTTAACTACAAATAACAATCAATCCTGTTCAGGTCTACCTACCACACATACTTAACCATAGCAACTTTATGCCACAACCACTTCACACATTGAAGTGAAACTGGGCAATTTGGAAGTATTGCTCTATTATTGATCTGTACTGTAGAAAGAGTGTATATGTATCAATTGGGATGTTCCAAATTCCTCCTCTCTCACTCCACTTTAATGGGTGCCATAAGCTACTAGAAAACAGATGACTGGTTTCTACAGCAATGAACATAACATTTTTCGTAAATGTATTAATACTACTTCTAAACACAAGGGGTACAGACTGTACTTCAAAGGCAAATAATCTTCAAAGTTCAGAGATTGAATTAAACAAGGCTAGTCATAATTAGCTTTAAGTAGCAGAGCCTTTTATAAAGGCATTTCATTTTACCTCAGCCCCACTAGTAAACATGTTGCTCACTAAAGAACACTTCCCCCGGGCTTGTCAACTTAAAATATTGTACTGAAGTGTTTTACAGTGAGTGTACTTTCATATCATTATTGTACACAAAGTGTTGGCTACTATCTGCTAGCTCTAATCTACAGCTTACTCCAATGTGGAAAAGTAAGAGAGTCCAAGCTGCCAAATAATCATACACACAAAAATTCTCCGCTCAAGAAAGGGGCGAAACCCTTCGCTTGCGCATGCGTAAGTAGAGAGCTTATTGGCTAACCTTTGAACCCGTGTTTCCTTGGAAACAGGTCTGATTCCATCAGACAGCATGGATGGCGGAGTCACTGCTAAACCAATCGAGTAAGCCTAAAGAGGAGGGACTAGCTTGATCAGTACCCTTACCTGGGATCAGGGTCCAGCTAGTTATTAATTATTCAGATGTAGACCAATAGTGTAAATTGTCATCATAACTACATACTTTCACTAATGTGACATAGAGAATGTACTCTTCTATGCTCATTTTGATAAGATAAATGTATACCTTTTTTACCATTGCTTCCTAGTTATCTACTTTATAAGAAATGGCTTACTCTAACCTGCATATAATAATATTAGGCATGATAGTTATATTATGTTGTCCTTATATTTTTCCAGATCTCAATTGCCAGGACAGCCACCAAATCCTCACTACTCTGGTTTGTCTGGACCTTATTACTCTGTTACTGGTCATGCAGAAAAGTTTAAACTACCACCAGTTAAAGTGCTTAAGGTTAGCTACAAAATGTCCATTATCTCATCTATGTACTTACTAGCTATTAGACATAAATGCCTTTCTAAGGTCTATCAGTTAGGTGGAATAGAGCCAGAAGCTTCTATACATGTATTGAGCTATGACTATACAAGCTAGATTCAGAAAGGAAGTATATTAGGAGGTTTTTATTACTACTAATAGCCTGGTGTTGAACATTATTCTGGTCATCTCGAATCCTGGCCAGCTCATCCACTCAGATTAGCACATTCAAATCTCTCCTTTGGCCGGAACACTCCCACCAAACCCTCCTCACAGGCTCATACCAAACATTTATTAACCAACCATAATGCTGAAAAGAAACCTATCAGTCCAAAACCAAAGTTCCTAGTTCAACTTGAAGCATATCTGAACAAGGAGTTAAGGTTATTAGGTTGCCCACCCTTTGGTCCACATGAGCTTAGGCTACAAGCTCATAGAGAAGTGTTTGAGTATCTGATTGAAGATTTCAAGACATATAAAGGATTGCTATCTGCTATCAAGAATGAGTATGAGCTCTACTTAGAGTTTCAGGATGAAGTAATCAAGGAACTTAAGCCCTTAAGAGTGAGTGCTACATAGCTAACTACCATACACTTTGATCAAGTCTGTGATATATACGTACATATACCCTACCTGAACAGAAATACAAAGATTGTGATCAAAACTTAATTGGAAAGCAACTTTAAAACTTGATTTGGTCAATGCATTAGGTAGCTTAATATGCTAAAATATGATTGGTACAAAACTTTTATTGAAGCATTACTTTCTTGTCACACTTAAAAAGAACATTTTGTAACATCTACTGAATTACTTTCATCTGACTGTCATTTACCTGTAATGTACAGTCAAAATATTAGCTATTTATATGTGGTGGGCATATTAGCCACAAGTTTGCTCTTTGAGCAGGTTTTGGTGATGAGCAACACCTAAAATTAACAGAGAGGAGCACAGCTAACATAAGCAACTGTCTATTTCTATAAGAATTTCAGTCCTAGTATTCAGTATTACATTCCTGCTACAGCTACAGTGGATTTGTGTTCATGACATAGGTGCTACTAAAAACTGTGAGGGAAGAGTGTGATAGGAAAATATTAGAAATTAAGGATGAAGAAAGGCGTGGTATGTTCAGTAATGTGATGATTTTCAACTGTGACCTTATATACTATATTTTCAGAGGAGTCAGGAGTACAGCAAGAAAACAAGAGATTACTTGCTGTCATTGACAAGATGAGGTAGATACTAACCTATGGGAGATAAGCAAACAGCCCCACCCCTTCCCTGCCCCCTTTCCTATGCCATGTATCATCAGGTCACACATTTGGAGGGAAGAGAATCAT
Organism: Diacarnus erythraeanus; assembly: GCA_964016965.1. NCBI lineage: Eukaryota > Metazoa > Porifera > Demospongiae > Poecilosclerida > Podospongiidae > Diacarnus > Diacarnus erythraeanus. The sequence goes on along the minus strand of OZ024684.1, from coordinate 3,482,911 downwards.
TTTATCCAGTAGTAAGCTTAAAATGTGCTTCCATAACATGATTAGCTAAGTGGATAGGATCTAGACCTAATGTTATCTCTTGATATAATGGCTTCATGTATAGTTAGCCAGCCAGCATCATTATAGTGACAGGAGAATATTATAGTTAACTGAATTCTGTCTCATCCAAAAAATAGCATAGGGCTCTATATATACACAGCTATCATAATGAAGCTTAGTGTGATAATTATTACAATACTGTTATCTTTTAGGGAGGAAGAGCTGTCTTATAAAGCTCAGATTGAAAAGGTACACACCATGCTAGCTATATGCTAGGATTTTGGACTATGAGGGAGTCAAGACCATTTCAGGAAAGGAACCCTTTGCAAATAGAATAAATTTTTCTCCCTTAGATGAAACCCTGAAATCCTGTCACGTTAATACTTCTAACCGAATTTTTTTATCATATTCAGCTTCAAGCAGAAGTAGGAGAGCTTTTTAGAAAGTATCAATATGAGAGTGATGCAAGGAAGATGTTAGTGTCAGATTACAATGACCTTAAGTTCCGGCAACAAGAGCAAAAGCCGGATGATGATGGTTTTTCAGAGGAAAGGGAAGATCCTGTGGTACTAAAACTCAAACTTGTGTAAGCATATAATAGTGAGCCTTACATGTTTTGAGTGTTTCAAGCATCATGCATCAAAATATGAAAGGATTATAGCTATAGAACTATGTACATGTACACAATCACTATTTATAATGTATAATGCTATAGACGTGCTCGTGAAGACCTGCGCATTTCTAACCAAAGAATCAACACCATGCTGGCTGACTATGGAGATGTTATTCCTCGTAGAGAATTTGAAGCAATGGAATCATCATATTCAGTCAGTCAAAACACTTGTAGTTCTATTGTTATTATAACTGTACATGCCTTGACTTTTGTACAGAATTTAGAAGCTGAGCTTGAATCGGTAAAAGGGGACCATACAGCTCTCATGGCAGAACATAAGTATGTAGTATGCTACAGCTACATAATGTGATTGGATAGTGGATAGAATATATATTATACCTTAGTAGCAATATCAATCTCTTTATAAGTATACAGTAGTTATACTTATAGCTAACAGCAATTTTTTTATCAATAGCACTCTTCAATCACTATACAATGAAGCTAAATCACAGAAAGACAAACTTATAGATGAAATAACTAACCTGAAGAGAAGTGCCACACCCAGACCAGACTGGAGTCGTTGTGGTTTGTATATAGAGGGTGGAGACAAAAGGTGGGCTGAATTGTCTGAGGGCAGGTCTAGTGACAGGATGCTGGATATATTGCTAGCTCAAATAACAGGAAAGGATGAGTCTGAAGTAGTAAATGATGAGCCTTTTGTGGGCAAGGTAAATACATGTATTTAGGAACTACTTTATAGATCTTCGGTTAAATTTGATCATTATTATAACATTTTGCAAATATTCACGCTGTAGCTAACATACATACAATCTGATATTAAAAGCTTAAGGTTTTCTCCCCACCTGTAATTTGTTTGGAATTGTCATACATGCCTAATAATGTGACTTGTATATTGTACATGTATGTACAACATGTATATTGATTGCACAACAGGATGTTATTTGTTGGTACATAATTATTATAAGGGTATGGACTGCAATGTTCCTTACTACCTTCGAGCTGAAGGGTCAGTGAAGAACAGGAGGATTCCTATCAAGGCATTAAATCAACTTATCAATGGTTTCTGGCATCATAGACTTACCACTACTCAAGATCCTCCAATACCAGTAGGTTTACAGTAATAGAATAATACTGTTATACAATTCCATGCAAGTTTCTGTATGTTATGTACTCATTGGTTAGGTATAATAAATTGTGGAATCTGTGTTTGGGTCATAGAATTATAATAATTATGTTGATAAGTTTTGAACATATACTTCTGATCACCAATACCCATAAGACAACTAACTACGTAATGCCCAGCCACCTACTTAATTGGACTCCCTATAAAAGTGTATAACTAAGTATGGAAATGTGCTACAATGGAGCTTCTCTATTTTGGACACCTTGGGACAAATTAAAGTGTCCTGATTAGAGGGGTGGCCTGGTAAAGTTCTATATTAATGTTATGGTTAATTTTGTGTCTTTAATAGAAGGGTATCCTCATTTCAAGGGGTTGGAATAGAGGAGTTCCACTGTACTTTAATGAAATAGACAACATAATTATTTAATGCTTAATTCTTTTACCAATCCTCCAAAGACCATTTATTGTTGTTGCTATCTTTAGCATGATGAAGACCTTTTTCAATTTTTGCTAACTCGGAATAATCATGATGAAGTCCTGGCTATAGAAGATGGTTACAACTTACATAATGCCCTCTCTCGATTTGGTCACGAGTCCTATGTTTCTCTCTTCAAGAAGACTATTGAAGGAGAGATGGAAGAAGATTTATTTCGTCATTGGTTACACTATCAGACCACTCTCACTGAGGCATTCAGTCAACAGCAAATTGGTCAAGTAAGCAAGCACCACATCAACAAGGGAAGGGTTGCTCCCTTATACAACGGATATAAGATTTGAATGAAGCCTTTATCATAACGGAACTATAATACTATAACTAGTTATCCACCATTAACAAGCTTGTGTCATTTCCAGTTCTAGAACCAAACTTGTCCTGGTTTCTTCCCAGCTTGATATTTGCAACCCATCAACTGTATACCTAGATAGTCTTTCGTGATTTTCTGCATGGACAGGAAGTTTAATATGCATTTGCTACTAATATTTATAGGGTGTAATTAGTGCTGATTTGGTACCAAAAATATTGGAGTCAATGCTACCAGGAAAGCCAGAGCAGCACCTTAAGGAACTAAATGATCTGGCTACCCAGTTAGCCACTAAATCTCCAGGAGTCATAAGTTTTATAGATCTCCTATCACCAGTGAGTAATACTTACTACAGTATAAGAGATTCAATAACTAAGTGGTCACTGTATGCGTTACATCTAGGATAAAAATGGACGTCCTAATTCATTTTCTTTGATGCTACTGGAACAATATCTAAAAGAAATTGAACAATTTGTGGAGGAAATTGCTAAAGAAATAGCTGGTCAAGAGTAAGTTTTTGGATCCAGAGCTTATAATAATTACTAGGAGAGATAGTATATACAATATATACAATGTAGAGCATGTAGCAATATTATTATTAGGAGATATCCTTGATTCCTTCCCCATTCCAATCTCAGATAGAATATCAGTGCCTCCCCCTTCTCACATATACCTGATCAGTGCTTCTCATCAGGTCATATTTTCTCCAGGTCATAATTTCCTCTCCTTACTATATAGCTATATGAGTCCCCTACGTACCCACCTGATATTAAATGATTCTTTTGCATGCAATAGGACACTTAGTGCAAATGAATTACAGACTGTGCTACAAAAGCTAGACCCATCCATGACATATGAAGATCAGCTAGTTCTCCTAGCCAAGGCCTTTTCTGTGTCACTTGAAGCTGTTTCAGAAGACAGATCTGGACTCTGGGAAATAACAACACCTGCAGATAAATTATTAGACCAACTAAAAAGAAATGGTGCTCACAGATCAGGAGTTGGTGAATAGGCTTTAGTAACACTAATATAACTATGGCATCTGAATGCTTATAAATGCTAAGAAATAAGTTGATTATTTTTTATAAAGTGCCAGATCAGGTATTATAACTGATTTAAGATTACTAGTCTTCTCTTATGACCTTTATAAGCTCCTATTGAACTATAACTAATGGTGTGGCAGTTTTGTTACTATGGGAGTTAATGTTGTAATGGAAAGATGCACCCAATACTCTTGCCTTGTACATGTGAGTTCATGTAACTTCACGTGTATTGTTTCTAGTTGCTAAGCAACAGTTAAATCTTATAGCCAAGCAAACTTGCAGCAATATTAGAAGTAGCCTACAGCAGTTAAAGGAATAATGGCTAGGGTAACCATATAGGATTGTGTCCAAGTTACTATTTTAGCAGAATGAGGTACTCACAAAGCACTACAGCTTCCAGGATTAGGCAAATGTCAGTTACATAGTTTAACTGGATCCATGAAAACCTCAAAATGTCAGGAAGGTGAAGAAAGATGACAACAACAACAAAACCGAAAGATTCAAAACAGCCCCTCAAATTAGGGGTGAAACTTAGACTTAAGCATGAAGTTCATGCATCCACTTCAACTGTTTGAAGGAGCTGGTCTATATTATGGTCATATTAAGCCTAGAAAGAAGCTTTATCTGACTGAGGCCCACAAAAGAAATTTGCCAGAATACACCTACATTAGGGTTCTACTGAGTCCCAGGTTCCTGATCTATAGGAGTGGTGGGAGAGTATATTATGTGAGAAGAATGGCTGATGAAGAATTCTATAATGAACATAAGGAAGAGGTGGAATATGGTGTGGGGATGTAAGAACACTCTATAGTGGGGTAAGGTATAGTTAATTTTTATTAGGCTGAATAGAATTGGTTACATTGATATTATACTGGAGAATACAATGATTCCTTAATACCCATCTACTGTCTCTTCCTTCAAACAACAATTTGCCACACTTCTCTCACTGTTAAAAGAGTGGTTCAATAAAGAGAAAATTGAAGTTTTGTAATGGCAAGCACAATCACCTGATCTAAGTCACCTTTGGGACATTAAGAACAAAATCCTTCTAATTTTGCAGAACTATGGGAGGTAGTATATAAAACATACATGGGAATTCTTACCACTATTCGCAAATACCTTCTCTGTTGAATATTTTAAGTGGTCAGTTTATTTTGACTACCATCAATTATGCTTGCTAACAATTTTGAAGCACAGTGAGTATTTATTGGAAACCTTCTCAAATACCATTATTTCCTAGTTTCATATTATTATATAATACACTTACACCAGCTAGACTACTCCATATTATTATTATTATTATTATTAAAATTTATATTGACATGTTTGGTGCTAAATAGTATAGTGATATAGTGTCAAAAAAAAAAAAAAAAAAAAAAAAGAAAGAAGAGAGAGAAGACTGTAGTGTGGTTAACTATAAGTCCTCCAGCAGCTGTAAACAAGGTTATCATTCAAAAGCATAGGCAATTCAGAGGTGAGTGTGTTGTTTAAATATTATAATATGTCTACTAAACAATCTAACGTTTCCCATCACCATAGCTAGCTCCCTAGCAACTGAGCAAACATGTATACTAGCAATTTTACTTGGAAAACAACAGGAGATGAAGTGGCCTATGATGACAAGATTACTAGAGTTCATAGTTGCTAGGAAGTGACACCATTTAAGTAACTAGTGTTTTCTGTGATATCTAGTTATAGTATTTCTGAACCTATGCATTCATTAGCATACAAACTGAAATCATACAATGATTACACACTGCATACTGCTCATTCCAGCAATGCCATATGACCTGGGACAAAGTTCACAACCATGCAAAGTTAGACTAATTGTAGCCAAGTCAACCTTACCCATCAACAGACCTAAGTCAAGGTCTACTGAGAGTCTAGATGGTCTGAAACCTCAACAGCTTAGTGAAGCAAAACGTGCCTCTTCTTCTAAAGATATCCATAGGGAATGCAACAATGGTCACCAGCAGTCAGAGTTAAAAGTACAACTACAAGATTTCAGTGAGAGATCCAAGAAAAATATTGAGACTTTTCTTCCACTCCCAGTGAAGTGCATAGTAATTCCCAGTGAAGTGCCAAAAAAGCAGACAATGAATAGTACTACTCCAACTACCCCTCAATCACCTAAATTCTTCACTGGCACTATAGAAGCTAACTCACTGGACCAAGCATTGCACAACATTAGAATGAATCTAGTGAGTCCAAGCTAATATTATAGCTAGCTACTTGATCTGATAGTGTGTTATTTTCTGTAACTAAAAGGACAAATTCTAGATTAACTTGCATGATCTTTCTACCTTACATATAGAATGCTTTGCACATGGAAAGGGTTGAGTTGGAGAATAGGATTGAAGAACTATCTGATGGCATTGAAGGTCTCTGTTACCACAACCGGCAAAAGCTCAAGCACTCACAAGATCTGAAAGATCTTTCTCCCATAAACTATAGTGAAACTAAAAGTAACTTAGCCCCAGTTAAAGAGAACAGTACTACTACAGACAACGTAGTAATGCCTCGAAGCAAGAATAGATCCATTACACAAGTAGCCAGAACAAATTTTGCCAAGTCGAATCACTTCTCAAGACCTCTCAGTATACCATTAAACAATAATTCTTCATCCATGGGTTCATTACAATACAATTGTGGGTCAGATTCAAGACTCCCTATTTCTGCACCACCTCTAACTAAACACCCACCTGCATCAAAGTTCTCTGAGAGAAAGAAATACAAGTTGAAACATCCTCTCCTGCATTATGCTTCTGTACCTGAGAGTTTGATCAACAGTGATACTTTTAAAGTTAAAGGGGACAGACTGAGTCACAGTGATGACTTCTCAGAAGTTAGTATCCAGAGAGATAAGCAAAAGTTACCAATGAGCAAACTTGCCTCTCCCAAGAGAAGTTCTACAAGTTATCTGGAATGTAAAGGTACTATCTCACATTCACTTGTCTGACTTGAAGGCAGCTACCAAAGAAAGGCCAGGATCTATGAAAATTTTAACTTGTATAACTAAACTCAACATCCAACAGTTTCACATACATTGTTACATTCAAAAGTCATCGATTTCAGCCATTCCTGTAAAATGGCTATAATACATAACTATTGTGTTTCTACCATCATGGATGAGTACACAGGTAGAGGAACAAAGGAGGGCAGGGACCCATGAGCCCCCCAGATTTTAGACTTTTTGGCCTCCCTGATTTCATTTAACTGTCATTGTATTTTCAACAACCATTAGTTACTGTATTACAATTTATATCTCTACTGAATTTCACCCCTCCACCCCCCATGGTTTCTCCACCTATGGAGTACTTAGTACCACATGTAAATCTGGTCTCATAGCTCAATTATACAGTATTATAAAAGGACTATGTCCACTAGTGGCTTCTATTATGATCCTACATAATCAATATGAGAAAATGTAAGGTGATACTAGATCCTGTGAATTTTTTCCTGCCACTTCAGAGGTCAGAGGAGAACTATTATGGTAGTATACCCTACCAACTTAAGTCCTCAAATTTGTTGTAGAACCATTGGAGAAAGAGGCTTACTCCCAACTACACACTAATAGAGTGTTCTAGCCTAAACATCCCAGAAATTTTTAGGGGTGCACTGTAAGTGGAAGACAAGGTTTCACCTAATAATCAAATTAATTAGCTAATGGGAGTTTCATACCAGAAGGAAGCTCTCCCCCTCCCCCAGCATACACAGCCACACAGCCTACCTCCAGGCATAGAACCAAAACCCTACCACCATCAACCAAGCAGCTGTGGGTTTTGCAATGCAATAACTTAATAACTATAGCAACATTCCATTAGTAACTTAGGTATGATTGGAACATTATTATATCAGCCCTTTATAGCCTGTCCCTTGACAAAAATATATTAAAACTTGATAAAGAGATTAATGTTTCCATTTGATCAGTTTATAGTTCTTCTTTCCTGCATGGAAATATTTCATTGGATTACCATTAAAAGTTCAGTATCATTATCTTTTCCCCAGCCAATACACAGGGCTACATATTTATCTAGTCACCACCCACAGTAAAAGCATCTAGCTATCACACCCACTTGCTGATCAACCCAAGTCTACCAGTTGCTAAGGGGGTTGCTAATGTACTAACAATCAACTCCTTAGGTGACAATGGTTAGTAATACATAATAAAACGATTTTTATCCAGGAGAGAATATAATATTATGCTCTCAAGGAAGGGTACATACCTCAGTTCACCAGATAGAACCCTGAACAATGGAACCTGTTTCAAGCAGGTATGGAATTTAGTCCTTGGTGAAGAAGGTATTTCCATAATTAAACTAAATAGTCTTGACCTTAAATTAAGTTTCACCTATCCTAATGACAGTAGTATTTCCAGCAAGCACATGTCTTTCCTGGTCAAACTCTTCTTCTGTGGATTGTACACGAACAGAATTTACATACAGACCTCTTTTTCGTACCATGCTCTCAGCTTCCTCTGGAACAATGTTGAACAGTCAGAAAATACACTACACCATTGATAGATTATATTTTGCTCAAAAGGAATGACCAGTCCTTCTACTTTAACTCTCTATAGAGAGTCTAGAAATGAAATAGTGATTGGATTGGAGGTCTACTAATAGCAAATTCACTTAAATTCTGGCAGGCAGGAGTACAATGAATGCACCTCCCACCTCCCCCTGCCCAAGCAAATTGGGTACTTAAGACCAATGGAATATCAGCCAATTAAGTACCATATTCTTAAGACCTAATAGGTAGTAATTTATTCTCTTCTCCCCTCCCCCCCTTCCCCCTAACACACACACACACACACACACACACACACACACACACACACACACACACACACACACACACACACACACACACACACACACACACACACACACACACTAACATTTGTACATACAAAATAGGCAGATTAACTCTGCAAATGTTAATTTAAGATAAGGATTATATTTGAAGTACTGCTCTGCCACTTTCCCATAATTAACTGCGGCAATAAGAATATATAATTACAAAGACATTGGGTTTAATTGAGGGACAAATAGCTCAATTAAATAGAAAGTTCTAAATTCATAGCTCCATATAATAATAGCACGGGTGAACAGAAATGTGTCATTTAACCTTCTACCCAAATATATAGCTCCTAGTTTTCAGGGCTATTATGAAGTACTACAAAAGGAAAAGATAATATGGTATCTGGGTTGTGCATATATAGTAGCTGGCTATAAACAACAACATATTCTGTAAACCACAGATAGCTCTGTGCATCCAGTGTTTGTTTTGTATAATCTACTTAACTATTCTGGGCTTAACCAATACAGCATGACTGTGGTACTTGCAGTCTAAACAAAAACCTCTCAAATGTACCTTTTTAAATAGAGAATCCAAAAAAACGGTGTGATTTTAATAATTATGGTATTAATATTATATACTTACCAATACATGAAAAAATGTTTGTTAAATGCATTATCTCCACAAGCCTCTTACCGTGCCCACTGTCAAAGGGGATCTCATGACATGGTGCATCTTTAAAAAGCTGTTCCATTTCAGTACCTATAGTAATGCCGTGATCACTGGGTGGATAATATCAGGTTCACAATAATATTATCTAGTCATTACACTTGTAGCTACTGCAGTACCTGTAAAATATCTAGTCTATGCAGAGCTACACTAACATCAAGAGAAAGCTAATATTTTAATATCTTCCTATATCACAGTAATGCTGATACTTGCATAATTATTATGTATGATGGATGACAGGTAACAAAAGGTGAACCAGTTATACTGTATATTAATATTAATAGTTGTTATGCAGAAATGGTCTGTTTAAATAAAGGAAGCATTTTACTTTTATTGTGTAAGTATGTTCTCTGCCCAGCCTTACCTTATCAAGGTGACAGCAAACTGCTAGACAGAGAAGATACAACATTGCATGGCATTCAGGACATGACTAACCTGTCAGCTTTGTCAGAGCATCTCTATCTCCAAATAGAACTGAAGTTGCATTTTTAGCCTTTTGTACACCTACTTCTGAACAAAAAAATAAACAAAACTAATACCTATTGTTTGAGACAGATACTGGGAAATACAAGGCACCATGGGTGAGCATGATTTTTGGAAATGATAAAAACCATGGAAACATAAGGTACAAATGTAATAATATGCTACATACCTCCATGAACCAATCTAGTAATGTTCTCAGCCAAACACTTCTGAGCTTCATATCTTTCAGGAGTTTTCTAATTGGAACAAAGATGATACTAAAGACTAGGTGGATGGGTGGAAACAACTGTTAATCTCATAGCACTTTCAGGTCAGAGAATAATGGTAAAAGTGGCTTTTAAAAAGAGAGCAGGCAGGCAACTCACATCAGATAGAGGTAAATACAGAAACACAGTGACATTATTATGCTTTTAATGAAATGGGATACTCAACTTGTACTACACATAAATGGCAACATAATGATGCTAAAACCTAATGAGTACTAACATCATGTGAAACAATACTAACATCATGTGAAACAGTACAGAAACCTAATGAGTAGTAACATCTTATGTAAAACAGTACAGTAATAGAAGGATATCCAGAGAATAAGTAGTTTTCTCTTTTGTTTTTCCTAGGTAACCAAGGGAACAGAAACCCATATCATTAAAAATGACAGACACAAATTAGTTATTACTACATTGCTAATTTAATACTGCCAAAAACAAACCTCATGTTTCTTCATAATCTCTTGGATTTTTCCCAACTCCAGGAAGGTAAACAGTTTGAGCAACCACTCCACTTGCTGGTCAGTGCTCTGAACAAAGTGCTGATAGAAATGATAAGGGGATGTCTTCTCTGGAGAAAGCCATACTGCATTCCCTGCACTTTTTCCTAATTTTTCCCCATCCTCTGCTGTTAGCAGAGGAAGAGTGATCCCTGTCAAATATTGAACAGATAACACACTAGACACTACTACATATGACCTAAATATAGTAGTGGCATGTCCTGGGACAACACTAGAGTGAAGCTGGGCATTCAAATATCAGGAGCTCCATACTGGGCATTCAAACATCTTATATGGCTACCAGATTACATTTAGTTTATCTACACTTACCATGTACATTATTTCCAGATGCTCTCCTAACAAATTCTATTCCAGTAGTTATATTCCCCCATTGGTCCCCACCACCAACCTAATAAACAACAGCTCTACTTATTACCTCACTGGTCCCCACCACCAACCTAATAAACAACAGCTCTACTTATTCCCTCACTGGTCCCCAACACCAACCTAATAAACAACAGCTCTACTTATTCCCTCACTGGTCCCCACCACCAACCTAATAAACAACAGCTCTACTTATTCCCTCACTGGTCCCCAACACCAACCTAATAAACAACAGCTCTACTTATTCCCTCACTGGTCCCCACCAACAACCTAATAAACAACAGCTCTACTTATTCCCTCACTGGTCCCCACCACCAACCTAATAAACAACAGCTCTACTTATTCCCTCACTGGTCCCCACCAACAACCTAATAAACAACAGCTCTACTTATTCCCTCACTGGTCCCCACCACCAACCTAATAAACAACAGCTCTACTTATTCCCTCACTGGTCCCCACCAACAACCTAATAAACAACAGCTCTACTTATTCCCTCACTGGTCCCCAACACCAACCTAATAAACAACAGCTCTACTTATTCCCTCACTGGTCCCCAACACCAACCTAATAAACAACAGCTCTACTTATTCCCTCACTGGTCCCCAACACCAACCTAATAAACAACAGCTCTACTTATTCCCTCACTGGTCCCCACCAACAACACTACAAATGGTAGTTCCTATAATACAATAATTCCTCTTCCCACCAATTCCTATGACCCCACCTCTAAAATAATAGTCGTCTCAACATATCTAATACCTTCATCTCCAATAACTTCCTTTACCTAAACCCTAGTCTATACCATAAGGTTTTTAACTCCAGCACCAGGGCACACACCCTCTGATTTCTAACCCCATAGAGGAGTGAAACAGGGAAGAGTTCTAGACAGAGGAAGGTAAGTGCCACTAAATTCAGAATGACAACTACACAGAAGTGGAATACCACACCACACACTTCCTACTTACCCCTTTCTGTGATACCTTATCAATATATTATCAGTATGAAACTCTTGCATAGTAAAAAACTTGTGTAATGCACCCCGTGCAGTGGTAATAGTGTATCCTGTGCCGTGGTAATAGTGTACCTGGATCCAGCAGTTTGAATGTCTGTTTAAATGGAGGAAGTCATAACCTTGAAAGATAGGATAAAGAAATTCAGCACATGTCATTCCTTCATCTGGTTGAAGACGTTGTTTGACACTACAGCATAAAGATGTATTCCAGAGAAAATAATTATTAATGCCCTTTCCTATATCAATAACGGTAGAGAGAGAGTTATGGTCAGAATGAGGTAGACAACAGTTAAATGTAGCGTATTCAGGGCCACAATCAATTTACAATGTATTGATAAGCCATTCATTAGGAAGGAAATCTTTACCAGGTCCAGGAAACAAGGACTTACCTCTCCTTTGATAACATGGAGCCTAGTCGAAAATGTCTGGCAATGTTAGATACAAATTCCACACTGCCCACTTCACTCCACCAGTCAGCATTGTTAAATATTCTACAGATATCAGAAAAGAATGTCATCATTACAAAACTGAAAATCAGAGAATGAGGGAGGGAGGGATTGGAGAGAGGGGAGAGAGGGATTGGAAGGAGGGGAGGGAGGGAGAGAGGAAGGAGGGGGAAGAGGGAGGTGAGGGAGGGAGGGGAGGGAGAGAGGAAGGAGGGGGAGGAGGGAGGAGAGAGAGGGATTGGAGGGAGAGAGGGAAGGAGGGGAAGGAGGGAGGTGAGAGAGGTGAGGGAGGGAGGGGAGGGAGAGAGGAAGGAGGGGAAGGAGGGAGGTGAGAGAGATGAGGGAGGGAGGGGAGGGAGAGGGGAAGGAGGGGGAGGAGGGAGGTGAGGGAGGGATTGGAGGGAGAGAGGGAAGGAAGAGGGAGGAGAGAGATGGTACATAGCTCCTACCCACACAGAATAATAGCCAGCAATAAGTCTGAAATTTCAGAGATAAATGCCATTTCATCTCAGTGATTACTCAATCTACTTCTCTCACTGTGCTCTAGGTCACAATATTGAGTTTTTATATATAGATTCTACTAGATATATTACTGGAACCCAAAGGAGGGGGAAAATAGGACATAACAAGCCTCTACACCTGGGGTCTGGCTGTCCTTACCTAGCATTCTCAGAAGCTAGCCTGGCCATCTAATTAATTATTCTACCCCAGATGAATCTAACTCTAGATGAGGATAAAGTAGAGAGTGTGGTAATTCTATACACAGCTAATAGTTTATCAGACCACATATGGCTCAGCTCACAGCTGCTCCCAAAGAATTAGCTTATATCAAGGCCAAAATCTTTATAAACACATGAGAATTCTAACCCTTTAACAGGGGGTGAGGGGAGAGAACTAACCTTAGAACAAGGCTAATGCTAACCAGCCAACTACACCACAACAGTCACCACTAGTGTCTTCAAGGGGGCACTCTGGAATTTCTCAGTATGTGGAAAGAGGAAGAGCGGAGAAGAGGAAAGGGTGTGAGCTTTAGAGGTACTAAATTCCAAGGAATCTAAATCCTAAAGGGAGAAGAACAAAGAAGAACTTCTCCCTCCACCCACCTAGCAGCACACACTGCCCAAAACTAGTCCACACTGCCCAATAGCAATCCTTACCATTACAGCCATCTCCTAGGGAGACCACAAAAATTACTAGACAGGAAATGTAATTGGAAAGAGAATTTAGATAGCCCCCTTCCATTAGCCCTATAGCCAATTAGCCCTAGGCACACAAATCCAACAGGTTTCACCAGGCAATCCCACCAATAATCACTAATGAAGGACCCCTCCCCCCCCACCCCCCCCCCCACCCCCGCCCCAACTCCCCACCCCCCTCCCACCAAAATTAATAATAGTAAGTAATGAATAACCAACAACTCCCCCTATTCAGTAACAAATAGTCAACAAAAACCTCTCTCTTCATCATCAAATTGGAGGAAATTGGTAATGAGAAACTGTCAGGCATAAAAACATGTAGCTATTAACTTACTTGAGAGGTAGTCTATTGGAAGAACCATGATTAAAGAAAGAGTTCTCATTGTGAAATATCCTGTTCAGATTTTCTTTCAGGCCACACAAATTTATCTCGAGTGATTTTAAAGAGAGACTTTCTCTCTCTTTGATACGTCCACTTGGGTCACCCACTAATCCTGTGGCTCCTCCAATCTGAAAATAGAAATGAAGATAATGAGTTCTATACACATACCAGCCAACTCTACCGAAACAATAGTATACTGGAGATTACTATTTGCACTGGTATAATACGACAAAGATGTGAAGGAGACAGTCAGTATAAGGAGTTCAGTGTGTACAATGGATAATATATTAAATGTTGTGAAGAATGCTTAGTTTGGAATGATCATTGTCCCACACATAGGGCCATAGGTAACTTCTCTTCTACAAGTAACACACAGCTAACTAATTCAAGATAGTGCAGCTATTTATAGGTTCTACCTCACATTATCTATAGTCAATGTGAATACCGCTATCCTAAATCATGAAATAAATGTATTACACATTTCCAAGTTATTCCTGAATGAGACAGGATAGAGGGGTTCCATCAAAAAAATAGATTTAAAATTTACCACAGCAATAGGTTGGAATCCATCTCTTTGAAAATGGATCAGTGCAATGATGGCAAGAAGGTTGCCCGTGTGGAGACTATCAGCAGTAGGATCAAACCCCACATACACTGAACAGGATCTAGGCGGTGGAGTGTCCTCAATTCTGAACAAAAAGAATAGTGGAGTAACTGGATGATAAACCACATCAAATAAGTAAGGTACCACTCTAATATGGCCCATTTGTCAGGAGTAGATGAAATGTTGAGTGAATGAACTATTTCTTCATGCTAAAAACACACAATTTAGTTCAATTGGGAAGAAAAATGAAAATAATGCAAAACTTGGGTTCAAATTTTATTAAAGTATGTACATTGGGAGTAAACACAAGTAGAAGTGGATTCAGAATGATCTAATATATATGTATGTACGTATTATGAATAATGTATAATGTAACGTGTATACTCTTAGTGCTCACAACCTAGCTACACATAGCTAGCTAAAGGTTACTTATATGACCACATTACACAAGTTGTATCTGCTACTCCCTAGAATTCTACAATGTGATTGAAATCCATACTGGCCTGGTCAATTTCTTAGCCCCCCACACCTTAGCTAGCTAGCTAGTTGTCTATATAAGTTTTACAGCTATGCTTCACAAAGGAAGCAGAAATCCACCTAGAGCTTTGAAGCACTAGTCCTCTTCCTTTCAGTTTCTCTACTACTTGAACTACCGACGTACAGTAGCCACGACATCCATTACACACTCTCCATAACCCTGTACCATTATACCACATGGCGAAATTAAGCTAGACGACCCTGTACCAACAACATTCAGGACCGTAGAACTAAATTTTATTACTTTTATTATTTTTTTTAATTTTTAATTTTTTAAATTTTTTGCTGGATATTATCATCTAGTGCAACAAATGAGTTTATAGCATCACTTCTTTGTCTTCATTTTTGCTTCTTCTTCTTTTTGTTTGGCTCGTTTCTCTCTCACACCAATCAACTTGGCATCTGCACGGGCCACTCGCATGGCTTCAAACACGCTATATTTCTTTTCATCTTCAGTCACTTCCCTAGCTCGGAGTCGAAGAGTAGGCTGTCTGATAGGCATGATGTCTCCCTTTAGTTGTGTGGCCAACTTGCATGCTTCAGGCTAAACAAAAATAAACACATAGTATAGTAGGTGTGGCTACCCATCTTCATCAGAGGAAAAGCACACGTATACTAACATTACAGCCTCACAGAAAGTGAAGGGGATTAGCCATATTCAAGGGTTCCACTACAAGTGAATGTTGTGTAATGCAATCATGTCACGTGACACATTACTTACATCGCTGTCTCCTTTCTTGGGTTTGCTGGATTTACGAGGGAATAAGATCAGTTTAGATTTGTACTCCTTAAGTCGCTGGACATTGATCTGCAAAGACTCTAGGGACTTGTTTCTTCGTCTGTGATCCACAGAAATACCAATCTTTGCTGCTATCTTTCGGGAGATATTGGCTCCCTAAAAGAGTACAATATAACATTCACTTTACCTTAGAATCTTTATTCGGTAATGTCCTTATTATTAGAAACAGTACCTCCCACATATACAATACCACACAATTTATAACTTTAAGGGTCTAGACCAGGGAGAGACTGAAGATCTTTCAAACAAACTACACACCATAGAGGTTTCTATGTACATCCTCTCCTGTGCAGTATTTGCTTCATTTTGTCACTCACCTTGAGTTCCTCAAAAGTAAAGCCTCTACCAGCTCTAACTTTTGTGTTGTACTTGAATGTAGGACACCTCACAACTGGCCGGAGTGATTTCAGAGGTCTGGGTGCAATACGAGCTGCTTTCTCTAAACGCTTCACTCGTCTTCTCCTCTTTTTGCCAGGCTGGTTGAACCATGTCTTCACATATCTCTCCCAGTGTTTCTTAAAATGTGCATTAGGTACAACTCCATTCCTCTTGGGAGCCATACCCAACAACCTGGAGTGCACACCAATTGGAACACAAAAACAAATAACAGCTATAAATAGAGCATCCTTAAGGAAAGGAGGCTTGAACTATTTATCTAAAAGAGATTAACACGGATGCATACCTTTCCTTTAAATCTTTACTTACAGGAGGGAATCGGCAAGCGTAGTTATACGTACACGTGCGCTGTGCAAAAAAGATAGGAGTTATCACGTGATTTTATCAGCGCGCGCTAGCTGTAATAAAT
Organism: Diacarnus erythraeanus; assembly: GCA_964016965.1. NCBI lineage: Eukaryota > Metazoa > Porifera > Demospongiae > Poecilosclerida > Podospongiidae > Diacarnus > Diacarnus erythraeanus. The sequence continues at coordinate 3,466,332 of OZ024684.1, read as the reverse complement.
AATTTATACTTTAATAATACCATGCAAAAAAAATAATAACAATAGATACATGTATAATTAATTAATTGTTAGTATAGTTTCGTCTTCACGTGGTGCCAAATTTTGTTCTACTTTGTAGCTAGGTAGGTGATGGCTGATTTGTCCTCACTAGATGAGACTCAAGTCCAGCTTTTGGCCGAAGAATGCATCTTGATAGATGAATCAGACAATGTGATAGGATCTGATACAAAGAAGAACTGCCACTTGAATGATCAGATAGAGGCAGGAAAGCTTCACAGGGCATTCAGTGTATTTCTCTTTAACTCAGCAGGCAAGCTTCTTCTCCAGCAGAGGGCTCCAGCTAAGATCACTTTCCCAGAATATTTCACCAACACTTGTTGCAGTCACCCTTTATATCGGAAAGGAGAGTTGGAAGAGGAAGGCGCCATTGGGGTCAGGAGAGCTGCACGAAGAAAGTTGGAGCACGAACTTGGGATATCACAAGATAAGGTAACCACAATGCGTCTCCTCCCCTCACCCTAGAGAAAGGGGTTCTCTCCCCACCCTTTTCCAAAGAAGATCCCTTCCACCAGAGAGATTATAGAAAGGGGTTCAGATCTAGTCACCAGTCTGAATGGCCAGATTTTTAGACCAGAATGGCATTATGTGGGAAGGCTCATGTTTTATTGGTGGTATCTTTGAGCACTAGTTTTGAGACCTACCGGAAGATGGATGCATGTCTGAATAGGTATCTTTCGATAGAAGATGTGCTCCCTCCTGGTATATAGCTGGGGTTACTATTTAGGAGTGCCTGTCTATGGACTAAGATTTGGTCTATTATCATGGCTTAATGTTAAGTACTGAGTACTTACATATATTTTTTCCTTCACTATAAAGTGTAAACCCATATACTACAGTACATGTGTTTCTGTGACCCAGGTAGTGATTCATAGTGGTACTACAATACTAATCTAACCATGTTCCTTACCTTTCTTTGCTATAAAGTGTAAGCCCATAATACTATAGCTACATGTGTTTGTGTGGACCCCAATAGTAGTCCGTAGCTAGTGGTACCACAATACTAATTTAACCATGTTTCTTACCATTATACTACAGCTACATGTGTTTGTGTGGACCCCAATAGTAGTCCGTAGCTAGTGGTACCACAATACTAATTTAACCATGTTTCTTACCATTATACTACAGCTACATGTGTTTGTGTAGTGGTCCGTATAGTACCACAATACTAATCTAACCAACTTAGCTAGGTACATTCTCTATCTACTTTTAATTCTATTGTTAATTGTTAGGATCTGTTTCAAAATAGAGGTATTTCTGTACAATACAATAATGCACAGTTTCTACATTAATGGGAAACTTTACCATTTTCTCTAAACAGATCAATCTTTCTGACTTTACCTTCTTGACGAGGATCCATTACAAAGCAAAGTCTGACTCAACATGGGGAGAGCATGAAATAGATTATGTTCTGTTTGTTCAGAAAGACGTTCCTTGCATACCAAACCCCAATGAGGTGGTAAGCTACAGATATGTAGATCAAGAAGAACTGAAGCAGTTGCTTAAGCAAGGAGAGAAGGAAGAAATAAAAATCACACCCTGGTTCAAGATAATATGTGATACTTTTTTGTTCAAATGGTGGAACAGCCTAAGTGACCTTGGACCTTTTATTGATGCATCTGTAATACACAGAATGAAATAATTCATTATTGATGCTAAGAATATACGGGTAATATACGGGTAATATTAATGATCGAGTTGAGTTGTAAGACTTTATTGTTAGTCAAACAAAGAAAGCCACAACCTATAATATAGCTTTAATAATAAGGAATGCCACAACCTATAATATAGCTATAATAATAAGGTGGTTGGTAATTAATATTTTTGTTGTTGTTGTTGTTGCTTGATGGGCATGGGTAGGTGATAAATGAAATATAGAGTGAAGTTAGATCAACTTGCTTTCTTATTACCAACTCAAGTAGTAGCTGGATTGAAATCTAATTCTGCAACATCATAACATGGTATTATGGGTGATTATGCAATGCTTTATCTTTTCAATCTGGATATTAAACCTCAAATAGCACTATAAACTCTCTTACTACCTTCTTCACAGCTAACCATGAATTGGCTAACAATATAGTTACATGGCTATCACATAAGTTTATAATTTTGACCTGAGCCAAAATAGCTTAACCAGACTAACAAACTGCTAATAAAGAATTTATAATGGATAAGTGGCAAGAATAAGAATAATCATAGATGATGGAGTAATAATAGCTGTTTTAGTTGGTTTAATAAATTTATATCTACATGAAAGTAACCATATTGTGAACACTTTTCCAGTAAATTGTGCAACCTCTCTTTGATATTGTCGGGTGGGTTTCTTAAAAGAGCTGGATGTATTCTGTGTCTCTGCTTCAAAATCCTATCACATATAGTCTATGCAATAAAGAAAGAATATCATCATAAGCAATGTCGGCCACGGATATATAATAATGAATTATAGTATTACTGTATATTTCTATCACTATAAGCATTGCATGTCATAACAATACCACACAGCACTAATCTACAACTGTTACAACTGTCCTTTGTGACATGCAGTGCTAATAGAGCCTCAGGATAAGACATGAGCTGAAGGTTCAAGCTTACTTCCTACATCTCACTGTCAATAGCTATACCGGAGGGGAAAGCTTTGACAGTTATGGGTTCAATTGAGAGTGAATTTGAGAGGATTTTTCTGTTTAGTTTTGTCTGTTATAGTATATATATAATCTCCGCATTCCAAGTGAGGATTAAGGTGGTGCAATTTTTGAACAAAATTGAAGGATTGAAACAGTTACTATCATAGCAAAGAATAGTAGCAGTCTATGTTAAAGCTCAGCATTTTTCATGAAGCCTTCAACACCCACCACACACACCCACACACATATTCCCATTTCATTAACAAGCCATCAGAGTCATTGAGTCATTGTCCCATAACCATGTTATGTGTCTGCCTTGTTTCAATAACAAGCCATACAGAGACATCCATGATTATGTCAGTGTCTCCTCCACATGTCTAAGCATGACAAGCGAAGAGGTAACAGACTGATAGAGCAGTCGGATGAACCTTAGAGTTGAATGACAGGCAAAAAAAAATACAGTAGAACTAAAAAAAAATGATGACTGAAAAAATGTTACAAGTTTTCTTTTCAAGAGTGGGGGTAACACAAACTGTCTGTTTATACCAGTGGACAATAGTAGTTATTATGGGGAATAAAACAATTTCTGTCTACTCTTGTGAAATTTTCATGCCTTGGTCCTACTTTATTTTAAAAGATTCTACCACACTCTATAGTCTTCACTTATTAAGGCTCCATGTTAGCAGTATAAATGATGATATAGAGGGATGATTGCTAACCATTATAATCACATTATGATAAATACTCAAATTTCTTACCACAAAATTACTTGAAGTTAAAACACCTGCACATTTTCTTCTTTCTTGGCTACATTTTGAACCACAGTGAACCAGAAAGCAATCACCATCCACTTTACAAGGTACATTTCTTTCATGTTGTAGTTGGGATAAAATTGCTTTCTTAAACATTGCGATATCAAGATCTATGGTCTTAGCTATTAAAGCTCCATCTTCACTTTTAACCTATATTATTATAACGTAAAACAATGCATGTACATTAAGGATTTCCTGTCAATTCAAAGACAGTCACTGACTCTAAAGTTTCTTTGGATCTAGAAGCACTATCTATCTACAATGTAGCTATTTCCTGCCAGCACACTAAAGTCAGTCCACAACTCTTGAGTGTTATTTGTAATGTATTTTTAGTCATAGAGAAATAAGTAACTCACATTACTGTTAAGTACATAAAAAGAACAATCATTTTACTGGTATTATATTATTATCCAGGAGTTATTAGGAAGTTATCTGGAGTAAGGACCACTATGGACAGCCTTTAATTCGGCCATAATTTTTGCTGTTTAGTGAACTGTGACTAACTATGTGAAAACAGTAAAAATAATATTATTAAGTATATTACATCAGTCAAGTGTACAGCTAATTCAGCAGTAATCACTGTTTAACTCAATAATTCAGCATAATATATAATTATATACAGATTCCCTAATAAGGTGACCAAAGTGAAAGATATACAGAGCATATTGTATTGGGAGAACAGGGAGACAGAAAATGTGGGATAACAAATTCTGGCCTTAATTCAACAATAGTTTCTCAAATGCAGTCTTTGTCATAAATCTTATACCTTACACCATTAAACTTACAACTCCAAAATTGGGTTCTTGAACATCACACAAGTATAACGTTCCATACGGGGTGTCTTCCAGTGCTTTAACCATATTCAGCAGTGCCAGAGCTAACTTTGTTCGAAATTCCCACGACCGACCATCTGAAAGGGAGGTCTGGAATCCCAAAAATGGCTCAGCTGCAGCATATTGCACAGCATATATGTTTCCACAAGTTCCATAGACATCCAGAATAGCACTGTTGTTATGGAGAAGGGAGTAAAAGATATACTCATCAGTAGTGACTAGCTGCCAACAGGTAGTCGCCTCCCAATATGTCAATATACCATCACCACCCACATCACACTCTCTAACAATATTCCAGGCCACATCTGATATTCTAGTAGTATTGATTCCTCCTGTTTGAGTGTAGTAAATGTTCCTTTCTACCTACATAGAATGAAGAAGTCATGAATATCATTGATCTGATTGGGTTAATTTTTACAGAGCAGGTTTTATCACAAAAATATTCTGTAGCTACTTAACAAGGTTGAGCTATAAGGCACCAAAAGAGAAAGAAAGAAAAAAGAAAGATGCTGGAATGCAAAAAATCTTAATTATTCATCATTAATGTATTGGCTAATGACTATTAAATTATATACAGATTTACATTTTGCTGAGAGTAGCTAGCTACCATTCAATTCCTTACGTGATGGACAAAGTACTTTGTTGTCACTGTAAAGTTATCTCTGACATCAGTTACCCACATAGGTAATATTCCTTCTAGAAATGTAGTGGTTTTTAGCACTATTGCATTCCCTTTCCATTCAGCCTCGAGTACGTGCAGCTTCACTCCATGGCCTAAACATTGTTTAAATTTAATTTCTTTTGTATGGCAAAGAGGTATGCACAGACTGCCTGTTATAATTCCTTTCATATAATTGGAACACTATAGAAATAGAAGACATTTTCCTGTAATATGGATCACAACCATGACAGTTTATACACTGCAAGAAGTGTATACACTTTAATGAAATTAATTATCAGCTATTTAATATCTAAATTAAGCCATGGAATTGGCCAAGGTGATCAGGCTTATCAGCTATGGTATATTGAACTTGAGTTAAGAAGATTAAGCCATGGAATTGGCCAAGATGATCAGGCTTATCAGCTATGGTATATTGAACTTGAGTTAAGAAGATTTTGTGTCAGACATCGCTTCAATTAGAATAGTTTCCTATCCACCATGTTTTAACCTCTGAACCCAAATATGGTATTTACTACTACATGAGCATATACTACTTGGCAAAACAATGAGAGTGAATGGAAACATTGAAGGAAGTTATAACTTATGGCTAAGGCTAGCTAGCTAATGTATATACCTACTTCATTTAGACTTCACAATTCTTGAAGCAGAGTGGAAGTAAAAAACTAATTTTTATGAAATGAAGAATTCACAATGTAATGAGAAGAAGAGAGGGATTTGAAACTTTCTGGAGGGGAGTGTAATAGTTCATTATAGTAAACTATCCTCAATCCTTCTCTTATTCTGACATTGTGCTATGAATTGACCAACAAACTAGTCCTTGTTGTTGTTGTTGTTGTTTTTTTTTTTCATTTGTTTTTAATGATAATTGTTAAAGATGAGCCCTATACTAGGGAACTGGTGGAGAGAGAGAATATATGTAGTAGTATCATGTGTGGTAAGTTCTGACACTTCTATTAATCAATCTCCTGAGTACATTCATTCCAACAATGCTGTGCAATTCATAGTTAAGTATACCACATGGTCCTGTCCTCATGCAAATATTATAGAGGGGAAAAAATAACCCTGAGGAAAATACACGTATGTATGTGATCTTATTACAAGCTATATTATACTTAGCTAGCTAGTTATATGTACATATATACCACTGAGTCCAGGTATTGGATGCTGCGTGCGTTACTGCATGTAATATCGCTAAGGTACGACGCCTGCAGTAGGAAACCACCAAAGACTAGCACTGCCGCTCCTCCAAGGATCAATTTACTCCTAAAACGACGACACAACATAACTATGTCCTGATTTTAACATGGAAGTAATAATACGTGTTTGGTAAGGCGGATATACGGTCAATGTTGTGGTTTTTTAAACCCTCTCTATGCTGCCATACCATGTGCATGTGTGTCGTGTACAAACACAATCAGTAGAGTGGAGTGTGTGTAAGCACAGCGCACATCCGAGCTGCGAAGCTATATAGGGCTGCAGTGCCGCAATCATTCTTTCCTGGTAGGAATAAAATGCCTCGGGTTGTACCTGATCAAAAAACAAAGTTTGAGACTGATGAGATATTCAAGAAGCTCTCTCAAGATGTAGATGTGAGTTGCCTTCTGTAATGGAATTCCTTCAGCAATCACTAGCTACTGCTCAACTAGCTATGCATCTTAGCTTACTTGTTCATGTTTTTGCTATTAGGTCAAATTCACTGGATATAAAGATAGGCCTCCAGAAGAAAGAAAAAGGAAATTTGTTGAAGATCTTCATGATGGTCATTCTGCCATAGTATGTTTGTAGTATAAGCTAACTAAGTGCTGTACCTATTATAATATTATCTTTGAAAGTGTACTGTGCCAATATAACTAGGGGGAAACTACAGGTTTAAAAAATGGAGAACTGAATGTATGATTCCTTACTGTCCTAAGGCCCTAGGGAGGCTTTTTTGAGCTATGAAAGTAAGGTATCAATGGACTTCCTATTCTTACAATTAACACTACTATAGGAGTTGATTACCAGTAAGAAATATGTCAGTAAGTATTACCACAGGAAATATGTCATCAAATAATACAATCTTTAATTACTAAAGTGCATTCTCTGATTATAAACAAGACTCATACATTAGCACTCATAATAAATGTCTTAGGGATTCATAGGGTTGATATTCATAGCTGCACATTGGCTTTTGATGTGTCTTAGCTGGCCACCACCAACAGCTGAACATGAACACATAGTGGCTGAAACATGGGTCTTCACCAACAACCTTGCTGCAAGTTGGAATACTCCACCCATTTGTGGGCATTTGTAAGATCCCATGAAAGTTCCATGGGCTTATAAATAAATCTGCACACATGATAACTGGTAGCAACTTCTGGACCACAAAAATTTAGGATTTTGAACAATAGGCTATATACTATGAGAATGGAAGTTACCACACAAAAATTTTTTCATTAGTACAAAGTTTGCACACAGAACTAGTGCAATGTTTTTTAATGAGGAGGACAGACATCTTGAGTTGCAATTGCAGTAATTAATAATCATGCCTTGAAGGCTTGATGTAATGTTAGATCCTCATTCTTCCTGTTCGTAGTCATAAATAAATCTTAAAATGCAAACTGAGTGAAATAACTGTTATATATTATTTTCAGACATTTGTAGGCACTGGAACCAATCTCTCACTTCAGTTTTGTCCAAGAGGCCTCAGTGATGATAAACCACCAGATATTAGACCCAAACCTGAGAATGTTAACTTTGATCAGGAGCCAAATCGAGTCCACCTCAATTCCAGCTTTATCATGAATGGTGTGTGTGTGAAGTGGGTGGGCTGGATAGACTTGGAGCAACTCTCTGGAAAGGCAAAACTAGTATATGATGAAGACCAAGCTAAGGTCAGAATAGCCTAGAATAGCCTAACTTAAGGTCAGAATAGCTTCATGTTCAGGATTGAATCATTGTATTTTTCAGTATTGATAACAAACCCATTATACTCTGTTAAGACTTAATTACGTCAAGCAATGAGTGCATAAAGCAGTGAATATTTACTTATGATGCCAGAATACATCTCCAAATGAGTGGGAAGACACTGGATAGGACTAATTTAAGTCCAGATTGAGGTTGTACAGTCTGTGCATGCTAATAGTGTACCACTTCAAAGGTTACCATGGAGAGGGGGAAATGTCAGGCTAGAGCAGTGGAAAAAAGAAATGTCCTGAGTTTGGGAACAGCTCCCAAACAAGTATAGTGGTATACTTGTTGTAATCTAATAACACACAGTGAGATTGAATTACCTCCGAACACAAAACTTAATTGTAAACTTGTGCACCATTAAACTTCACTAATAAAAATCTGGTTTTAGAGATTAAATTTAGCTTCCATACTCCATGCCATCCCCTTCTTACATCATATTTTTTATGTGAACTGCAAGAACCACCTCCTCCCACTTGACCAAACAAACAACCACAGCTTTGTTGTTTTTGTTGTTCGCTAAGTTTCAAAGCTGTCATCTGTAAGAGATCCACTCAGAATTTGTTACAAGGAGATGCACTATGACTATATGCAGAGCATAGTGTGGCACAGGTACATTCATTTAGGTCTTTACAGATCAAAGTCTGAGATTTTCTTAGAGAAGGGGTTACATTCTCTATGTCTCTTGGTAATGAAGCATAAAACATTAACTTTAGATGCCTAGATCACGTGGTTTTGCAAATTCACTAGACTCTGACTGACCCACTGGGACTCACCTGTAGTATGTAAATATGCAAGTATTGTGTATATTCTCAACTCTACCTGTTGAGTTGCTGCTCACTTTGAAGATAATGTTTATGCAGTAACTAATCCATAAAGTGATTAGTGAGGATTCTTGGAGCCCACATCGATTAACCAACCACCTCTGGGCAGAAAACTTAACTTGATCACTTTTCATCTTTGACTACACCCAGAATTGCAGGAAATGGAGAGAAGACAAAGCAGGATCTTCTGAAATACTAGGCATCACTTACTCCAAAATTACACTTTTTCAGCCTAAGCTAACACCTCTCTGACCAAACTTAAACCACTAAAAAGAAGATTGATGTGAAATATTGAAATCTCAATATGAATTGTGTAACGTTAATGCTATCTATTGTTTTCTGTTGAGGCAATGTTGATGCTAATCTGCTGCTTAGTCTTACTACTTCCTTTAAAAGGGTTAATTTGTTATTAATTAAAGGAGTTTACTAACACTCTAGTCTGCAGTACCAAGGTGTTAATTGTGTGAATGAAGCTAGGTGATGAGTTCTTGGAGTAGGTGCTAACATCTAACTAATGCTGTTGAAATGGGCTAAATGAGGTTGATGTTTGCTGAGGTCCATTAGGTCCCATAGGACCGGAAAACTGTGGGGACCGGAAAACTGTGACTAGCTTGTATAGTTAATGAACTTATTTTAATAGTGTTTGTTTTGTGTAAGCCTACTAGAATCTATAATATAGTCTTGGGACTTCCTAGTGGGCTCATTTCCTAGCTAGTTAGAAGGCTATTGATATGGATCTCCTTTTTTTTACATAGGTGTAGCAGTCAGGCAATGTCACCATTTCTTGATGCCTTAAAAGCATGTCATATTGTGGACCATTCTTATTGTCCTGCAGACTTAGTACATGTATATTCTGCGAAATGAAAGCGTTAATTGGAGTATGATGCTATAGGATTACTATAATAATATTATTATTATGGCCAAAATTTCCAGATGTCATTAAGTAACCTTCCTTTTTTTTGGAATGCTGCTGCTTTGTTGTGTCCATCAGGCCTATATGTAAGCTGTAATGTTCCTATTATAGCAAAATTCACTGGCACTAACCATACCTAGTATAGTGGGCCTTCAGAATGTACTGCATAGGGCTTCTTTTGCAGGTGTATATAGAAGACATAGAGCTTATAGTGACTGGATTAGTAATGTTTTTATAGTAGCAAACCAACTGGCATCCTGTTATCTTAATAACGTCTTTTTCCAACCAGGTGTTTTGTGTAAGTTCCAGAGTATGGAATGTGCTTTCATATACAGTTCATTTTCCTAATCTTGTATCTTCCTAATGTTGTATCTTCCTACTCCATAGCACAACTGTACAACAGTGTTCCCTTATAATATATAATGCTATATCTAACTTTATTTTAAATACACTACACCAACTTAAACCAACTGTGTAAGTAATAATATGCATTATAGCCACTATGCAACCTGTTTGAGCTCAATTGCTACTAATGAAGCAGGAGTGTAGACAACTTTTTAGGACTGGGAGGGGTGGGGGTAATAAGGTAAAGACAAAAGAGCTGCAATTCGGCTAAGGGGGAGGGTACGGGAGGGGGATATGCCTTCTCCTGCATGAAGAGTGGAAGCAAAGTTTTCTTCAAATTCCAGAGGTGTAATTAATTTTAATATGTACACAAGGATAGGCTAGGCTCTATTTCATTTAAAGATAGTGGATTCTGTACTGAAACATCTTCAACATCACTAGTAAAACTATATTTTGAATACACTGATCGAAAAACCTAACTCACCAGTTCAGGCTGACCGCTGGCTAATTCAGGCTAATAGCTGGCCTTAAATTCATTTGATGATTCACCTGGCTTTAAAAGAGTGCTAAACCACTATCTTAGAGATTCACAGACATGTCACATGGTAGCAATTAGGCTAAGAGTCAAGCAAGTTCTCTAAGCAGCTGTTACAATGTTACCATGTTAACCACTACTGAATATTGTTTACAAACCACTACAATGCACATCATATGCAGCTTACAAAAACTAAAAAATTAAGCCAGAGACTGAGCTTATTAGCTATTATTATCTAATTAATTTCATTTTCTGAAAAAATCTGGGTGATTCTATGTGTAAATCTTCAACATTATGTCATTTGTAATATACTTGTAATATTCAATAATATAATAATATAATAAGATTACTGAGTATAAAATAAGATTACTGTAATATACTATAAGAATACTCTAAGGAAATTTACACATAGAAGGACCCAAAAATCTGGGGGGGGGGGGGCTTGCCTACTTCCCTATGGAGTATTCAGCTTGTTACTGGTAAATAAAATATGGAAACTTTCCCCTTCCCAGAGTAGCTTCAATACATTAATATGGAGGATAGCCTCAGTATTGTCTACTAATAAAGAAGATTGGTGTTTTTGTTATGCAGCACTAAAGTTTAGATAGTTGTAAAAGAGTTGTTACCAAAGACTATACTCTTTTGATCTTTATTACAATATTGCCAGAAATAACTTGATTATTGTCTGCAAGTGTTTTGGAGGAGGAGGAGAGGGACTTGCTGTGTCTACCACATACTGATTGACTTTATATAGGTTACTAATTGCAGCCTTGTTTTTTTTTACTTGTCAGATATAAGATACACTACTTTACATAAAGTGTAAAGATGATGCTCCATTTCAGTTGGTGCTGGGTATCTTCCCTGAATGATATGCACCTCACTTGCCACCACCCCATCAAGAAACGCTTACATTTATATACTCCCATGTATATTTATATATAGAGACTATGAAACCTCATTATAGTTGAATCTAGGTGGTAGCTGGCTATATAAACAAGTTAGAAATTTAGATCTGGTATCTGGGGAATTCAGCACAATACTGATAGAGTGTAGTTCTGTGCAAGACCAATAATCTATGCAGGACTGATAGAGTGCAGTTCCATGTAGGACTGATACACTTCCATGCAGGACTGATAGTGTGCAGTTCATGGCCACTATGTGAACACAATTATCAAAGTATACTAAAAACACCGTATCTTTTTGTTAAGGACATACCATGCACATAGATCAAGAGTGGGCACAGCATATCAATTATTATTATCTTATGAATCTTTAGTCTCAGTCTATGACATTGATGACCAAAGTCTAAACCAGTCTGTAAACTTAGGCTAGCTAAACTATAATATCATGTTAGCTAATGGAAGTTGCTGTTCTATATAATAACTATTCAGACTGAGGATGATATAATGCAGCGGGTACTGAAGGAGACCCAAGACCGTGTTCGTATGTATGAAGAAAACCATCGAAGGTGGCAACAAGAACAACAGCAGATGCAGTCCCCACCACCACTCCAACCCAATGCTAGAGAACTATGATTAAGGTGCGTTAGGTATTGATAGCTAGGGAATTCTAAGCAGGATGGTGGTTGGAATATGTTTTATGTAAGCATCTTGAAAACATACACTTTCACCTAGAGTGCATATTTTATATAATATATTTACCAATATTATATTGCTTTATTATGGAGGAGTCACATTTTTCATGAATTAGCAAAGATCCACCAAACTTTTGTTCTAATCTTTAATCTTCTTCCTGGCCTCATGAAAGTTGTTTTGTAACTTCAGGATGACCTATTCGTGAAACTTGAGCTCCTCCAAAATAAAGTGCTATACGAATATATAGTAATAATAAGAAACAAAAGTTATTATTTTAAGTCACATATAACATGGGGCTCTACCATATGTAGAGAAGAGGTAAGTATATTATGTAGAAAGGTCCTTATAATCAATCTTTATAAGTAGCTACAGAGTGATGCCATATAGTCAGGTCAAGGTGGAAAGGAATATCATGTAGTTGGATAAAGTGTCATATAGGTGGATAAAGTGTGGCACTTATTTTTTGGAATTGAGTGAAGTAGCTAACCCCATGAGTTGTGGAGTTGGGTAGGGATGGTGACTATTAGTTGGTGGTAAAAGTTTGTAGTTCATGGAAATAATATTATTCCTCTATGTGGCACATATTTTGTAGGTAAGTTATGTACCTGACCTCATTCAGGCTTGGCTCATTTTGACTAGGTTCTAGACCTCATTCATGCTACCTCATTCTGGCCTGGTTCTAGACCTCATTCATGTTACCTCATTCTGGCCTGGTTCTAGACCTCATTCATGTTACCTCATTCTGGCCTGGTTATAGACCTCAATCTGGCTTGTTCTAGACCTCGTTCTGGCTTACTTGGTTCTATAAGCCTTATTCTGGGTTGTCCTAGACCTCATTCTGGCTTGGTTTTATAAACCTCTTTGTAGACCTATTCCTAGCTTAGTTCTAGACCTCATTCATTGATATTATAATTAAATGTCCAGAGAGAAGTGTTATTTATACTGGTTAATCTCTAATTGCAAGAGTTGGCATGTATACCTGGTTACTAATTGACATTATATTGTCAGTTAATTGTTGTGCATTAAACTCTCATAATCTGAACTGACCTAAGAAGGTATTTTATAACACGTATCACACCTACCACCACTTAACCTTGTTATTTCAATCTTGCTATCTAAATCTGTTATTATAGATGGACATAGATAATCTTGATCTTTTTACTTCTTTTTGCCCTTAGCTTACTTACAAGTGTTGTTCCTTCTACAAAATCACTGTTTCCTGCTTTACTTCCAGCAATTCTGGCTGTAGATGTTTGCTGAGCTGTATGGCTTTTTCAAATAGGATAGGATTAGAAACACCTTCCACTTAAACCAGATGTATGCTACTCTGTCTAGTTCTAGGTTATTAGCAAGCTTTATCTGCAGAGGTGTCAACATTGCATAGTGTTCTTTATACAGAGGTGTTCACATTTTAAGAAGTTGGAATTGAGGAGTTCTAGAGCTGTTCTCATTTCAGGTTGGAATAGAGGGGTTCCACTATATACAGAGGTATCCTCATTTCAGGAAGTTGGAATATAGAGGAGTTCTACTGTATACATAGGTGTCCTCATTTCAGGGGGTTGGAATAGAGGAGTTCCACTGTATACAGAGGTGTCCTCATTTCAGGAAGTTTGGAGTTCTACTGTATACATAGGTGTCCTCATTTCAGGGGGTTGGAATAGAGGAGTTCCACTATATACGGAGGTGTCCTCATTTCAGGTTCAACCTGAAATGAGAAGAATAGAGTAGTTCCACTGTATACAGAGGTATACTATAAAACTGTATAGCAGTTCTAGTATTTTAACTTTTCACTGAGAAAGCACAATTTTCTTACTCTTGACCTAGATTTCAGCAGCCATGACTGGAATCACAGCCACACACGAAGATGGACTGCATGGCATTGTTGGACAATTGATGATCATCATGAAACAAAAGTTGTTACGAGGACTAATAATTCAACTTCCTAGTATGTCTCTGGTATGGGGCTTGCTCCAACTAAAAAAAAATTCCATGGCTCTCTTCTTTACCCTCAAATGCTGGGCCAGATAGAACATGAGATCTAGATAGCTCTTAAGACTGTCTTATTTGCATAGATGGTATGATGGCTGCTAACTCTTCATGTCATTATGGATAATATGTGCTAATTCCACTCACAACAAAGTAGGAATAATAATTGTCTTATTTATTCTAATGCTTCTGGGACCATAGAACTGTACTTCCTGATTTCTTAAAGGCAATCTCCCTCCATGCATCAGTTATACTTTCTTTGTGTCTTCCCTGTCATCCTCAATAATAAGTCCACACAGTATCTTTTCCTTGTATCATAGGGTTCTAGCACACCTTAATCCATGAGCTGAATAAGGATAGATAGTAGTTATTTCAACATTTTCTCATCATCACCAACAAAATCTTCTGGATTTGGGTGAGCAGCAAGATCTACTGGTATCTACTGGTGTTTGTCATGGTGCTATTAGACTGTCATTAGCATCAAAACCAGCAGTTGACATTCGTAACAAAAAAATTACCAACCTTGATCCTTATTCCCTTTCACCTAAATCCATTTTTAGCAAAGCTTTCCAGAACACACCAGTTTCATCCATATTCCGTATAGTGTAATTATTTCAGGAAGCCTCTCCTTCCAAAATTTTTCTGTGTCTTTATGCACATCACCATATATCATTTACTCAGATTTCTCAGTCACTCAGCTATCTGTTGGGCCTTCTCTGTAAAGCCGTGGGCCACCAGGGTAGATTTGCTTTAAACATGCAAGTAACTACCATTAGTCCAAGAATTCCTGAACTCTGACACATGAGATACTTTAGTAGTACGGATTTTACTTCCTGAAGAAGAGTTTGACTGATTAATAATAGAGTGATTCTACCAGCACCTGAGTTCTTCCACGTGGCAACATTTCTGCTAGCATCCCTGTATTCATCTCATGGTTCTTGATGACTTCTACCTTCTTCTTTAAGGACAAGTAATTTCATGCTTATCAGCTGAAAGCCAAACATAATAAACAAAATGGGTAGGGCTAAGTATTGAATATTGCAGCCTAGAGCTAGTTTGCCAGAATTAATGACCAGCCAAGTTGTTACAGCAGCAGGACTAGAAGTATTGGAGATCAACTCTGGGTATTATACACATATGATGGATGTCTGGATGCCAAAGATAGTTGAACCTTTACAGTTAAAGCCTGAATCTGCAAAACCAAAGACAGGAAATTTGTAGCTATTAACTGTAGGAATCTTTAAGAAGAGATTAATATTATCAAGCCATATGTGACATAGGCTAGAGTGAACAAAGGAGCAGTTTGTAATTCTAAAGATTCCATCCATATGGCCCTCCAGTGTACATAGACAAGATGAGAGAGTTTGTTGACACTGATCACTGCTGTAGCTAGCCAGCCACACAGTTCACAATTATTATGTTATTGTTTTCATATCTGGCTGTTGGTCAGGACTCAGGAGACAATTTTGTATTAGTAATGCAGTTTTTGAAGATTTGGCTGTTGCTCAGAATAGTATCTCAAAGTTTTTGTTTCTTGATTATTGTAGAGATTCCTGAATACAAAGTCCTGTTATTGGGAGGTTTCACTGTATTGTATCTCTTATAGTCATTTGGTCTAGTAAATTTCTTCTTATCATCTTTCTTTTTCTGTGAACTTGTAAATACATGGCATTTATGCCCTTGTACCTCACATGATATATCACCACCTTGAAACAGGAAAAAAGAGAACAGTCTGCTAGTTGCCCCCTCTAAATATGGCCCTGGTCCTGGTAACCTCAAAGAACTAATGAGAATTCATGCTATTTTGTAGATGTGGTGCCCTCTAATGATGCTTTGGAAGAAAATATAGCTGCAAAGAAATAATTGTGGTCAATGTCACTAATAACATGTGCATGGTCATGCCATTGGCTCCAGTTATCTACTACATCTACTGGCATAAAGGTGTCCAGATAATAACAGAGCTTTTATGGGTCCAAAATGTGGAAGTTCACATTAATGATAAATTGATAATTAGCATCATGATAGTTAATAACAATTTTAGGCCTATTAATGTAATATGTAATGTATGAATTATGCCTTTCAGTTATGAATAAAGTTTAACCCTATTGTTATCTCAACTGCAGTCCATACTTGTCTTAAAAGGTTGTGATAATTATTGCTTTCTTGTTTACAGGTAATTGTAGCCCTAGCTCAAAGACTACTGAACTATCCTACAAAATCTCTTGTAAATTTATTTAGGCATTCAATCACCATCAAAATGACTGTGCATAACTATTACAAAATCAAATTTTTTTTGTTTTTTTTTGTGCTTTGTTTTGTTCTGTTTTTTGTATTAAAATTTTATAAATCACCAATTTAATTGCACAATTTGCTGGAGTACAAGCTGTAGTGACCCCAGCAATGCATGATTCTCAAAAACAACTTAATAATGATAATAATTATAGCTAATGCTAGCTAATTACCACAAATAAAACCACTAATAGTGTGATGATTATGCATGCATGTTTGTAGTAAGTATAATAGTATGGAGCTACCACACAAGCCACTGAGCCAGCCCCCAACTTCTCTTTTTCAGTTTTAGTGCAAAGAAGATTCCACAAATTTTTGCACATTATCATCAGTAGAAATCACAAGCAAGATGTGTTCATGTTTTGACAGGTGTCTATTGTCATGTCAAGCAGATGTAGACTGCATTTTATAATATCCCACCTCTTCATGCACACACTACAGTTTTTGACCTTGATAATTCACACTGTATGATTCTTGGACATCTCTGTCAAACATTGTGGACTGCAATAGAACAGTGTATGTGTATCTTTTAGCTTATAGTTGTAAGCTTCATTTTCCTGTAATAAGACTTTCTATGTTCCTGAGTACTGTGTGAATTTTATCAGAAACTATATGGAAGAACAGAAAGAAGGTTAAAAGCTTTGTTTTCTTATACCCAGCAGGAATTGTAGCTCATAAGGAAATTTTTTACTGAATCAGTAATGAGTGTATTTTCATCTCAACTACATCAGTTCTACAGTGGCTTTTAACTATACCTTGAGGATGAAAATTAATAGGGACATGCTACCCACTCAAAGCACAATTTAACATGGAGGGCCTTGACAAGTGACCTAGAACTTGGATGTTACTGCTCTATAATGTATTATGTTAAACTAACTAGGTGCTCAACATTATCTGCTAGTCAAAAGAATCATATTATGTTTTGTTTTTACTGTGGTCTAGACAACCTACTGCAGAGTTTACCTACACAATATAGACCAATAAATACAACTCTGTGTGATTATACCACTTAGAACAATAGCCAAGTAGCTTGTTTTGCGCGCATGCTCAATAGCTACTAATTTTTATTAATACCAATCCTCTGGATCAACAGCTAGTTAGTACATTAATGTTTCAAATTACCTACGATCAATGTGGAATGAAATAAAAATGTAAAAAGCAACCATTAAGTGGCAAAAATTAATTACCACAAGAGAAACATTCTGCTGAGGTGATGATGTTCGAGCTAGCAGGAGGAACTCACCACAGGATTATTATAGAGCGGCATCTATTGTGGCTCACTGCAGTCTTCGAGGCCTTCTGTGATGGCATTTTTTCCTGTTTATATAATGTTGGCAGCTTCTTCATTGCTCCTAGGAAGTTATGCTGATAGTGATAGTATTGGTAAGTTAAGGTATTATCTAGCTAAGAGCTAATAATCAGTTTTTGTTTTCACAGATCGACCTGCTCTAATCCAATCTGCAATTACTGAAGTAGAGAATGAGATACCTCAGAGCCAGGAAGTTACAACTAATATGTACAATGTTACTACTGCATTCAGTAGGCTAAGGGCTTTCAAAATGACATCACCAGAAGCACTAGCTCAGGGGAAAGCCAGAAATAAGTTTGAGAAGTTGGTCAAAATAGCTGAAAAAAAAATTGTCGAGAAAGAACGTGAAGTATCAGTTCAAAGTACAGATAAACTTGCAGAATCTTTTGCTAAAGAACTGCTTCACACACCTGGCACTCTGTTAACATCACAAGAAAGATCTGTTCTTTACAAACACAGTGGTTGCATGAATTTTAAAAGGAAAGTTGTTTGCAAAGCTAAAGATAGGAAGCAACGAAGAGTAGATGGGACTTGTAACAATTTGAAGTATCCTCTCTTTGGATCTGTTGATACTCGTCTGAGACGTTTAATTCCTCCTCATTATGGAGATGGAATAAGTAAGCCAAGGGGAAACCTGCAGATGGAGAAATCAAAATTATTCCCAGATCCATTCAGCCCACCCAATCCTAGTGCTAGGATTGTCAGTACGAAAATTATGAAGGATGTACCCACCAATGATCCTCAACACAGCTATATGCTAATGCAATGGGGTCAGTTTTTGGATCATGACATTACTTTTACACCTGAACATGAAGGTTGTGAACATACCTGTGAGCTAAGTGAAGAATGTGCTCCAATTCCTCTTCAACCTGAAGACGACAAAGTCATTAAGATAAATGGTCAGTGTCATGAATTTCGTCGATCTTTAGCTGCTTGTGATTTTCCTGATGATAATGAGAATGTTGATTTGAAACCAAGGCAACAATTCAATGGTATCACACACTTCATTGATGCTTCAAATGTCTATCATCATAATAACAGAATCTCCAAAGAGTTCTTGAGAGGAAAAGATGGCAAATTGAAAATCGAAGAACCTGAAGGTGAATAATATTTGCTGTTGTTGCCTCTTTTTGAACTGCTCTGGTATGGTAGCCATCATTGATCAGTGAGCTAAAAAATTTTTAAGTGGCATGGAGCTAGCTATCTAGTTGACATTTTAGTTTTCTCCCCTATAGCTGGTAATATACTTATAAGTAGCTGATCTATCTGATGACAATCAGACCACTGCAGGAGGCACAGCAACCCTATACCATTCCATATTTATACAGTAATGTTGGGGTACTATAGTATTTTGTTGGACAGTAGCAAAATGTTTAATTTTTTAGATTCGAATCCAAAGTCATCATTGTTGCCTCTCACTAATGATGTTAATTCACCTGTGGTTGCTTGCATGACACCTCCATGCTTCTTAGCTGGTGACCGTAGAGTAAATGAGCAAACTTCACTAACTGTAATGCATACTCTATGGATGAGAGAACATAATAGACTTGCAACAATCATTGCGAATAACAATCCCGATTATTCAGATAATATGGTTTTTAACATTGCAAGAAGAATCCTTGAAGCTGAAATGCAGAAAATATCATATGAAGAATATCTTCCTCTCATTTTTGGCACACTTTACAGAGATCTTGTCCCCGAGTATGAAGGGTATGAAGAAGATGTGTTTCCAAATGTTCCTAATTCTTTTTCTGCTGCTGCCTACAGGTTTGGACATAGTCAAATACAACCAAAGTATGCTCTGTTTGATGAAAATTACCAACCCATGGGAGAGTTGGATTTGAATGAAATATTTTTTAACAGTGACAGTCTCTTAAAGTTAGGAACTGATCCAGTTATTCGTGGTATACTGCAAACACCACCTAGAAATGTGGATGAATTTATTACCAAAAGAGTTACTGACCACCTCTTTGCTAAAGACAGCATGACTGCTGGCATGGATTTAGCTTCGTTGAATGTAAACCGTGGTCGTGATCACGGTATTGCACCCTATATCATTTTTAAAGAGTGGGCAAAAACAGTGTGTGGTCTTGAATCTGAATTTAGAGATTCCATGACTCAATTTGAATTTGAAGAAGTGTATGGTAATCTGTATACTGTTGACCTTTTCCCAGGAGGCTTAGCAGAGAAACCATTACCAGGTGGAGTTGTGGGAGCTGTATTTGCATGCATCTTTGCCGAAACATTTACAGCACTTCGTGATGGAGACCGGTTTTTTTATAAAAATGTCCTCACTAAAAAGCAGCTTAATGAAATCAAAAAGACTTCATTATCTCGTGTTATCTGTGATAATACTTATATTAAAAAGATTCAACCAAATGCATTTTTGCTTGAAAATAAAGAAGATAACAAGAAAGTTAAGTGTAAAAACATACCTTCAATGAACATGGATGCATGGACTCAAACTGATTATGAAGAAGATGCTAATAACCTTCTCTACATGTTAAAAAATCTTATCAAGAAACTTGAAGAGGGTGGTCCTGTGGAAAAGGATAGTGCTGAAGCAGTTGACACAGTTATGAGTAATAGTAAAATTACAGTTGAATTAGAAAAGCTCTTGGAAAAGGTGAAGAAATGATCACTTAAAATGTGTGAGACCAACAAGTTAGCTATAGAGAGTAGTCAGTTTAGGCCTTTTTTTCTGTTGCTGATTTTTGTTAGTTTTAGTTGCGACTGACATATATATATGTAGTTGTTTCACTCTATACACACATCCTACTGTAGCTATTAAAGTAAAGTTTTGCTTTAAAAGAATATTAAAAGTGACAAGAAACAATTCGGATTTAACAGTTCTGTCTCTTGCTGTACTTGCTGCTGCAGAGGTGTCAGACAGATATCAACATTTACATAGCTAACATCTCTTGAAGAAAAAATGCTGACTTTGCATAAATGTGTAGATGTCATAAATTTAATTTCAAAAGGATAAAAAAAAATTAATTGGATGCTGTATACCTAATAGCCAGCAGTGATAGCTAGTGATTGTGTAGTGCTAGATACATTTCTTATAAGAATGGTGTGGTGGCATCATATGTCATAAATGTCAAAGAAATTACGATTATGGGTATAATAATATTATAAGGTATAAATGAAATAGAGCACTATCAAACTAATTGGTCCACCATGTGTCAGCATGTGGTGAAAAAAAAAAAAAAAAAGGGTAACTGATGTGAATCTGGCTTTTGGAGATTATTATTATAGTAATAAACCTTGCTACAGAGAAAATGATATAAACAAACAACTAAATGATGTTTAAAGATGTGATACAATGGCCCTATGACAATTAATATTATCATCAGCTAATGACCACTAATGGTAGTCAACCATGTATAACTCGTAATGTATATTTACTCTTGTGCTCATCACTAAGATAACATCTCCATCACATGAACTGTTATACATGTGAGACATGAATGTCTATTATACCATTTACTCCTATCACATGAATTAATTGCTACTCAATAAAAATGGTAATTTATCATTATACGCTAATGTAACTTGTATACTTTACAAGCCTCTCTAAATGAATTTAACTTCCTTCTTCATAGCATGTTTTCTCCATTAACTAGACAATAACTGTAACTTTCAGTCACCATAATTATTAACTACTTTCAGTACAAGCAGATCCTACCTGGCTAATAGCTAGTTAGTTCAATACAGATCAATTATATTGAGAAGTAACCCTATTAAATACAGTTAGAGGTTTAAAAAGGAAAAATAGAAAGGCATATGACAAATCCAGGTAAATACAATATTTCCAATGAGCATGAGTACCATAACTGCAGTATTAGCTGTTGCCAACATGCATGGTAGCTTGTTCAAGTAAGTTCAATATCTTTGGAGCAATAGAAGATACCTGCACGACATATATCATAATGACCGTAATTAGAGCAAGTCTAATACCCCCCCCCCCTTCCCCCATATAATTTAATTAAGCTGTATAAAATGCATGACACAATACATTATCTCATGGACAGGCACTAAGGTACTAATACTATATAGCCACCACAGGCAACCTCCCCCAGCACCATCCCATCGGCAAAAATAATTTTTACTCCACCAAGCTCTGCTACGGAAGGTGGTAGTTAATCCGGATGGAAATGTCCAAAGTAGTCAATAAAGGACAAAGCCACAATAAATGGTCTGTAAACTCCAGCCATGTCAGAGGGGATCTAGGACCTCAGAAGGGAGGGGGGGGGGGGGGGGGGGGGGGGGGGGCAAATTAAAGGAAGGAATAAGGATAGGCTCATTAATAGCTACCAATATTATTATTTCAGTAACCAACAAAGTAAGAGAAAAGTATGACATATAAGACATGGTTAGGAAGGGAAATTGCACTCAATACCCTGCCCCCCATCCCCTCCCCCCATCCCCTCCCCCCATCCCCTCCCCCATCCACCTAAGCAAACTCAACAAGTTTTATCAGATGCTAGAAAGTACTATTCTCTGAGGAAAAAACAAATATCTTTCTAAATCTGTGGTGGGAACTGATAGCAATATTGATGTTGCATGGCATGCTCTGGTAGTGACATGCTACATAGCTTGTAAACATCAGCCCTACAGCATGTTATACTCACTGTTAATGATGACGACTCTTTGGCAAACAACTCATCAGTTGGATGTGAACCATTTCCCAGAATATTTAAAAAGTCAAAAACACTGCATATAAATCATCAGCCATAAAAGCCTCATGGCTACTAGCACATATTATATTTAACATCATTACAATATTCCACATCAGCTATATACCTGAATTTACTAGGTAGAAGTTTCCATGCTCTGTCGATGTAGCAGTTGAGCACACCTCCCTAAATATAGGGAAAAAAATAATAGCAACAAAGTTGAAGTGAAGTTGATGTTTAGAGAAGTGATACATTGTAGAAAAATACTGATGGGCCTCACCTTGCTTAGTCCATTCAGTAAACAGTAAAAGAGAAAACTTCGATTATCCTGCATACATAATGTTTTTCTAAAGGCTATCCATGATGACTTTGTAAATCATCATGGTAATCAACTAAAATCATCAAACTCCTTATAAAATGATTATCTTATGTACAGCAAGCAAGTTTATGGGCTATAAATATAACACTCAGGGTCAAGGTTCAGAGATGTTATTAGTTCTACTGTTATAAAATTGATGCACATAGCAGAAAGGACAATTTTATGATTCAAAATGAGAGAGACATGCTTTAACCTAGGTTTAGAAGACTATTCACAGAACCCTAACCACATTTCATAATACCTTGTGGATCATTAGCTTTATAAGTAGTTATGACTAACACATTTCAACTTGTTTCCTTTCTCATCGGTATAACTAGTAATGGTGAACAATATCCCTTTTCCATCTGTTACTTGCATAACATCACACTAATTGTGAATTATGTCTCCTGAGACTGGGGTTTACAGCATGTGATTATACCTTATTCATCTCCTCCACCAGTTCAATGGCATCTTCCCATAAGTGATTATCCAGTAAAAGTTGAAGTGACATCATCTCAGAATTCTGATGATCACTGAAAGGAATTAATCATACTGGCTAGTAATACCTTGAGAGAGATATACATTGAGGATAGCCTTGGCTTATGTAGTATTTAGGACAATTTATTTAAAGTCAGTACAGTTAATGTAACGGGGATGATGAAACTTGTCAAATTAACCCCTTCAGGCCACTACTTTCTAAGACCACCTCTCTATATAGACCACTAGTGAAATCTATCTAATCAGATCACTCCCTAATAAGACCACTTCTCTATATAGGCCACTTGGTCATGTTGAGATGGTATTTGTACCATTGATCTTTCACTTCCATATAGAGACTACCTTCCAATTAAGACCACTTTCTTGTGGCCCAGAGGGTGGTCTCATTTCATTATAATTATGTTATCAGGTTCTTTCTAATAGGAGATTAGAAAATCCACCTCTCTTAGGTCATCTGACCCTTCATTAATAGTGATCTGAGTTTCTCCTACTCACTCCCTCTAAATATCCATCATAATATTGTAAAGTCATAACATTTCGAACCTGTTTAGTAATAACTGACAGTAGACTCGAATGGATTCTGGCTTAGTCGGTGTACTTTCTCTCGACACAAAAATTGGGAGAGCATTAATCGCTCGATGGTAAAATAAATCTTTTCGGCACTTGCGAGCAAATGCAGAGTCTCCTTGTGCCTGGTGGTCTCTTGCTAGCTGTGCAAAGCTCACAAATGCAAGGAGGTCTTCTGGATGTGATTGATAGAGGAGACGACAGGTTTCTTCAAAAAGAGGAATGTGTTCCACACTAGCCTAAGGAAATTATATTGCACGACTTCCAATAATGAAAAGTGGATAAATAGATACTCAAAAATGTGCACAACTTGCATACACAAGACAAGGTAACTTAGCAACAGGATGTGAGTAATATTAATATACACATCACACATACAGTGAACTAGACCTAGATTACACCCCTAGACCACACCCCTCATGCTCTTGTATTTCTATTCCCATAATACACAAAACTATGTTAAATAGACACATAGTATTGTATGAGGCAAGTATTGTATGAAGCAAGTGTTGTTACAGTTTAGAGAGATTCTGTTAATAGACTATCAGGCAGTATAATCAACACATGTATGAATAAGGGTCTGCTCTAGTATTATTGTTATAATACAACATATTACCTTTAAGTAACTCTTCTCAACTCTCACAGCTATTTCTGTTGCAAAAATGTCTTTCCAGTTCCTTTGGGACTTCCATTGTTCCGATTTCAACTGCTCCACAGCTTATGAAAAAAATTCATCCCATAGTCACAAATCTAAGCATGTCAGTTATGCAATAGCCCCCCCTCCTGCCCCCAGACCCAACCAGATTTGCTGAATCCGGGTGGTCTCTTTGGGTGTAGTAGCTATATCTAATGAGAGGTTTTGCATCAGGGAAAAATGTTATGAATGTTTAATATAGTAGGCCTAAACATGATCTGAGGAAATAAACCCTTACACTTATCCTTACCATCATGGAAATTTATAATGCCAAAGAAATCTTTAATCCCAGAAAGAGCTTCTTCAGGATAACACTCACAGAGTGAATGAAGTTGTGGACGAAGAGATTCTAGTTTATAGTCATATCATCACATTATAAGACTCAGACAGACAGAGACAGAGACAGAGAGAGACACAGAGAGAGACAGAGAGACAGAGAGAGACACAGAGAGAGACAGAGAGAGACAGACAGACAGACAGAGAGAGGACACACAGAGAGAGAGTGACAGAGACAGACAGACAGAGAGAGACAGAGAGAGAGAGAGAGAGAGAGACAGACAGAGACAGACAGAGAGGGACAGACAGACAGAGAGAGACAGACAGACAGAGACAGAGAGAGACAGACAGAGATAGTCACATAATATAGGTATATACCATTAGTGCCAATGGCAGATTGGTGTTCTGACTTCTTTAAGATTTCACAGACAGTCATCCTCACATTGGAAGAGTTAAAATCCTATTGCGTAATTACACTGAATTATAACACAAAGGACTATCCCACAATGCTAACTACATGTAACTCAAGCAAGTATTACTAACTACATATAACTCATGAAAATATTACTAACTCAATGCATGTACTTATATACCTTGTTAGACTCTTCCTTCAGTAGCTGCTCACTTTCCTTAGATAGTTCCAAATACTTCTCAAAAAGTGGAACTACATAAATAGAATCTCATAGCTGCATAAGTTATGGTGTGTGGTGACCCTTACAACTTAATAAGCACAAAAATTAACCATATTAAGAATACATTAGAGTAAGTATGAGGTTGTATGAGCATGCTCTCTTCCCCCACGTTAGTGTTTAAGCTCACCCAATTCTTTATTTAAAGGAGTCATAAGACTATTGACATGCTTCTCTGGTGTGTTGCTGTGGTAGTCATTCAGAAATCTTTCAACTCTATTAGTCAGTTCTTGTCTGTATGCAGGAAACTAGAAAAAAAAATTATTTACAGAGTGGCCTTATTGTAAAGAGATGGTCCCATTTTAAGGGGGGGGGCATGGCAAACGTGGAATTAACTTACTTCAGCTAAAAGAGCAACAAGAAGTGATGGATTTTGTAAGGAGCTATTTTCATCCAGTAGTGATATAATCTTGCATAGGAAGAATACACATAAATGCACATCTACAGAATAAAGGTGTATTGTACCTCTAGTGGTATTGTAGGAGTATAGGAGTCACTTTCTTCCACAGATTCATCTGCTTGCTACATGTGGGAAATTAAAGGAGTTAAAGGAAATAGAGAGGGGAAGGAGGGATGAGGGAGGAGAGAGGGGAAAGAGGGATGAGGGAGGAGATAGGGGAGGGAGGGATGAGGGGGAGATAGGGGAGGGAGGGATGAGGAAGGGGAAGGAGGGATCAGAGAGGAGATAGGGGAAGGAGGGGTGAGGGAGGAGATAGGGGAAAGAGGGATGAGGGGGATATAGGGGAGGGAGGAATCAGAGAGGAGATAGGGGAAGGAGGGATGAAGAGATAGAAGAGAAGATGAGAGAGATGTGGTTGGAAAGAAGGTGGGAAGAGTAAGAATGGAGGAAGAAAGAAAAGTAAGAGAAAGGAAATAAGGGTACATCAGACAAACTATATTATATACTATGTACTGCATGCAGGATAAGTCTTCAGTCTCCTGGTTATAAAACTGATTCTGACCTTCATTGTGTCGTAAGCGGCTTCCAGGGCATATTTTGTGGAGAGAAGATGCAGACCCCACAACTTGCACAACCTGGCAGCTATCAGCTGGCCATCTGGCAAGTACTCCCCTGGAGTAGTCTGGAGAAGGTACAGTATTGGAAGAGGAAGAAATGAGAATATTTTATAATATTGGGTATTGCTCTATTTTGTAAAATATGAACTGTCTTAATTCTAATAGTCATTAATCCACCATTAGAACCCACAGGAGGAGTACCATGGACTCCATTAGAACCCACAGTGTTTCCCTCTCAAGAGGGGAGTACCATGGACTTCATTAGAACCCACAGTGTTTCCCTCCCAAGAGACTACCATGGACTCCTACTCTCTTGGTACTTCATTAGGTAATACCATTCATTTAGCTAACAAGCCACTCATTTTCAACCTACACTAGACTATATCCTCCCACAGACCAAATATCAACATGGAATATCTTTCTATAACATAAACACACTATTCTATGGAATAGCCCCCTTTGTCCCAGAATTGAAAATAGTACTTGTGTTAATTAAGCTTAAGTACATGTATACCTCATCTGCATTAGTTTGTACTGGAAATATTCCACGAGCCATGAAGCAAGCATGGTCAGAGCATTTCTGACTCCTGATGATCCACATGCCACTGTTTCCATAGAGACCACAGCATCCAGGAAACTTAGACATAGTCCAAAACTGGAATCCTGCCCCCTCATGCTCGTTAGACTCCCAGAGAAATTCACCACTGAAGGAATCATAGAGTCTAAAGAAATACACAACGAGTTTCACCTGAACAGAGCACAGAAAATGGCTTTAGAATAAAATAAAAGATAACGAGTTGTGGTAATAACCCTTAAGGAGTAGGATCATACAAGGAATAGGATTAGCATACATACAAGGAGTAATTACTACTACTATTGCATTTTCTAGGCCTCAGGAGTTTACAGGCTGTCTGTTGATAGCATATCCTCCTCCCACACCTTCCCACCTGACTAATACCTAACCTACACAAAACTCTGTCAGTAGTGTACATATTATAGTCTGTTACTGAGAACATGGGATATTCTATGGGATGTTCTATGGGATGTTCTATGGGGTGTTCTATGGGATGTTCTATGGGTGGGATGTTCTATGGGTGGGATGTTCTATGGGTGGGATGTTCTATGGATGATACTTTACCTGATATCCCCATTGATAACAACACCATAATAGGTATAGAGGCAAAAGAGTTGAAGTTGGGAAAATGAAGGAGGGAAGGAGAACAGACTAGGGGTAGAGGCAGAGCAGTGTGGACAGTCAGAGAGAGTGATCAAGTGTGTTCTTTTTATGGTACCTGTTGAAGGAGATCATTATAATCAGGCTAGCAAGAGAAGTTTAGATTTATATCCATTGAAATGAATTGTAATAGAATATACAACCAGGTAGCAATGTGTTCAGTTCCTCAATCTAAAATAAAAATTATACTCAGCTACAAGTCTAACTCTAGTGGCTGGCTATAAGTCTACGATGATAATAACAGCACTAACTAGTCCAGTTCCTGAAATCTCAGAAGTTAATATAGAAATACTTAATCTAGTCAATAATAATAACTTCATGAGAGCTCAATGAAATTAACATTATTATTATGTACATGTGTTCTACCCATGCAAAAGTCCAGGGAATCGAATATGCATGAAATTAACATAAATGTACATGTCTTCTACCCATGATATAGGTTAAATCCAAGAGATAAACAAAAACATAAACCAAACTTGAAAAAAAAAATCCTCTTCTGGATACAATGCTAAGACCAAAGATAAAACCTTTGATGTCTGTAGCTAAACCCAGATAGTATACTCTAATGTACCTGTGATAGCAAGACCCAGAGAATGAATACCACCATTGCTGTCTAGAGCCAGGAGCTGTTTAGTCACAGGGTGGGTGGTAAGAGAAACAAGGTTTGGTTCCTGGACAACCTAACAGATGATAGATCATTCATAGAGTGGTTATCACATCATTAGACATCCAGTCACCATACTATTATGATCCTCTATTACTACTTACTTTGCTCCATGTGCTGGCTAGACGTAAGATGATGCTCTTAAAGTTGAGAGGGGAGATGGGAGAGGTGAAGTCATAAGGTGAGGGAGTGGGTGTTGTCACATTCCATACATATGCTCTCATACTGTTGCTCTCAGCCTCACCTCCAGCTACAGAAACAAAATAATAACTCAAGCTGTAATGATTTAATAATAATAAATAGTTGGAACCTTTCTGTGGACCCCAAGGCTTAAAAAATCATTCAATAAAATTTTTAGCTGTATAAATAATTATTAATTTGTAGTCACTGTTCACTATAATCCACTCAGTATATTCAATGTACCTGTACTACAGATCCTTATAGTGTATAATGTATGTACCTGGTGCCCAGAATAGTATCAGGCCCATGGGATAAGGCTTTTGAGTAGGTATGAAGCATACTCCATCATTAAAACTAGCTAATTCAAATGGTGGACAAGAATCAAGCAGAATTGATGATTGTCCCATTATGAAGGATCCATTTGGAGCTATATCACATCTCTTCATGACCACCTCAAAGTTATATGAAGATTGAGAGGGACTAGAAGAAGATCTTGCACAGTAGAGGAACACATGAGATGTGTGTCTGGTTGAATTTGGGTGAGATGTGAAACAGCAGCTGTACACAGTTGAGTTTGACTTCTTAGTGAGCTGATAAGATTCTATGTAACACACACATTAAAACTTAAAAGCTAGAATCAATGCATCAAAACCCAAAGATTTAGGGACATACAGTACTAAAGCAGAGAGTGTATAAGATAGATTTAGAAAGTGCACATTATCAGGAGGCAATCAGCTATAATATTATCTTCAACAAACAGTACCTCTGCTTTAGAAACGTAACTCACAGTAACAACTACTCCACTATAAGTTACCATTAAATGTCCAATTGTGGTTCATTGGATTGTAAACATAAGTGACCAGTTCTCCATTGTTCTGAACCTAAAACAATGAACAACTCATTGATTGCTACACATACACATATTATGATGCAGATTTTTCATAGGGTACCAATTTTCATATCCTTCTCATTTATGGGGTTCCTACTCCACTGTGCTAATATATCTCCACTGGTATGTGGTGTGTGTGTGTGTGAGTGCATGTGTACATGTGTGAGTGTGTGTGCATGTGTGAGTGTATGTGTTTTGAGACAAATGGCACCTTATACAGTAAAGCCCCTACAAAATGATATCTAGAGCTCTATAAATGCTTATACCAACTAAAGGAGATAGAGAACTCACCACATATACCCGTTGTTCTCCATTATCTTTACTGTCATCAATGACATTTAGTACTTCTGTACACTGATATGACAATTCCAATAAGCAAGCCGTAGTCACGTGGCTGTCACGTGGTGACCGTGCACACTCACTTAAAGGAACAGAGCTGAAGACATATAAACTGGCTCGACCTAAAGATTATAACAATCACAATTGCAATGAATTCTCCAGCAGAACCACAGCACCTTCATCATTCAGATGCCTAGTGTTCACTCCACTAGTCACAACTAGTATACCAACACGTATTAGTTTCAATATAAATACTATGTGCAAAACTCCCTGACATACATCAATAACTTTGCAGATACACACGGGCTCACAAGAAGGGAATAGATAGACCTCATGCACTGGAATAATATAGGCCCTAGAAGAATTTGACATTCTTTTTTTAGATCAGCAAACTATATATTATGTACCACACAGGAGAGGTTAAAAGCAATTATCTAAGCATTGATTATGTACAGAACATCACAGCCATAGAGTATTATTGTATAATTATACAGTGTATGTTTGATCCCAAGACCAAGAAGGAACTCAGAACAGTAATCATTATTTATATAATATAGCCAGAAAATCCAACATACTTCTTCCATTCTTGGAAGCAACAGCTATAAAAATGTGTCCAGGTATCACAAATACTTTACTGATCTTCAGTTCTTGTCCAGAAGAGTTGAAGAACTGCTGCCGAAACAGGTCTCTCAATACCTTCAAAAGGAGATAATACTTTCAATAGTGAGAATTCTCAAGGGATAAGCTACTTGTATAACATTTCCAGGCTTCATATAGGATTTGAGGGGACACCTTCATTCACTTCACCTTATAATAGTTACATGTTTTAAGTTTTTAATTCTATTGTCCATACGAAGCCCCTACATTAAGATATCAGTGTAATATATGCATAGTTACAGCTACAGTACAGATGTCCAACTTTGACTCTACAAGCAGCTGCATGCAGTTGCCAATTAGTGCTGATAGTTTTCTAGATCCAAGATGACCTTTTGCTAAACTACACAGTTCATCAAAGAAAAATTGTACTGCTCGTTCATCAAAATCTTGATTATTAAGAAAATAATACATAATGACCACCCACCCGCTAGATTGTGAAGGAAAATCCTGACCAGAAACAATTAAAATTGGCCTTATTGGCTCCCGACATTAATTTTAGTCCAATATGGCCACAGCATAAATACCTGCTGATTTTTGATGTTAGGCCAGGCATCCCAGATCCTTTGAATTTCAAACAGACTGACAGACATGAACTTCTCCTTTATCTATGGTTGGACTGTGTCAGTGAAGTCTCATTACAACTCGTTATCAAGCACACCAACAAGCAAGAACTTTGACCTTTGCAAGGTTTTGGCCTATAATCGCATTCATCAGCACACGCTTGCATCAAATATTATACATACACTTAATTATGAACCCAGTAATAAAAACAGATAACTATATTACAAAAAAAAAAAAAAAAACAAAAAAAAAAAACAAAACATTGTCAGTAATGTTCATAGCCATTTGCATGGCTAAAAATTGCTACAATCTAGCTAAAAAGAAAGATATTGATTTTAAAATAAAATATTGAGCAAGTTATGCTACTATAGTCATGACATCACAATTAACTCTGTGTAATGCGTGGTGGAGGAGCATCAGTCGGAGGATCAAGGAGATTTTCCTTTAGTTGTTGAGGAGGACGTGGTGGAGGAATTTTTGGAGGTGCATCGATGGTTCTTCCCTGTTTTTCCTCATCTTCTGACTTAGCTCCTGGGCCCCAAGCTACAGAGGGAGCTTTCCACTCTTCTCCATTTAGTGCAGCCTGCACAAACAAAACAGTTGAATTGCTGATAAGATGGTATTATACAGATGTCATAGAGGCATGTAATGGTAGTGACATAGAGTAGATCTAACTCCATCATGCAGATATAACATCTACTGCTTTGGGGTGTCCACCAAACATGTCCAGTCATGCCATGTACAGCCTGAGTACTTACAGGGGTGGAAAAGTTTTCCCCAAGAATACATCACCCCAAGTCAAGCAAGGATAACCCCTTTCTCTAGTAACCCCGTGTCCAGGCTAGGTTCAGGTGGAGTTAATGTGGTATTGATACAAGGGTTATCCTTGATTTGAGGTATTACATCAGTCTATAATCCTGGACTGACAGAGTAACTATGGATGTCCACAGTTGTTATGGGACAAATCATGACACCATTGGATATAATGATATGTCAGTGGTCAGATGCAGTACAATAATTATGGTTCTTCTATAACTGACCACCATAAAGCTTCTGGCCAACCAGTAGACAATTCAAAATCTAGATTGCATTTAGAATTATAGTTATGCAGGTGAGATGAATTACATTCAATGGTAAAGGTTTTTACACAAAGGAAACTGGTGGGCAATAGGTGCCCATCCAACACAAATATACAGTTAGACAATATCTTACAAAGAAGTAGCAGACACAAGCGAAGAAAAGACACATTGCTCCAATTATTGCTGGCAGCACAAATATGCAGGGGACAATGGCCCTATAAACACAAGAACAGGGAAATAATTTGCAAGGGTGTTTTATTTTGAGGAATGGGGTGGGGGGGGGGGGGGTGGGGGTGGGGTTAATTTATAAATTTTCAGGGTATTAATTTCATACAAATGTGCTGAGTGCTGGACGGATCACGTCCAGTCTGGCCAGCAGATTGTGAGGGCTAAATTAGATAAGAAATGTCTGAGGTAACTCACAACAAATAAATCATGAATCGAAAGATATAATTACTTCCAATTACACTAGTGAACTTCAGAAGTGGAGCTATGTACTTCTGACCCCTATAAGAAATATACAGGTATTATATAACATCAAGTCTTCAAGTTTATACATAATAATTATTGCACAAGAATTTTCAACCACAGACACTAAGATGGCTTCATTGTAAAGGTAAACTTATAGAACACTTACTGGATAAAATTAAAACAAGAGTCAAGAGCCAGGTACTTAGCTGGATCATAACCTACTGTTGACTCAGGCCATACCAGAGTATTACTCATGCAAGTTCTAAACTTCATTTTGTTTGGGGTAGAGTGCATGAAGCAGAACACACACTGTACACCTGTATTTTAGCAATACTATGATTGAGCATGAAGATCATGAATGCTTGTACTGGTCTTGAAATAGTGCTCCTCATTCACAGAATGCATAAACTAAGTCTGCATCTTTGTGCATCATACTTTGTTAACTAAACTATGCTGTCTTACGGTCGTTCCACATTCTTTCCTCGATTTCGACGGGCACTCCTTGGGTACTCAACAAAGAAGATGAACATGGAGAAAGCTCTGTTATTGGATTATCCATGGAATCAACCAGACAGCAAGATTAGTCAAGGAAATAATTACCATACCAATGATAGAAAAAATTACACTCTTATCCCAAACAGGAAGTAGTAGAAGCTCAGAGCCCTGATAATATGAAACAACACCTAAGTAGTACAGTAAGTTGAACCTCTCACAATGGGGATGTTGTAAACTGTAAGAATCTACTGTCCTTATTATAGAGTATATTTATCAACATAGACCATCATAACACACATAGTAGAAGTATGATGCAGCCAGTTCTGCCCTGGGAATGTTTAATGGGAGGATACATGACTATCCAACGAGTTACAGCTCCATAACTATGAAATCTTGGGTTGCCCGCTACCACAATGTCCAAACTAATGAGCTCAATGGTTGCTGCCACAACACCTCCAATAAACATAACTGGATGAAAGGAAATACAATGGCGTTCAGTGATGGATTAAATAACTTTATTGAAGACATTTAAATAGATAGCTTACTATAGCCGCATCAGCAGCTAGCTAACCACACAGCCGCTAGCTAGCTAACTAGCTATAATGTTTGATCATAAAACTTACTGACAGCAGCGTATAGAGCGTTCATGTTAGCCCACATAGCCCATTCCACATTACACTGAAAAAGACATCGTGTTCTTTCTGGCTCTTTAGCGGACATGATTGATGAACTACACTCCAAGAAACTAGTAGTGTATACACCTTAGCCCTTAGGAACGAATAAGTCAAACCACACCCAGTATCAATAATAATTCCACACCTACTTATTGCACGTTAATCGATGTTACATATAATTATATGTACGTACGTAGTGTGGGTGTGTGTAGTACATCAGCATCACGTGAAGTGTCCAGGTGTGTAGTTTATTTTCTTTGAGCTTCAAGTCTAGTCATTTATGATATAATCCTATGAGTAAGCTTATGAGAAGCTTTGTCTTAACCTACTTCATTTCAATACCTAAGTAGCAGCTTTCACATCATTTACATCCACATGTACAAATGGCTCGTAGATATTTGGTAGACTATTAGAGGGGTTGGACTATAAGGGAGGTGGACTATTAGAGGGTGGACTATTAGAGGGTTTGGACTATAAAGGAGGTGGACTATTTAGAGGATCATGACTAAGGTATGGAGGTGGACTGGTTTGGACTAATTGGAGGGGGTGAGCTATAAGGGACTATTAGAGGGTTTGGACTATAAGGGAGGTGAATTCTTAAAAGGTTTGAACTATAGACTATTGGAGGGTTTGGTATAAGGGACTGGATTATTAGAGAGCTATAGAGCAATATTTTTTAAAAGGATAATAATCTGACAAAATAATAAAACAAAAAAGTCATCAAGTATCTTCAGGTTCTCGAAGTCCTTCACTATGTACTTTTTTCCCTGCCATTTCAAGTATGTGTGTGGCTGTTTTGTCTTTATCCAAAATACTGGTATGATCAACACCATCCTGGAATAAACAAGGTCTTAATTAAGCTAGCTATATAATATGTATATACCTCTTCAGGCAAAATCATGAAGTAAACTAATTCAGAATGTTGATATAATAATAAAGGAGTCTTTATACCATGGAGGAAGAGATTGAGTATGGAAAAAACAGTCAAGTAATTTTATTCTAAATATTTTATGTTATTATAAAACAAACAGCTGGTGAGCAAGTGCAAATACCATAATAATAATAATAATTATAGATCACTTTCACTGATTTCAAGTATTACAGACTAATTAATTTTTCACTAATGCCAAAGTTCCTAGAAAAAATTTCCAACCTAACATTAGTGGCAGTGAAATAATTAATAACCAGATCTATAGTAGCATTGTAGTCCATGCTTTGTGTTGGCAAGTTGAGTAAACCCACAATTTTTTTCTATCTACTACACACCAAAACACAACTGACCAACTGATCATCATCTGATCTTTAATTACATGCTTGCTATCAACAAAAGATAATTGTTAACTAACTACACATCAAAAGAACTAAAGGCTACTGTTAAAGCTTTGACAGAAAAATGATTAATGCAGCTTCCAGAAGATTTCTGTCCCAGTGCCAATTCTACATGATCATGTTAATGTCATTCTAGCTTAACACTTTAGTATGTTAGTTACCCTTGAAAAAAAGAAAGCACACAAAAAAAAGGTAAACTAAGTTAAGTGACAGGGGCTCCATTGGAGGCTGGCCTGGCCTTGAGAGATATAACTGGTATGTGCATGTACCTGATATAAGTCATAGGACCAGAACCCTTCAGTAAAAAACATGGTTCTGATCTTCCATGATCTTCTTAAGAGGGCTAATGTTTAGCCATAGAATGTTATTTTGATCCTCCATCATTTTTGAGTGAATATTAGAAATAGCACTGCAAGCAAGAAAGTTAAACTTTGACCTGTAATACTGCATAGAGCTGCAGCTTAAGTTCTAAATATAGCTGTCTTTGAAAACCAACTAGTCTGAGCATGTAACAGTACCTGGTGAATATAAATGTTTCCTCATAGTTCAAGAATAGAGACTAGAATATTTTTAGTATACCATAAATTTTCAAGTTATTGTTCAACAAAATTAACTTCAGAAATAGTACCATTAATTTGATCAATTAATAGGATAATTTAATTTCTGAATGATTTTCAATATTTTATTTTCAAAGATTTCCAGATTTATGGTATTATTGCTAGGACATATACCTCTATTGTCTCCATACTTCCTCCTCCATTTATATCAAACAACCAATGCTTTAAAATGACATAATTATGATGCATATCCTTAAAAGTTCATGCAGTATTATAGCCATTGAAAATCTGTACAGTGTATGAACTGAGCACATACCTCTTCATCAGGAATTACAGGGTCTCCAACACCCCATAGTTCCAACATATCCACTTCAAATTCCTCACTGGCAGACAATACTGGACTACCGTATGTGGTACACATCGGTCTAGCTTTGCTGTGACCTTTACCATAGTCAGCTGACAACCACAAGCCATAATAATCCAACTGACCACCCATACCCTACAATATAAACAAAGTGGTCATCTGCTACGTATACACGTAATGATGTAAAGACTTCATACTCACCAGGCCATTTGGAAGTGTTTGTGCATTGTGTTGCAAATACATGTAATGCTGGTTGTATCCAGTGGAGAGGTAAATGCCTACATTAGGTCCAAGCTGAAAGAGAAAACAGTTTGGATCTCCTGCATCAACAAAACAATTCAGAAAAACCAGGATGCACTTGCATTCAGCAATAATGGGTATTCTATATATTATACCATGTACAAGCTGTTACAATCAGATACAAAAAGGTGCTGAGATTCATGAGCCTACCTCTCCCAAACCAAAAATTTCACACTAGCACACCAAAATGCTAAAACTTAATCTGTACCTATGAAGTTGGGATCATAATGCCAACTTGTGGAGGCAAAACCACCAAATGTATATCCTTCCTTGTCCCTGATTACAAGCAACGTAGGCCCATTACAGCCAATGAGTGCTTTACAAAAGGTAGAGTAACTCTGTCCATGTTTCACACTTGAAAACAATGGATATAGCCTGCCACGAATACTATGTGGAAAGTAACTATTCAGTAACATCAGAGAACTTTGATCAAGTAGTTCTGAATCAAATGATTCACGAAAGAGAGGATGCTGAATCTTTAATGGTAGGAGTAATCTATCAGGGATCACTTTATCTGTCTCAGGATCTAGCTCTACACCAAAATAGGCCAAAAGGTCACAGGGCATTGAGGTCCCTTTAATTATATTCCTGTAGTAGAATATGAAGGCAAAAATTGTCTCAAATATCTGTACTGCTAAAGGTGTAGAGGTTAGCCACTTCTCCATGTCTTCTACTGATGCATCTTTAATTGATTCTGAGTTTTTTCCTTGCAGTGAGCTGAGAAGATAGGAAATCATGCATTGTGAACTTTCAGCTGATGCCCTAAAATTGGAGAGTTGGGGGAATATTGTCTTTGTACAGTCACTTGTTAGCAAGATTTTCATAAACCATAACATTAGAGATTTAAGCTGTTGCACGTTTATTTTTGATGGTTTTTGTGAACAAACTTTACATAGAAAGGTAGCTTTTTGAGAGTAAGATCCTTTAAGAATAACACTGGTGTTGAGCACAAAATCTGAAAATTGTACCAGATGGATTTCTTGTCCAGTTAAAGCATAGAAAATTCCTGTTGCTACATCCTTCGAAATAGAGAGTTTCAGTTTTGAAATATAATCCTACAAGGAAAGATATGATATGTGTCAAACAAAAGTTAATTGAACCTGGACCATGAAAATATAGCTCCAATACCAGCTAGTGTAGTATTACAACTCATCATGATAAGCACATAAGGATGGCTCTTACATTGAATGTACATATATGCACACATACCACCTATGAAAAAATGAACAGCTATAGCAAGAAGGGAATTGAATGAGTGTGTCTCCCATATAATTGTTCCCTGATACTGCGTCTTAAACATATTCCTGTTCAGTAGTAAGTATGCAGGTTCAGTTTATGGGGCATGGATTTTGTATAATAGCATTCGAGCCTCCAGTTTGCAGTTGTAGTTCTCAGCCTATGCTGGCAGGAAATATACTCAGAAGGGAGATGCTCAGTTGGCTATACTGCTATAACATGTTTGTTTCAGTAATGTGAGTCCCATCTGGAGAAGGTGAGAGAGATGTGGGCATTCCAGGTCATCCTTAATAGCTGAGTTATGATAGTATGAGGGAAGAGGCCAGTTGCCGCCTTCACTATTAGGTAGAATCTATTGAGGTTACTCACTGCTCATACATAAACCAATCTCTAGGCCTATGGTGGCTGAAATCAGCTGGAATAGTAATGACCCTGGGTGGCTGAAATCAGCTAGAATAGTAATGACCCTGGGTGGCTGAAGTCAGCTGGAATAGTAATGACCCTGGGTGGCTGGAATAGTAATGACCCTGGGTTGGTAGGAGTCCTTGTGTAGATAAGTTAGTGTCCATGTTAATAGTATGGGACGTAAAAGTGATTGCTATATCTATTCATTTGTAATCTATAGGAGGAGGCTACATACTACAAGTACATGAGATATCTCAAAAAGTTCAACCACATCCCATATATCTTATAAGAGGAGAATGCCATTGAAGGAGGAGTAGGCAATGTGCACACAGATAAGGAGTTCCCGAGACGTGTTTTAGGGTTGGATTCCAGTACATCAGCCATTGGTATTATTAGGTAAGAAATTAAGTTAGTAATTCTGAACCCAGAGGTGAGAGACAGTGAGACTGTGTAGAGTAGTGGGCCGACTAACATTGACAAACCTACTAACATTGACAAACTAGTTGGTTAAGAGTGATTCTGAAAACAGGTGGCCAAGACAGTGTGAATAATGGTCTCACATCCACAGTAAGGCTGGTATGTGGGGATATGGCTATAGAAGGAAACAAATAGCTAAGGATATTACTAGCCTGACAAGTATCAAATGAATGAAGAAAGTAGGGTGGGGTGGGGTGGGGTTATGGGAGGGGTTGTAGCTACAGCCACCTGCAGCTAGTTAGCTCACAGGCTACCAGCAAGAGCTGTCGTTTCTTACTCCCACCCCACCCCACTCCCACCCATTTAGTCTATTAAGTCCATCATAGGGATTTCTCTGTGATGTGGGCCAGTTTTTGGAAGAAATTTCGAACCCCTACCAGTCTAACCACCATGTCTGGGGGTTACCAGCAAACTAGAAACCACATAACACTCAGGCTATGGCTCCTCCACTAGATAAAGTCTACAAAGAGATTCATAAGGTAAGGTAAGGCCAAGGGACTTGATAAGGATACTCTAGCCTGATGACTATGTAAGGCTTAGTATAAGAAATCACTATCCATTACCTAAAACAACCATCCTCCCTATGAAGAGACATTTGTCAAAAGCTTGCTACAATTGCCATCATCAAATATTTGGTAGGTGAACACAATGCATAAAATTTAATGAATTATTACTATTCAAATATTAGAACATCTAGCTGGTTGGTTGAATTTTAGTTAGGTACATTCAGCATTATCATTAGTTAGACACACTACATCCATCTCTATATTATGGTCTTAAAAAAGTTTTGTTTTTTTTAAATCTTAACAGCCATATAAATGTGTAGCCACCAATTTTTGACCTTCCAGGTAGGATGAAGTAGCTACAGAGGAAGACTAGACTAATTACAAATGTAGCTATTATAGCTTAACCCTTGAGATGACCTAAATAGTCATGGTAAGCTTGCTGATGCACTGATTTTATTGCTATACATACACACATGCACTCTTAATGACCCTAACAGGCAATTTTTGTTTCTTAAAAATATTAAATGTATAGATTTTTCTAGTGTTGCTATGGAAATTTCATGAATGTGAATTCTCATACCCTTATTAAAGTCACATTTACACCAAAACTCTCTGATCTTATGGAACTATTGTGCTTCCCACAGCTACTTTTAGCTAGATAAAAAATATCCCAGAATGGTAAATTCTCTTTAACCCAATCTAATCATGACCTACCCAATTTAAAATGAATTATTGTAAAAATAGTATAACCAACACCCTCCCTCAGTCCAGCATAGCCCGACCGGGTACTGTTCAATATTATTAACTATCACTCTGTGCCTCTGGAATGGAGATGACATAACACTTGCATGCGATTTTTTTGATGTTCCAACTAGGTGAATGCATTGTGCTCATACAGTGGTCATTTTACACTCAAGACTCAAGTGTTGGGATGACTAAGCATTTAATTGGCTTGCAGAAGTACTAGTACTCATCCTTTTCTTGAGCCACAGAGACTGAGGTCAAAGGGTCAGGATATACATATACCTGTTCTTTTAATATTCTTTTTTAGTTGACTATCTAGACAATACATCTAGCTAGTTATATAGCCAGCAGATTACTTTAGCTAGCTACGTAGCTGCTTACCAGGAATTCTTCTTTGGAAAAAAAAGTAGCTTCATCGTATCCAGCAATGGCGTGAAAAGTCCTACTAAGACACTTCTTCTCCTGTTGGGAGAAGAGTTGACCATACTTGTCCAGCTGAGCATTTTTGCTGTTTCCACCACCCATTATAAGCTTCGACCTTTTGACCTTGGTTAGCTAGAAATAGAATAATGATGACCAGTGAAAGCGAATTAAACGAGTGTCTTGAAGTGGCAGTGGAATTAGCGAAATCTGCTGGAAAGGTAGCTAAATAACAAACTAGCAGCGTGTTTCTGTAAGCTAAGTAGGTTACTGTTATAATAGTTAACTACTGACACGCTGTAGCTAATTAATATAGCAGCTAGCTATAATATTAGCTAGCTAGCAACCGTACACAGAATGTAATTCAATAGGTGTACCAACCTACCATTACATGGTTATGTAAGCTAGGTACTGGTACTATCAAATAGTAGTGTATATATACACTAGACAGTATGAGGTAAATAAACTATGTTGGTTATTATGATTCTCATTATGGGGTCATTTTAGCAGTATGAATGTGTATGATTGAGTCCAATTTTTATGGAAAGTATTGTGAGGGTATAAATTAAGTGCCTTCTACTATTGCAACCTCAGTGGTAAATATTTCCACCTTAGGTACAAATACAATAAATCTTTCGTAGAGGGTGCAATGAATATTTTTAATGCTAATGAAACACTGCAACATTGCTTTTATCATCTATCCTTATTCAGTAAATTTGCTATATTCTCTTCATTAGCGATAGAAATCTACCTCCTTCCTCTGCCAATCTTCTAGAAACCACGAAAACTGATTACTGCACATGCGCTAGAGTAGAAGTGTAATATGAGAAATTATTTCATGGTACCGTATTTCCTGAAATTTTCGTTTACTTAATTCATTTTTCAAATTTTCGTGTTGCTTTAATTTCGCAAGAGCCTTACCATAACGAAATTTAAGATGTTTGCACTGTCTGTAGGACTATACCTGAATAGAGGTAAAATACCAATAGCACTAGCTCAATAGTAGCAAGAGGTTAATGGCCCATTCGCATCGGGAAGGTCCTCTCTACTGGGAAATAGTGATATAGTGTCAACATCCTATGCAATAAGCAAGCCCGGCACACTGCGCTGTGCATCTCCAATTATTCATTAAGGAAAATTTTCATTAACGCAATTATTCAACTTTTTAAATTTCGTAATAAAAGTGACATCCGAAATTAAAACAACGACGAAAATTTAATACGGTAACTGACCAATGGGATTGTTTCATTTCAGGTAATTATTATTGTGAGGGTATAAATATTGTGAGGGTGTGCAGACACATAGGAAGGTGAGGGGCATAGCCCTTGGATTACCTGCATGAGCACTCTGGTCAAACCACAACTACTTATTGTTTGGTAACCATGAAGCGTTGAATATCACAAACACTTTAATAGTGTCTCAAAGACTTCCCTACAGCGTCACCATTAAAATAACAAAAGAATCCATTGTGTGATGTTAAGTCTTCTGGAAGAAGTACAACTATAGATTAGATCAAAGAATCCATTCTTACATTATACAGTGCTTGATGTGAGTCAGAATGAATGTGACTCTTTGTGTCATACAAATGCTTTAAAAAAGGCTTTCAACCAGTAGAGAGGCCCGCTCTATTGAAGTTATCTAAACAGAATTAGAAGCTATGGTTGGTTGGTACAGTTTGTATACCCTTGTTTTGCACTAAAAGAAAAAAAGTTTTGTTATTACTATAGAGAAGTAGTATATGCTTACTTTCAATTGTAATCAATACCTATTGGAAAATAACGCTAGAAAGTCATAAATTGTGTGGAGCTCACCAAGAAGTTCAAGAAGGATCAAGCAATTTGAATTTGAAGCAACTATTGTACAGTATAGTCTTGGGAATCTTTTTCAGACTGGCCATCGGAAACCTGAAGAATGTGTGACACATGCAATTTGCAATGAAGATATTAAAGTATTAAAGTATTTTGTCCTCTGTACAATTATAGTATAGGGTCACATTACATACATGAGTCTCAAATGCTTTATGATAGGATATGGTCGCATGGCACCAGAGATGTGCTATACTTTCCAAGTCTGGTTGACTACTAAAGTAATGTTCAGTAAGTACCCAGCATTTTTTGAGGACTGCACTGATAAGATTAATATAAAGTGTCAATCATCAGAGTGAGATCAGCTCAACCACTATTACAATTGACTGGGGCTAAAGGTGTGATGGGATTATAGTAGGTGATTGTTTCATGCCTACAAAAACTGTTGTTTTAGGAAGGCAGTGTATAGTATAGACAATGTCACAATTAATATCGATTCCTTCGTGTGATAAGAAGACTGTAATACAACAAGCATTGAATACAACTATAGCCACCTATGGCATCAAATTTCTGCTTACAGATATAGCAATCATTATTAGATGTAACTAGCTACCTGTATAATAATGACACAGTGATGTTAGGTAAAAAGAATTCATTATTTTATATGCATAGCATATGACATTGAAAGAAGCCTACATTCATCCAAGAGGTCATCATTTGGTCACCATGTTGTCAATTAATTTATGATAGCCTGAATATAAGATGATAGATCTATGCTCTAATGAAGTCAAATCTTCACATCATTGTTTTCCCAAGATATACCTAGCTATTTCATCCAATTTGCATGATCCAGACACCTCTACTTCTTTGCTTCATGCCCCTCAGCTGTGTAGTTTCTGCTGTAGATCAAAACAAAATGTCTTAGTTCCCTTGTAACATGACCTTTGATTATCCAGCAACTAAGAGCTAGACCTGCTAAAACTCTCAGACTGAAACTTGAGATTTTTAGCAACAAG
Organism: Diacarnus erythraeanus; assembly: GCA_964016965.1. Classification (NCBI taxonomy): domain Eukaryota; kingdom Metazoa; phylum Porifera; class Demospongiae; order Poecilosclerida; family Podospongiidae; genus Diacarnus; species Diacarnus erythraeanus. The sequence continues at coordinate 3,423,399 of OZ024684.1, read as the reverse complement.
GTAGAGCTATCTAGCTAGCATTCAGAGTTCAGTGCTTATTGTAAGGAGTTTGTTCTTAATAGATGTTTGCAGGTAGTGTAATTCAGATAAGTTTCTTTTGTGTTGTTGCATCATTGTTTAAAGCTTCTGATCTCTTTTTGATGGCATGAATAGACACTATACCTGTTTTTTTCCATTTTCCAAACTGAAAGGCTTAACCATAGCGTACTTTGTACCTTTGGCATATAGATGATTATAATAGTCACAAATTGGCATAAATAGTTGTGTTGCAGAACTGTGAAGTACAGACACAAGCAAATTTATTTCAGTACAAATTTATACACAAGTTATAAGCACCAACAAACACAATATATAGTAATAAAACCTGGATAGCAGTTGTTCAAAGTATCTACACACATTTACAGCTGCAAGTATGCAGGCAACAATTTAAGCTTCCACCTTCCAACTTCATTGGGTCTGTCAGGGACCAGGCTACTCGGCAGAAGAGTGAGTAAATGAGTACATCTGGTTACCACAGCCTCACCCTCCTTGATCTTTCCCTCATGTATAAGATCCGGTGAACGAGGGTCCTGGAACACCCTGTGTCCAAGATTAGGACTTTACCTTGCTTCATGGTACCTGGCTGTGCCATAGCTGGACGTCTCCTTGCAAACAAGTGTTCTCTGTGGTCTTCTCTGCGTTCTGTGCAGAACAGTGCATTGTGCAGGCAGTTGAATGAGTAATGCCCCTTCTTGTGGCAGTTAAAACACTCTACATCCTTGGGATCTCTCTTCGGATGATCACCCTTGCTAGTAGAGTGTTCCTTCTGCTGCTGTGGGGTAGTCACCCTCATGTGGCAGTCTTTTGATACATGCCCTGTCTTACCACAACGAAGACAACGTCTCCCCAACTTGTCTCCCTCTTTCTTTTGGTTCTCAGCTCCATCCTTGTGAGCTTGAACATAGTCATCTGCAAACCTACTAGCCTCATTGCTAGTTGTTGGATGCCTCTCCCTCACAAAAACCCTCATATCATCTGGCAGGGTCTTGAGGAACTGCTCCAAAATTACTTGATCTAGCAACTCTTCCCGGGTCTGGTAGCTCTTCAGCCACTTCTCAGCAAGGTCAGTCAGTCTTGCAACCAGCTCCCTGTTGAACTCCTCTGTTTTCTTCTTTGTGGTCCTGAAGTGCTCTCTGTAGCTCTCCTCTGTGATGTCAAACCTTTGCAAGGTGGCTTCCTTCACCTTCTCGTAACTCCTCACATCTTCAATGCAGAGAGCAGCATAGGCCTCTTGAGCCTTGCCTACCAAGTGTGCAGCCAACTTGAATGCCCACTTATCCTTTTTCACCTTGTAAGCCAACATGAGCCACTCAAACATGGTCAAATATGACACTATGTCATTTTTCTCAGTCAGTTTTGGCACCTTCACATCTCTGTCATTCTCTGCCCTCTTGTTTGCTGCTTCTCCCTGGAGCTGTATGCCTTGTACTAAAGTCTGAAGTACTTCCATCTGCATCCTAGTCTGCTCTTCTTGATGGGCCATATTCTCCTCTCTACGTCTCCTTTCTTCCATGAATGCTTCTTCCCGGGTCTGTCTCTCAACCTCCCAGCGTCACCTCTCTTCCTGTTGCTCAGACTCCCGTTTTTTTTTTCTTTCTCTCTCTCTGCTAGCATGACCTGCACCATTCTGAAACAGTGTCGTTCCAAGCGCCTGCTCCTACACTGGCTACAGGAGCTCCACCTCAATTTTGTTTTAGCTCATGAGCCCCGCCTTTTCCAACTTCCGTCTCCATGTCGACTACAGAGTTAGGTGGTAGACAATCCCTTACCTTGTTGTCATTCAGTTCAGTTTCGTATGCTCAGACTGGGCCCTCGGCTCAAGCTAATAGTTAAGTATCCCACCGCTGCCACTAAATACATGCTACTTGGCAGAAGAGCAAGTAAATGAGCAGTTCAACACAGTCTTTGAGAACAGTTTGAATTATAAAAGTTTATTTACTCCTAAAAATACTGTTCTTGAAGACTGTGTTGAACTGCTCATTTACTTGCTCTTCTGCCGAGTAGCCTGGTCCCTGACAGGGTCCATAGGGTGACCATTATATACACAGGTTTCACTGTAATAATAATGATAATCAGTAGTGATTTCTCTGTAATTTGTATGGACTATAACTTCAAGACAGAGCAATATTTTTAGGCATTCTCTTTGAACCCTACAAAAGTCTACAACCTTTTCCTCAACAATGCTAGAGAAGACACCAGGAAAGCCAATCCATGACCTAGTATACTTTACCCGGTCTTCATCTTTCCCTGGGCATTTTCAATCAGAATATTGTCTAATAGAAGAAACAAGCATGGAGATGGACCTTCTATTGACACATGAGACTGCTAAAGGAGAACTGGATGACATCCAGCCCTACATAATTATGTCAAAAATGAAGCTGAAAGTTCAAAAACTACACTCAAAAGCAACTCCATGAATTAATGGCTTGCCTTGGCCTATGCCTTCCGGACCTTTCAAACAATCAGGAAGCTTCCAGGGAAGATAAAACATTTTTTTCAAATAAATAATTCTTTAGACAGGTAGCAAGCATTGGCAAAGCTAAAATCAGAGACAGCAGCCCTGAATGTAGACAGATAGGCTTACCAGAGAGGGACTCTTATCAGTAATCATTTAACAAACTCTTGAAAATAGCTAGTACCAAGACAGGCAAGCATCTTCAGGCAGGTGTGCTTAAGTTACCCTCGTCTTATGGAGAGAATCTCTTCATTCTCATATGCATATATTAGAAAGAACATACAGTGGAACCACAAACAGGTTTGGTAGGGGAGTGATACATAATTATGGATTTGGAGACAATACAGGATTCCATACCATTCATGACATACCTAGTGGCATGCTCCTACATGTCACTTCAAATGACATGATCTTCAGGGATATCTATGTTGACATTAATGTGCTAGAATTTGGTTCAGTGCTAAAGTGTTCAAGGTGTCTCCAAGTGTTTCTGGTTCAGTGCTAAAGTGTTCAAGATGTCTCCAAGTGCTTCTGGTTTAGTGTTAGTTAAAGTGTTATAACAAGATGCCTCCAAGTCCAGTGCTAAAATGTTGCATTTATTACTTCACTTCACCAGCCTATAGTATTTTCATGCACACTTATCTAGCTAGAGGGTTTTACATTCTTGACTTGAAAAATCTACATTAATCCTAAACAATTCACACAGATTTCTTAATATGGATGATATGTGTGTGTGTGTGTGATTATATAGGGAATAATAATCAAGAGTGTTGATGTATTCCATGTAATATTATTGTTCAGGTAGCTTTGGATGCTCTTCATAGGGAAAAGACTATTGAGACAAAAGAAACTATTTCGGATCTGGTGACTGAAACTGACAAAAAAGTGGAAGACTTAATTTTATCCACTCTCAAGAAGCACTTTCCTTCTCACCAGTAAGCTCATGTTGAAACTCTGTATAATAGTTTACTGGAGATATAAATATATTCATAATAACAGAATATGTTATCTATCACTGACGTGTATCTAGGGAGAAACTAAGTATCTCCCTTCCCCCATTGATACCAGTTGTTGGTGGGATGACATATAGCTCCATTGGCTCTGGCTACACAATATCATGACCTGATATTATTTGGTACATATTTGATGGTTAGGTTTATAGGAGAAGAATCATCTGCTGAGAATCAAAAGCAAAAACTAACTGATTCACCAACTTGGATGGTGGATCCTATTGATGGAACCACAAATTTTATCACTGGATTCCCTTTCTCTGCTGTGTCCATTGGATTAACTGTCAATAAAGAACCTGTGATGGGTGTGGTCTACAATTTTAACCTCGATCAGCTGTTTACTGCTAAGAAAGGAGGTGGAGCTTTCTTGAATGGAAGCCCAATGAAAGCTTCTAAATGTACAGGTACATAATTTGGACATGTTAAAAGTTGTAGTAGTATAATATTATTATTTCCAATGCATTTTATTTTCACTAATCTCAGTAGTAGCTTCACTATAATATGCATGTTAACATCAATGGCCAATAGTTTAGTAAAAATAAAGTGATGGTGACCAGATCTACTGTTGAATAGATACTTATTAATTTTCTCTCCATCACAGAACTGGACAAGGCTATGTTGCTCACAGAAATTGGCCACATTAGATCAGGACCAGTGATCGATAAAAAGATTGAAGACATTCATAAAATTATAAAAGACCCAATTCCTGTCAGAGGGTGATTGTTATTTACACTGTGTATAGCTAATTAATTATGAGATAGTCAGTTTTCACCATGTGAAAATGAAATCAGTGACCTGCAAAGAGTTAAACCAGCTCTATGCTGAACTGCCAGGCCTGTGCTGGACTGATCAGCTATGCTGGACTGCCTGCTGCACAAACTTGATATCTCACTTGTACATTTCAACAAGAAACCTCAAACAAGCTTTGCAGTTCACAACATTATCATCATCATCAAGGGCAGCATTATTGAAGTCACAGCAGATAAAATTATTAATCTCTGGGCCATTTCTTGGAGACATGTCCCAGTAACCTCTAGATAGAATTGTTATGGTCTGTGCTGCCCCTGATTATGGGTAGAAACCTGTGAAGCTTTATGAAATAATTATTATAATATCCTCTTGTAGACTTCGAATGTTAGGCTCAGCAGCCATTAATATGTGCATGGTGGCACTAGGGACTATGGATGCATACTATGAATTTGGTGTTCACTGCTGGGACATTGCAGCCGGTGACATCATTGCACGAGAGGCTGGTGGAGTCACTATGTATCCAACAGGTAAATAATAGGAGGTAGGTGAGGAAGGTGAACACAATAATAGGAGGGTATGCATGTATAGGTGAGGGAAGACTTACATTAGGATTATAATATCACAGTAATACTCACCAAAAATGGGTCCACTCTATAGCCATTGGTAAAGAGATACTTAAGTCTATACATTAGTGGGCATCACACCATACCAATGAAAGGCATTAATGTTTTCATATTCACACATGCTGTGATGATGAGGTGTGTAGGATGCTGATAATAGTAGAAGTTAGACACAATAAATGTCAGCCACCATTGTGAGTCACAGCTTGCTCAGCTTAAGACTTGCATTTTCATTGTTTGCACAGAAAAAATCATAAGAAAACGTTACTGTAGCAATAACAAATATTCCAAAGGCTACAGAGTGGTAACATTCAGAGTAAGAGCCAGATAAGCACACTTATGATCCTCCATCACAAGTCTGATTATTACTAACAACACATGCATTCTGATAAGAGACCTTACTTTTCATAGTATGCAACAAGTTATTCCCATGATAGTACTCCTAATATATAGTTAATCTGAAAACTCTGGTTCCAGGGTCTTTTCTTGGGACAGTTTCTTTACAATGTGTATTTGCATGCTATTATTATTATTGTAGGTGAGCCACTTGATGTGATGCGACGAGGTGTACTCTGTGCTAGTACAAAGGACTTGGCATTGAAGCTTCAACCTTACATTCAAACTCTGGAACATTCATATGAAACAGATTAGCTATTCAAGTTTTGATAGCATTTATAGCATTGCAATTATGCTTAAACATTAGTTCTCAACTGCTTAGCATTACTGGTATTAGCTATGACTTCTAAGAAAAATGGAGAGGAGTTGGTTTGGAGAAAGCTATATAGATCTTGATGTGATTTTACAACATTGTTAAACTATAACAACACAACCTCTTTCCCCTCTCCCTAATAGTTGTTTTGTTTGACTTCTATTATAACATTCTCATAATCAATTCTGAAATCACTATGGCAACATAGTCATAACACATAGCTAGTAGTTCAATAAACTATCAGTGACTCTTACTATAAAAACTATTGACATGACATCCTTCTTCATTGCGTTGTTTCATACACATTCTTATTCCCCTATAAATAATAAAATAGCTAACATAATATTTATGAATATTGTTGGAGAGGCAATGAAGATTAGTGAGCCTAAGAATGCCTAAAAAAATAATGCTCTGAAGCACTTTAAGATTAGTTTGATATAGAGCACAAATGATGGTAGAGCTAGAGGCACACTTACACAGCTGTCTCAGTTTAGCCTATGTATATAGCATAGAACAATTGGTGGTGACTTAAAATAGGAATCAGTTTTAAGCTGTCTCAGCTAGCTAATCAGCTTAAAGTAGAAATAGCTGTTTATTATTTTATCCAAAGAAACGAAGAAGAGGAATATTAGTAAGTTCATACTATGCTTCTACATTTTTACTATTATAGTATTAGCTGTGAGACTCTTCCTGCATAGCTTCAAACTTCTAGCAATGCATCACATTTTTTGACATAACTATTGATTTATTAATAAAGAAGGCTACAAAGACCAACAGAAAGTAATTCCTAGTGCTAATGACTAACTGACAATGAAATATAATATAAAAAAATATCTACATTATAACATAGAGGGTTCAAGTTCATTTTTGACTTCGTTTCCATTGTCTGGAAAGGAAAGGGAAAAGCATAGCTATTAGTTGACCTGGCTGAAAAAACCACCTTATAAAGAATGGCCCAGGATGGTGCTACGGGTTCTGCTTTATAGGCTAATCATATAAAATGAATAATATGATATGAAAGGTTAACGTATCTAATGCTTTTAGAATAGTCACACAGAGTGGAACCATTCTTAGCATAATCACTATAATTATTATCTTGATCCTCATGCATACATTCATACAATGAATAGGCAAATAGGTGACTACATCTGTTCTCTATAACTACTCATAGCATCTGATACAGTAGTATAGACAACCTCTGGTAAACGTGATTCTGGGTTGATGCTTGTGTAGTTGTCCTGTAGCAAAATAAAAAAAATTTCATAATTATTATTGTAGTGCCATTTGGCAATGTTTTTAAAGTACACATTTATTTTGTACGTTCTCTCAAGGTGAAGTACAGTCTAGTGCATAGTGGCTTAGCAAACTATGCACTAAAGTGTACTATAAGAATGCAAAGCATTGTGGGGACTAGCGATATGGCAAGGATTATCACAGCTTAAGAGAACCTACACACCACATATAACACACTATATAAATAGAAATATCTTATTACAGTGGGAATTCAAGTAGCTATCTATATATAGAGCTGTCTCTATTGTTTTAGACATCTTATAGAAACAAAGGAAGAAGAGGAGTAAGTTCATACTATGCTTCTACATTTTTAACTGTGAGACTCTTCCTCCATAATTTCAAAACATCTAGCACATCCTTTGACATAAATATAACTTTTTTAAATTTTATTCATTGATAATGGAGAAGAGAAAGCTACAAAGACCAACAGAAAGTAATTTCTAGTGCTAATGACTAACTGGCTATGAACAAATAATATACACAAAATATCTACAGAGTGTTCAAGTTCTGTCTTCATTTCCATCTGTTGTCTGTATAGGAAAGGGAAAAGCATAGCCATTAGTTGACCTTCTGGCTGGCAAAAACCACCTCCTTATAAAGGCCACTTTGAAATGGCTCAAAAATGATGCTACAGGTTCTGCTATAACAGTATAGCTTCTGCTAATAGGACTAAATAATATGACATGAAAGGTTAACATAATTATAGTCACACAGAGTGGAACCATTCTTGGCATATATTTCAGGCTGCCTACATTGACAGTATAGACATTATTTGTTTTCTTAGAGAATACATTCAATAGGTGACTACACAGTCTGTCCTCTACAAAATGTGTATTATTCTACTCACAACTTCTGATGCATTGTTGACAGTCGCCTCTGATGAAGGTGCTGGGGTGGTGCCACTCGTGTCCTGCAGTTTCATTACAAGATATAGCACCATATAAAGCAATGCTTTAATGTAGTAAAGTATAGTGGCTTAGTAAGGTATGCATAATACTAGAAGAATGCAAAGCATTGTGGGGACTAGCAATTTGGCAAGGATTATCACAGACAAAAAGTTCTTAAGAGAACCTACACATCATACATCATAATATAAACAGAAATCTCTCATTAGAGTGGATATTATTGCAGTATTCTTGATGTTTTAAGAATAGTCACACAGAGTAGAACCATTCTGGGCATAATTACTGTATATTGAGCCTCTCTCAGGCTGCCTACATTGATGAGAATACATTCAAATAGGTGATTACTCTATAAATAATCTATACCTACTACAGAACAAACTGCAATAACGAAAGTAAGAGCCACTTTGTTCATTAAATTTTGAAAGTTTAGCACAAACCATTTCTTTTGGAGGACTTTTTTTTTATCTGTCTAAGAGATCAGAAGCCAATTTCATTTGTTTCATTGAGATGGTTATCATTAAACATACCTAACAAGATTCTGAGATGCCATTTATTGCTTAAATGAACAGCTTTGCAGAGCTCTAGACAGAATAGTTTGCAAGGCATCCTCAGTTTGAACTAGGATATATGAATATAGGCTTCTCCTAAACTAGTTCACCAGAGAGTTGATTATATCCAGTGAGATTACAATTCTTTATCAGAAATCTGTGAGATGGGACAATCTACCCTCTACTCAAGAAGATGGAGTGTCCAGAGAAGCTACCCTCTGACAAGCTCAATTATTTTGGAAGTAGGCTGATAACAAAAATGGTGAAATTAACGTTCACAGAGATCTAGCTTGACCAGACTAACCTTGTTAAAGTACTAAAATGCAGCTCTCTCAAAAAGCTTTGTAATGATTTATTCAGATCCCCAAAAATGATAAAGAAAGTAAAATATTTAATAATAGCTCACAATGTGTATACCCTAACCCCCAACACCAGGTCTGGGCATAGTACAGATTATATAGAGCATGCATAGTATGGAAGTTTTGGGACACTTGTACTAGCAGGATTCACCTGCCGATAATACCTATCTATTTCCAATTCACCCTAGCCACAGAAAAAATATCTACAGGTCACCAAACTACCAGCAGACCCCCCCCCCCCCCCCCCAAAGAGAAGATCTATCTTAAAGTCTCCCATACCATACCAGCACTGTCCAGCAGCAAATCTAGTCATTGAGGGCACATCAATCAACAACAACTGTTTATATTAAAACATAATATTTAATTAAGGGGGGCTAGAAATAGAGCGTTCAAAAGCTTTGTGAAAGAGCTAGATTTTGGTACTCGATGCAAGTTTCTGGAGGCAAGTGTAGCTCTGAGAAGGTAGAAGATTTAATTTCTAAGTTTTTAAATTTTGATATACCATCCACTGGAATAAAAAACTCTCAAGAGTTCAGAGTCTGGCCCACAAGAATACTACATGTAGCCTTCTTCAGCTCATTAGACCTCCTTTCCCAGTCAGCGAATATACAGTATATACAGAGTAGTTATGCAAGAACCTTAATATTATTGATAAAGACATATTAGACACTATTGACAAGGATGAATACTTGATAAGTTTTGGTTTTGAGGAGTTGAGGTGGGAAAGAGTCTTTCTACTCAATTTTGTCTATACTACAATAATATTATGAGATTTTCACATTACCACAGACTACTTGTATTAGAATCTTTCTTACTGTTAACTAATGCATGTACTCTGTAATAATTTGGCACAACAAAAGATTTATAGTAAGTTAATGTTCTGTACTAGCCCTTCCATTTATCCATTACTTACCTGTTCAACGTCCCTCTTAGTCGCGTCTTCCGTTTTTTCTCCGATTTCTTTAAGACCCTTAGTTGTCAATGTTTCTCTGACCTGGTATAAATCAAGACATCATTGACACTATCATTACAAAACTCTTCTAAACACCAAACAATTTAATTGATAAGATGGTTCGTTAATTCTACGAGGTAATTATATTATTTCTATACATTCTGAATAGGAAAAAATATTAGTCTAAATGTACACATCCTTACGTCGTTATGATACATGTGACCTGACTCCCAGACCTTTAACCTGACTACCTGACCTCTGAAGCACATTACTTATAGTTAGTGACACAGATCATAAATTTAAATTTTGTACCCAGTTTAAACTTCTTCATCTTTATCCATGGACACTCATATAGAAGTTATGACCTAATAAACCATTCCCACATCAAATCCACCTACTTCTGGTTACCTCAAAATCCCACAGAAAATCTAAACATTTGACCTCACTTTCTATATTTTTGAGCAAGAAAAAATCCTCAGTACAGCAGTTCTTAATTTTAAAAGGTTTTAATAGTCCTTTAGCCATCTAATTAAGGCAGTATTGATTTTCAATGTCTTGTCCACACACATCAGGTCCATGCATACAATTGATGTTATGAGTGAAGGATATGCTTTGTCTACTTTCTCTTTGTGAGTGCCACTGAGGACCTAGAATGTTGTCACCTTAGAGTGGCGTGAATGCAGTTACAAACTTCAGTTTAAAAGGACATTATATTGATACATTTTCATGAATTCCATGTCAATAAAAAGTCTTGCTATATTGTTTTAGTAATTTTTTTATCTTACCACCTCCTCCTCAGGTTCATCCCTACATAAAATAAAAAAAGCATAATTCACCCTATTTCTTTATTCCCCTCTCCCCTATTTCCCTACCCAGTCTCACCACTTTCATCATACCAAAGTTACACACACCACCCCCTCACCCCACCCGACAATTTTCTAACATAAGCAGTAATTATCGAGCACTTAGTTCAATGGAACATGTCTTTCTCTCCTATAGAGTATAATAGGGATGAACAATAAGCACAAGAGGAATAATAGGGGTGGGCACATTACGCTGGGCATAATACTGGCAAAATAGGTAATCTTTTAGTTTAGTCAAGAGTACAGTGCTTATGGATGAAGAGCATTTAACCCATATATCTGCCACTAGGCATTCTTGATCCAGCCCTCATCTGGGACAGCTAAAAGAGTATTTTTACTGCTAAACAGTTCATTTAGTAATCACCAATTTAACTGTTTACAAGACTATGTTGAAACAGCTATCACTCTACAATAATAACACTCACTAAGACTTACTTTATACACTATAGCTAATAATATTCTTCTCAGAGCATAATTGAGCATAAACATAATGTGCCCACCCCTAGGAGTAACCACAAGCGCATACCAAATTTACATTTCCCAGCAATTCTTTAACATAAACAGTAATTATTGAGCACTTACACACATATAACACCTCTTTTCCTCCTGTAGAGTGCAAGAACAGCAAGAACAGCAAGAACAGCAAGAACAGCAAGAACAGCAAGAACAATAACCACGACCACAAGAGCAATAACTAGAGCATTATTAGAAGATGATGTATTACTGGAAGCATCAGCTGCATCACACATACCTAGAACATTAAAGTGATGATAACATTTGAAGGTGCTGTCCAGTTTTATTCACTTCAGCCCCATGTACAGCAATAGATAATGGGGCAGATTAGTGTCACTCTCAACTATAATTATCATTAGCCACTAGATTTACATAAATTAATGAAGAGATTGGAAAGCCATTGTTCTACACCATTCAAAAAAAAAAAAAAAAAAAAAAAAAAGCTCAACTTTTTCAAGCAAGAATGTATTGCTATTGACTCCAAGCACAAGGCACTGAAGGAAGACTGTCACCTCTTCTCACAGCTCTTTGCCAAAACAGGCAGTGTTACTTAAAGGAGTTCTTTAAGTATGAAAACCAGCCAGTTCCTGCTACTTTGAGTGACAATGGGAAGCTTCGTGTCTGTCAGAAATCGAACTTCCTCAATCCCAAATGATAACACCAGAAATAGAACAAGAAGCAGATATTATCATCATCAGCATTAGTAAACTCTTTGCCTCCACGTGCATCAATAATGCATAGTAAATGTTCTCCCAACTATACAATCAATTTCTGTCAAGTACAAAAGAACAGACATTGTCTTTGATGTGAACCTGCCATCCAGCTTGAAGTATGAAATTCAAAACAAGGTAAGGGAATCAGAAGGTGGGTGACTGGAACTAACAAGACACCAAAAAACTGGCAGAGCAGGTTCCTGCATGTTGTGAGCAACAAGACCAAATTATTCCACTTCCTTGACAGAATTGCTGAAATGTAAACACAGTCATTGTGACAAAGGAAGAACTCTGTACTCAGCAATCAGATAACCTGCTTAGACCATGTGGCTCCAGAGGTGGATACACGTATATTTGTACATGCCAGGCATGCAGTAATAGAAGGCAACAAAGCCCTCAAGTCATGATCAAGGCCAATGACATAGTTATAGAAATATCTACTCTACCATCCCTGCAAGAACTTGGTTTGCAGAAATTGCCTTTGGTCATCTGAGATGGATTCAAATACATGACATAGTTTCTACAATTGGCCCTGAGAAGACAAGTAAAATTCTTTTCTTCCATGCATTCAGTGGTTGTGACATTGTGTCTGGATTCGTGGTAAAGGAAAGAAGTCTGTATGACAAACCTGGAAAGTGCTTAATGAAATAACATGTGTCTTCAAATAACTTAGTAAGTATTCACCAACATTAATGGAGATAATGACCTTGAGATCCTTGAGAAATTTGTAATAGGTCCAGCATTGCTACATGTGTGAATGATGCATGGCTGGAACTCTTTGCTTGTAAGCAGAGGTCATATCAATCCATCCTACCTACTCAAGCTGCTCTCCTACAACATTCTAAGCATGCTACCTACCAGGCAGGATGTATATGGAGTCAGTCAACAGTGTGCCAACCTGAATCTCAGAGTCCTATAGATTAGGGATGGATACAACAAGCTGGAATATGGCAGATCTGCTGCAGTACTCTTCCATTACTTGCAACAAGCTGACAAGAACTGACCAAATGTGGATGCAAGATGGAAATTGAAAATGCTATTGCTTTGGCCTTACTTGTACAGCACTGTGCAGTGGTACATGCCAGGACTAATGAGACAATCATACAATTAGTAGTAGTGGGTTATTTTTATGTCTATAAGATTATTAAAACCAAGTATTGAGAAAGTCAATATATGCAAAACCAGTTTTTGTATAATCATTGATGACCATCTTAGATTTTCAAGTGGGTAATGCTTTTTTCCTAATAGTGACCCAAAAGGGGTGTATAAGTGAAGTTTGGGGCTTGTATCAGCATTTGGTTAATTGTGACAAGATTAATCTAACATACATCAATACAGTTCTATAATGCATCAATACAGCCGAGTGAATACATTTATTGTGCATTACACAAAAAAAACAAGAAAGATTTGATTAAAGTTTTGACTTAATCAGACGGTTGTATGTATTTTGTAATAATAAAAAGCCTTGTCATATTTTTGAGATGGTATTCTTGTACAGAATTAAATATTGGGAAATAATGGGATACCTTGAATGTGAAATATACAAATATCCCTTTGAAAGTAAAGACTTAAATTATGCACTGTTTTTGAAATTAAATTTCACTGAACAATAAAAATTTGACTCCAAAATTTCTAGATTTACGTGAATTGTGATAATATTAAAGAACAACTCACTTTCTCCAGTCTCAAATCTTCTCTGCAAATGAATTGCTTCTTCAACCATATCATTACTACGTGAAATAGATGCATCAAAATAGTAAGCAGTGTTGGCTTCAAGTGTCGTCAAATTCGAGAGTTCATTTAATGGTATCACAGTGTTCATGTTTAGGTTTTCAAACAAGGAGCTTCTTCCATACATTATAGTACAGTTTGAGATTACAGTCACAGTTTGGGAGACCTTACATTCAGCTACCACACAACCATTTGTGTATGTGAGAGAGAATTCAAAGTAGTTGGGTGATATAGAACCTGTAAATTTATATTCTGAAATCAAATCAATATACAAACTCCAGACACTTACTTATATTGTAATATGTAGTCATTGCACCAAATCTATTTCTTGCTGTGATAGACACATTAAGTATATCTGAACCAGAAATGAGATCACTATTACACACTGCTTCACAATCAGTTATATTGCACATCATCCCATCAACAGCAACTGAAAAGATGGAGTCTTGTCTGTACTGACATGAGCTCATATTATCATAGATCTACCATAAAAAGAAAAAAATCTGATAACTTATGCTAATTATATATCTTCCTGGTCTCTGGATGAAATTGAGATGTATATTAGGGATAAAACTGTTCAAAGGTTTGGGCAACTAGTCGTAGCAAATGAATCCAATGGTGATCCCTAAGGTCCCTGAAGGCCTACTCGTGTGAACTGCTAATCCACCTCTGCTCTGGAATCACTTCCTGCATGCCTCACACTTAATTGCTCCCCCCTGCTGACTCACTGGCTTCCTTCTCTCCTCCATACATTTGTGTCTCTTCTTGTTGTTCTCTCTCCTAAATTTTCTCCACATTCCACATCCCTTGTTGTTGCTTCTTGTCTGTTGGATTGCTGAGCCTCTGTCATCTCCTCCATCCCTAGTCTGCACATAGCGCCACCCTGCCCTGGACCTCCTTGCTTCTTCATACAACTCCTCCTCAACAACCCTCACCCCTTTCAAGTCCTTCCTTACAACATCCCTCCATCTCTTACGTGGTCCCCCTTGAGGTCGTGGTTGACTTAGCCACCCAAAGAGAACAGACTTGGGGATCCTGTGGTCAGGCACGTGTGCCACATGACCCAGCCTTTGCTGAATTACCATGTCTGCCAATGTCTCTTCATCTCCCAATCTCCTCCTCATTTCAGCCATTCTAATCTGCTCCTCTCATTGCTGTCTATTGCTTATTCCTATGGTAGTCTTGACGCACCTGTGGTGAAAGGAGTTTAGCTTGTTGATATGTTTCCTATCCAGCACTCAGATCCATACAGGAGTATGGATAAAAACCTTCCTCTTGGTGGTCAAAGTGACATTCTTATCCAGGAACACTGCCTTCCTCGATGCACCAAATGCCTTGGATGCTTGAGCTATCCTCCTCTCCACATCCATCCTACCAGAGTCAGCCACAAGTGAACCAATTCCCTCACGCCCTCAATCTGACCTCTTTCAACCTGGATAGACTCTCTATCCCTGTCCACTGCTAACCTGCTAGTGACCATGTGCTTGGCCTTGAGTAGCAACCTGACTCCAACCTCCTCATCAGCCTCTTGTGCCTTCTCCTCCATAACAGCAACACCAACCTGTAACTCCACGCCTTCCACCGGCTACCACTAGAGCTCCATGCCTTCATAGCCTGACCTGACAAGACAATCGCAACACCCTCTCCTCTTCGGTTCACCACTCCAGCACTAGGCACAGGTCTACCGGCAGCAATCACCACACTCTCAGCAACCCTATAAACACCACACCCAAACCACTTCACTTCTTGTACGCCAGCCACATCAACATTGTACCTCTCTAACTCAGCCACAACTTGATCAACCTTCCGCTCATTCATACACAACATCTAAATCATTATCTTGCCTTGCAGTCTCAATTGGTCCATCCACATCCAATAAGGTTCTGACATCCCAAGAAGCCAGAAACCAAACATTATTAGACTTTCTCAATCGACTTGCTCTATGTGTACCTTGAGATCTCTCTTCCTGAGAGGAGTGCAAGTCCTCTGCAGGAGAACATTCCTGGCAAGAAGTGAGTGCTGCCATCTGTTGACACCCTGTACTCATCCTCAAGTAGCTCCAAGAATGTGCAATCAGCTTTAGCCAGCTACATACACAGCTGCCCAGGGATCACCACGAGGAGGCGCTGATCGCATGTAGTACTGATAAGTACTGATCCCCACACACACACACACACACACACAAGGTGACATGCTAAACTATTTTATCAAAAGGCAGCATATCATACATTTAGAGACTGCCATGCAATGCTCTTTCTGAAAAAAGACATACCGTTTTGTTCCAGGAAATCTTGAAGTTTACTAAATGAGATGAGTCATTATAGAAGGAATCAACCTTGATTATTTGGGGAGGTAATGGAACTGCAAAGTAAATAAGTAATGTATAATATCTTACAAGACTATGTAAAGTTTCATAGCTTGATACTAAATGGTGGGAACCAAATTACATATGTACCTATATACCTAGGATCTCACTGTGCAGATAAGTGAGGAGTGTTGGAAGAGATCTTATCATAGTTTATTTGAATACACACTAAATATGATCAGTCAGCTCATTCTTCAAGTATACAACTGTAGAATGCATAATGAAAACCATAGCTACTCTACTGGCTTCTAAAGAACCATGTTGGGCATTTGTAGCAGTCTAGGTATCTATCCTGTTCATCCTCTTTCACTTGTACATAATTTTCCACAGATAAACATGTGTAGGTATACCAATGTCTCACTCACTATTACACTAGCCATAGGAGCACCAGAGTGTGAGTGAGTGTTGAGAACTACTTACATCACTCAGAGTGAGGTTGAACTATGTATATAGACATGTTTTTTCTACTTATTTTTAATATTACAGGACACATACCTTCCATGTCCACTTCCTTGATGTCAAAACTATCCGACTCAGTCTCTTCTCCACAGAGTAGACTTCGATATCCCATATCATACAAATCCTCAATATTAGCAGTCAACGTAGCATTAAAATTCACAATAGATAAGTCATTTTCAGCAAAAGAAGCACTGTTTATCACTAATGATATACCCGGAGGAGTACCAGCTACTGTAAGGGGAATATCATCTCCTGTATTATAAATATATTCTAGTTCCTCAACATTATTGACGACGTCATTTTTAAACCATCTTAAAACAGTTATTGATAAATTTGATGTCACACAAGTGAAATTGAGAGTTACTGGACAGAGTAAACCATTGCCAGCTTCTGCTGACCCATTGGTAGTGAGGTTGACAAGTGATGCTGCAAAGTAATAAGATACATGTAAATAATTTTCATGCTATTCAACAATAAGGATAAAAAAAGGTTGTTATTTTGTAGGACATAGAGGCATGTACCAATGTTACATTTTAACACTTCTACTAGAATTTTGTTAATTTTGTTAAGTGTTTTGTAATGAAACTACCGGGTAAAGCTTCTAGACATAGCCAGCTCACTGGCTGGACTCCTGGACATGGGACTCAGAGCTGTTATTTGAGTGGTGAAATTTGAATCCTACTTATCAGCTATGAATACTAATAAGGCCCACTTTTCCCTTTATATCTATTCATAATTCTCCTATACTTGTCCAAAAAGTTGATCTTCTTTTCAAAATGTTGCTTTCTGATAATATATTTAAGTCCTTAGCCTGTCTGTACTTTCCACTATTACTCAACATCACATTGTCCAAAGTGAAAAAAAAAAAAAAAATTTTCTGAAAGCTCTTTTCCTGCTCTTTCATTTAAATAGACAGAATTTGTCTTAGAAACATTAGAAGGGGGTTATGAGTCAGCAAGGTCATAACCCCCTCTAATTTGGCATGGCTAATAATACCAAATTCAGTAACGACATTAGTGTACTTACCTTTGGCAACTGTAGCAAAGCACAGTATACTGAAGATAATAAATTTACACATATGCCTAAAAGAACTATAAGAACATCATTATAAGATGTTTAAGGACAACACACAAGATGGGAAGGATCTTTAGGCATAGGTTCCAACTGCCACGAATCAGCCGTGACAGCCACAGAAATTGACCTTAATAATCTGCCACTGTAGGAATTACCCCTGGCCTATTGACAATAGGGAATCTTGTATGTAATAGATTGTCTGCTGATTATTTACTAGGTTGCCTCTGGTTATTCTATCACTCAGTGGTAATTGTTGGCTAGACTAACACCTACAAAAGAGTGTCTGATTAAAGGAGAACTGTATAAACTATAGTATTAGCAACTGCCTGAAGCAATCACTCATATTCTTACTGCATGGGGGGGGGGGGGGGGGGGGGGGGGGGCAGCAATTTTAATTATCCAGTGCACGTTTTTAAATACATAAAATTTGCAATTTGCACACCAGATACATATAAACCAGTTGCATGCATGCATGCATGCTGAGTCATAGCCAAGTTCTTTCCTTGAGAGTTTTTGTCACTGGTCAAGTGTTATTTTTATGGTTCTTGCTGCTTGACACTGAACTCCCCAAAGAACTCCTTACCAAATGCAAGAAGGCTATATACTATGTTTTCTTTGGGCAAGTAGAGCTCTATCATCATAATTGTCACATTAATAATATTCATGACTTAATTTGATCTTGGGAAGTTGGAACCTATGCTTTAGGCCATGTTGTGATTATATGCATGTTTTACTACATCTAAAGACTCAGGCATATTAAAGACTCAACTTTGGGGGAACTCTTCACTCCTCCAATATGAAAGTGAGTCTGATTTTATACCATAACCTGTTAGAACTCTGAGGACACACCCCTTTCACTGCAAAGTAGACCTGTCAAGTCTCACTCATTGGGAGTAATTTCCACTCATTTTGAGTCGGCTTTTACTCTTAAAGTCCCGACTAAAGTACTATTCTCGCTCTAAACTTCCTATTAAGTACACATTTTATATGGAATTTATAGAAAATTGCCTAAATCTCACTCATAGGCTAGTCAAACCTTGGCAGCTCTACATTTATGACTAGCTACTAATAGCTAGCTTGCTACCCTTTTAACTCAGCTAGCTACGTACCTTATTACTGGACCCTAGAGCATGAGATAGTAGCATGAACCACACCTATACTATACGATCGATGCCGGTCCCGGTTCCGTAATTTAACACTTTCACTGCGTTTGTCACGGCACCCGTGACACTATATAATAATTAAACTCGCAGTGCGTGAGTCACTACAGAGCGGTCGGTGGTGACAATACATTAACTACCACCCGTGCGTATGTCACGGCCTCCGTGACACGGTCGTCGTGGGTTAGAAAATGCTTCCTCCTGCCTCCGGGTAAATTTAATGAGGCTCATTATTTAAATAACTTTACCCACTAAGCCTTAGTCTACAATGAGGCCGCTGCATCATAAACGAAGCATCATAAACGCAACACATCTAATTTAATTGTGGTGTGTGGTTTTGTAGCATATAAAAGTGTGAAAATATGGACCTAGATGCAGTGTTGTTGGCCCTGTCAGACATTGACAGTTGTGGAGATGAGAGTGACTGTGAATGTGATGAACTAGAGAGGGAGAGTGAGAGTGGGAGGATTGGATGTGATTCTGACAGTGATAGTGGTTCTGACAGTGATGGTGGAACTGACAGAGACCTGGTAGCACCAACACCTATAATATCAATAACAATACCAGTGATGACCAGCAGCCCATGGAAAGAGGTAACAACCATAGACTCCCAACCTGAGCATCAGTACTTGGAGACACCTGGACCTTGTCTTCCAGATGATGTGGAACTAAAGGAACCAGAGGATTACTTCAGTCTTTTCTTTAGTGAGGAACTTTATCAGCTAATAGCAGATGAGACAAACCTCTATGCCCAGCTTCTCCGAGCTAATGAGAAACTGGAGGGACCTGTCACTACCAGAATTGAAGGCCTTCATCGGGTTAATTCTAAACATGGGCGTTATCAATGTACCTTCAATCCAAGATTATTGGTCAACTGACATAACAGGCAACATACCCTTTTTTTCACAGGTGCATATGTACTTCAACAATGGCTATGGGAGTAAAGTACAAAATATTAGCATACAGTGTTAAAATTTTAGGTTATGTTTCATACCATAGGTCATGAGTAGAGATTGCTTCCTACAGATACTGAGCTGTCTCCACCTTAGCCATCAACCTCCACCTGCTGGACAGCCCATAGGTAATCTCAAGATCCGGCCCTTGTTAGATCTTTTAACACCTAAGTTTGAGAGTCTCTACACCTTGGGCCAGAATATTAGCATTGACGAGTCTATGGTCCCCTTCAAAGGGAGGCTAAGGTAGAAAAAAAAAATTTTGTGAGCGCAATGTTTACATCTCTATAAATAGGTACAAGCAATACATCCCAAATAAGCCAAATGCATGGGGGATCAAGGCATATGTCCTTGCAGACAGTTGTTCTGGATACATTTCTTGGCTTCGATTATACCTTGGTGCCCAAACTGATATCCTCAACATTCCTGGCTATGGCAAGACTGAGCAAGCCATCCTCACTTTGATGGATGGACTACTTAGTAAAGGACACCATCTGTTCACAGACAGATTTTATACAAGCATACCCTTGCTGATGGCACTGGCCTCAGCAAGAACCTCCTACACTGGCACTATCAATAAGACCAGGAAGAATTTGCCACCCTCCCTTAAAAAGTTAAAATTGAAGAAAGGAGAGATGAGGGCATTTGAAAAAGATGGAAATATGATACTTGCATGGAGGGACAAAAGGTAACTTTGTTATTACGAGTCACACTAACAATAAACAACAGTAGGTCTTGTAATTACTATGAAAATCACCCTACCTGGTGTCCCATGTGTAGATGAATGTGACTCCAGCTGCCACTGGGATTTAATAATAGTCAGGCCACCCTAACAAGTTTTATTGTAACCACACCAAACTATTGACTATCTCTTATAGATACATCTACATGGCATCCAACACCTATGGCAATGAGTCAGCTACTATCCCTTCACGGGTGCCAGGGAGACCAAACAAAACAAAGCCAGTGGTTGTTATGAAATATAACTCAGCAATGGGAGGGGTAGACAAAGCTGACCAGCTAGCAGTGTACTACTGCTTTCAGCGAAAGTCGCTGAAGTGGTGGAAAAAAGTATTTTTCTGGCTATTGGAGACCTCTGTGGTCAACAGTTTTATAATTTATAAAGAACACAACACCACATGCAAAGACTCTCAACTCACATTTAGACGGAGGCTTGTTAAAGCTCTGGTGAAACACCTGGATCGAGTCAACGCCCTAGGCCAGGCAGACCACGGGTCAGTGACTCTATTGAGAGACTGCAGTCAGGAAAACACTTTCCAGCAAAGGGCACCACTAGACGTGACTGTGTCGTCTGCAGTGAAAGAAGTAGTGGTGGTTCTAGACACATGACTCCCTTCTACTGCCAGACATGTTCAAATCACCCACCACTTCACCCAGACAAGTGCTTTCAGCACTATCACACTGCCCCTTCAGTGAAAAGGCTTAGGGAGATGTAAAACATAGCTACACAATATTTATTATTGTATCCAATATCTTATGTTACACTATAATTGTTATTGTTACCTCCATATTCTTGTACATGTCCTACATTGTCACCCTGGACACAAGGTGTGAAAACCTTTTATCATCTAGCTACAACCATTACAGCATGTAACTAAGGTAAGTACAGCCTAAACTAAGTATACTTAATCAACACACACACAACCATGTGGAGCTTATCCAAGGGTACGGTAACTTCTTTAGCAGTAGTAAGCTAACTAGCTACTTCACTAAAAAAAGCTGGCAGCTGGTAAAATGTGTTTAGTGAAATAGCTAGTTAGCTAACGTATTACATCTAATCTAAAGTGTGATCTGCAGCTTAGTATGCCACTATGTCCTTGGATAAGCTCTAGAAGTTACCTACAGCCATAGCCACTAAGCAAAATGGCTGGTAAAAGTGGAGCTAGATAACGTTTTCAATGGTTTAGTAAATTTGCTAACTAGCTAGGCAATAACTAGGACACACTTTAACTTACAAGCAATCGAGACCTCCTGTGACTTCTTCCATCTTTTGTTGAAGTGCAGTGGCCACGGCAAGACGATCTAAAGATGTAGCAGCCAGAAAAGCAGCCCTTACAAAGAAAGGCCCTTACTGCTGACTTCACTGGAAAATAATTGACATAAGGCATCCAGTAGAATTCGGGTCTGGGCACCCACATATTCTTTTACCCTTGATGTTCTCCGGACATCTATTGTGGCAGCCCCAACTTATCAAGTTCTCGTTGACCTGCCTCTATATATACCTGCGCTGACGTCAGCTTGCTAGTGACCGGGGGGCCGGGGGAGAGAACAACTGAACAACACTGAACACGCGAAATTTGATCATTCTAAATAAAGCCTTCTTATAGAAAGATGATGGGGCTGCAGTGCATTTTTGCAATATTAGCCATCTTTTTGTTTGCGTTAGCTCAGCCACAACAGGGAGCCAATAGTTTCTCTGGAAATCTTGACCCCATTGAGCAAGAAGAGCCGACCATGGCTTCTAAGGATAGAGATGGTGGTGATGATGTAAATGCAAATGAAGTGCCCTTGTCTTTCTCTAGTGGAAATATATCAGAACCTACTGGTGTACCTGCATCAATGCCAATAGACAATCAAAGTGAAGAGAATGCCAGAACTAATTCAGAATTACTTAGCTCACAGCCAGAACAACTTGATGGTAAAAAGAAGAAGCAGCCAAGGAAGAAGGCCAGTAAACCGCTACCAAAGGCTCAATCTGTTGGATTTAAACCACCAGAGGAGGAGGAGCAGGAGGTGATACAGGAAATCAAAGTGGACAAAGAAAAACCTGTAGTGAGATTTATTCCTGACCTTCCAGCAAGGTGTGTAGCTATTACTTTAAGCCGTGTGCCCAATAATGATAGATCTTATACCTTCATTCCATGCTAATGGTCAAGCTATTTGTACTCCCTACACAGTCACCTCCTGTTTACTTTAATATGCATTCACCTTGAAGTGTTTTTTTACCTTCATCATTGCAGTATCATCCAACCTGGTCGAATGATGAATGGTTCCTGGTATATCATGGTGAGGACAAGTATTGTAACTAATATGAGCAGCATTCATTTAATGAAGTGGAGGAACCACCTGTAGTTAGCAGTGATGAAAAACTATATTTCTGTAATTTTTAGTTCCCTATAATTATTGTAGGAAACAAAAGTTTAGGTAAAGGATGATACAATATCTATATAGCAAGGAAGTTTTGCCTGTGAATCTTATTTCCTGGTGCCATTTATTTTTAAGAATCTCTTGAGTTCACTCAAGCCTTAGCAAACTCTAACTGTGGACAGGCCATTGTTTCATAGTTCAGTACTTCATCCCCAGCGATGGTATCATAAGCAAGTATACCAGTGTGTCTTTGACCTGTGACTCCACTTATTAATGACAATCTAGCCACATGTGCTGAACTAAAACTGAATTCTCATGTTAATAGGATTAGAAATGTGTACTGTCCAATTGACCACCAACTACCTGGACTTATAATAGCTGTATTATGACCCTAGTTCTATTTGTGATGTCATGTTTCTCCAAAAGAATGCTCATTAATATTCTCCTTGCAAGAATGCACTGATTTATCTATTTTTATTTGTGCAGTTATACGCTACCTGGTGTGTGCATAGTCAAGCTGCCTTGCCGGAGTTTCTGCAAGCCATTCAATATATTGTGGACAACAATATCACTGGACTTGTTGTTGGAAAGATTGACATCACTAAACACAATGGTATCCCCTAATATACCACGTAGATATATCACTCAACACAATGGTATCCCCTAATACACCACATAGATATATCACTAAACACAATGGTATCCCCTAATACACCACATAGATATATCACTCAACACAATGGTATCCCCTAATACACCACATAGATATATCACTCAACACAATGGTATCCAATTTTCTATATATTCACTGTTGAAAAGTTAATTATGATCTCATTATTATAGTGAGAATATAAAACTTGATTTAGAATACAAAGTGTTGCTGAGATTAGTGAAAAATAAAATGCCTTGAAAATAAACCAGATCTATGACATGACTACTAATTACATGACTTTGATAAAAGATCTAGACAAGCATAGTTGCCAACTAACTGTCCTGAACTGTTCAGGACCAGTTTTGTCCTTAATCAGATCTGGTACTGCATGTTGATGGTCCACCTTTTGGACTTTAAACCCCGGGATTGTAGTTAACTGTAGCTTATTGAAATTACCAGCTCATTAATATGGTGAGGCCTGATCTTAATGTTGTAAGGACAGCAATACTCATTAATATGGTAAGGCCAGCAGTGCTATAGATCTCATTAATATAATGAGGCCAGTGGTATTATAGACGTGATGAGGATAACAATACTTAATATTATGAGGCCAGTGGTACTGTAGACGTGATGAGGACAGCAGTGCTGTAGACCTCATTAATATAATGAGGCCAGTGGTACTGTAGACGTGATGAGGACAGCAGTGCTGTAGACCTCATTATTCACCTTAATTTTTTTATTGATGTTGTATGACCTCACCTAATAGTGAAAATATAGAACTTGTTTGGATCATAATAATATCTACTATGAAGATTAGTGAAAATAGATCAATAGTTAGTGGGATACTGTACAGCATTTATACAGAACACTTCACAATATCTGTCCAGTGATATTGACTCTCTATCATTAGATGTCGCTAAGCATTTCAGAGTGAAGAGCACACCAACAGTATTATTGTAAGTAAGTACTTGAGTTGTGTGTGTATAGCATATCAATGTTTAAACCTATGTCAAGGTAAATGTATGATATTGGTACGAAAACACTTGTGCACATTCACACTGAAACCCAGCAACTAAAGTAGTTTATTCACGTGCCACTATGCCAGGCTGTTTTGTAAAAATTTAACTCTTCCATAGTCTTGATGATAAATTTTGTTTGATTTCAGGTTGTGTGTAATTGCAATGTGGTCTTTATTTGAAAATCTATAATTTTTTGAAGTTCATATTGTAAAATATTGTTGTTTTATATTCCGTCAGCTTCAAAGATGGGAATCGATACACTTATGACTACCCTGTGGTTGACAATACCAGCCTCGTGAATTTCATGATAAATATTGTGATGTGAGTACTAGACAACTTTTCACATTATAGTAAATAAAAACTTTGTCATCATTTCACAATCAGACTCTGATTAAGATGATCCCAGGGTTAATGGTACAGACATGTGGACCACTAGAACATATTACTTCATACTCTGATATAGATGATCCCAGGGTTAAAATGGTACAGACATGTGGACCACTAGAACATATTACTTCATACTCTGATATAGATGATCCCAGGGTTAAAATGGTACAGACATGTGGACCACTAGAACATATTACTTCATACTCTGATATAGATGATCCCAGGGTTAAAATGGTACAGACATGTGGACCACTAGAACATATTACTTCATACTCTGATATAGATGATCCCAGGGTTAATGGTACAGACATGTGGACCACTAGAACATATTACTTCACACTCTGATATAGATGATCCCAGGGTTAGTTGTACAGACATGTGGACCACTAGAACATATTACTTCACACTCTGATATAGATGATCCCAGGGTTAGTTGTACAGACATGTGGACCACTAGAAGGTTCACTTCTTGATATTATAACTTATAAATAGGTGGCATTATTAATTCTTTCAGAGGGAGAGAGAGAGAGGAGAGGACACAGTGGCTTATTACAGCGTGCTGTTTTATTACCAAAATGACTACTGCATTGAAAGGGGGTGGAATAATATGTATTGTGTCTATTGTTTTAGGTCATCTATTCCTGAAATGAACACTACTAGTGCATTGACTGCTCTCAAAAAGAATCATTCAGTGATATTTTTGATAGTTTATGATGAGGAGATAGATCGTGACTGGCATGGCATTTTCATGAGACAAGCTCGAGACAAAATCCTCAAGGCAAAATTTGCTTTTACTACTAAACCAGAAATTGTTGAGGTATATAACATTTATTTCTACCAAACATGCTTCTGTTTTAGCACCAGAACATGCTTCAGCATTTACAGACTAGTTTGTTCAGCACCAGTTAGATGTGATATGTAGTGTTGTGTATATGTATACATACAGTACATATATAGTAATGGTGATATAAGTAATGTGATACTCAATTTGAAGTGTGTGTGATGGCATGAAGCTACTAAGGGAGGAATTTGCTTTCTGTATCTGATGGCATGAAGCTACTAAGGGAGGAATTTGCTTTCTGTATCTGTGGCCCTTGTCCTGTGGCTAATGTGTGGGAGGAGGATACTTAATCAAAGATTAGTCCTCTGGTATTCACTTGGGACTTGAGAGCCACTACTAATCTCCTAAGATCTTCTATCTATATAGTTCTCCCTCTGTTACTACAGGCCTGTCAACCCTCAAGATTTTACCTTGAGACTCAAGATTTTGAGCCCATACTCAAGGTCTCAATGGACATATCAACATTCCTCAGGGGAAACTGGCAATGACCACTGCTTTTTCAGATTGACTGCTTTTTTTGTGAGCTAGCTATCTCATCTTGCTTTGTATTTTACATGTTGCATGCATTAGCTAATGGATTAGTGCATGACACCTAAATTTGTGCCAGCTATTAGCTAGCTTCTCTGCCTATGTGGTGCTGCTGCTGAGGAGTTGCAGTCTTGCAGCTATGGCTGAGAGATTTGATGATGTCTGGTAGTGATAATCTGGGTGAACTTTCACCAAAGAGAGCAAAGTACAGATATAAGTATGAAACCAAGTAGGTATTCAAAGGATTGGAATCAAAGTGACCATCTATTCCTCACAAACCCCATTACTTTCCACAATTATTTTGATGAAAATGGATTTCAACAGCACACCTCCAGGTTTTCACTATGAATTCAAGGTTTTTTTCACTGACCTCAATATTTTTTACCAAATTAGGTTGGCAGGCCTGTTACTAGGGGAATTAGCTAATGATGGGGACAACCCAAAACTATGGAGATATTTCCCAAAAATTGTTCTGTACGTGAGTAACTCAGAGACCAACACTCACTCTTACTAATCTTACTAAATAGTAAACCAGAAACTAACATAGTTTGTACATCACTAAAACTGAAAATAGAGCTCACCTTACTGAGCCAGCACTTGAGACACACTGCAGAACTCTAGAACAGTGTGCATAGAGCTCGCCTTACTGAGCCAGCACTTGAGACACACTGCAGAACTCTAGAACAGTGTGCATAGAGCTCACCTTACTGAGCCAGCACTTGAGACACACTGCAGAACTCTAGAACAGTGTGCATAGTGCTCGCCTTACTGACACACTAGAACAGTATGCGATACTCATAAGCACTAGCTAACAGCTAAGAGGGCAAGTTGAGTCCTAATATAATATATTGGTGGCAAGAGATTCTAAGTATTAATTGACACTGGGTAAGATACTAGTTCACTTACTTTTCCTCTTATTCTAATGTCTTGAACTTGGTAAAGGTACTACTCAAGTATCATACCAGCCCCTCTCCCCTCCCCCCCCCTCCCCCTTTCCAGAAGGTTTCTGGAAATTGCTAAAGACATTTTAAACAGTTACATTTTATTATTAGTTCTTTGAATTGTGTAGCAAGGATGCAAGTATGGACCACATTATACCAATGACCTGACATGACCTGACATGACCTGATGTGACCTGATATGACCTGACGTGACCTGATATGACCTGACGTGACCTGATATGTCCTGACGTGACCTGATATGACCTGACATGACCTGATGTGACCTGACATGACCTGACGTAACCTGCATTTTTTTACTTATCATTACAGGAATACAATTTCACGATGCTTCCATCAATAATAGTGTTGAAGGATGCAAGTGTTTTTAATTTCAAAGGTATGTATTTACGTGCATATTGTTCTAACTCATACAGTGTTTTCAAAAGAGGGAGATTCTTTTCCATACATTGACTTCTATTTATAGAAAGAGATCTCCCTCACTCTAAGACCTGGTGGTGGTGGTGGTGGTGGTGGTGGTGGTGGTGGTGGTGGTGGTGGTGGTGGTGGTGGTGGTGGTGGTGGTGGTGGTGGTGGTGGTGTGTTGTAGTCAGAGTGTGATATAGAGTATTCTAGTTACTCTATTGATTATTGATGCTGCATCATGATTGAATTTATTGCAGATACTCTATCTCCTTATGCTCTATCGAAATGGATTCTTCTGGAAAAGTATGTGACTGAATCTGTTACTATAATTATCATGATAATCCTTTTCTGAGGCTTCACAAATCAGGACCTATTTCACGAAATGAATGAATAAGTAGCTATTATTGTTGTTGTTGTTGTTGTTGTTGTTAATATTATTATTATTACTACTGTACACTAGATATTCTTATTTCGTATAATATGTTGCTGAAGAATATTAATTAATTTTTCTGTTTATTATTTTATAACAGGGATGTAGCTTTCCCAACAGTAAATATGTCTAATCTCCGAAAGTACCTTCATCCAGTGTTAGGTAAGCACAGGGCGATACTAGATGTATGCTTAAGATTACAGAGGTGTGCTTGAGATTACAGAGGTGTGCTTGTCTTGACATTCCAGTCACATGTCTCTATCTTTAAGTTGACAGCTGCGATAGAGCAGCTGCATGACTGGTGATTGGGTGTGGCATTTTTAGCGTATTATGAGACTATAACATTTGGTGATTTTTATTCGGGTAATTTGACGGTAATTTGAAGGTTGGGGCTTTTATCCCAGTAATTTGAAGGTCATTGAACACATGGTTCAGAGGCACACTCTGTACTTGTTTATGGGACATGCAGCTAACTTTACAGTAGTATGGTGTATGGGTGTGTAGATAATGTCCTTGTGATCAAGTGTTTGTTAGTTTATCTCTGCGTTGTTAATATTTCTGGTAGGGACCAAGTGGATGCAGTGGATGTTAGATATTAATCAGTACATGGTAAAGGGTCTTCACATGTAATTATTGATCCACCCACTCATCAAAATGGCAGTATGATTGCCTGCAAAACAGTTTATAGTGGAAGGAGTGATTCTAGTGCATATTATTAGAAATAGTGTCTATGTATATCCATAAGTCCATAGGAGGAATCCAATGAAAATATTGAAGTGAATTTTTTTTTCTATGTCCCTTTACCTATTGAAAACAGTGAAAGTTAATTGGATCTCTATGGTACATCATGTTAGTGTGTACTTAATTGATGTGAGTCTGGGGTTGGCTCTGCTCCCCAGCTGTGGTTGGCTCTGCATTAGGGGTTGGGGAAATGTGCTCCAAAATCTACCTATTATTCTATTCCTAAATTCTCCCAAACCTGCCTATTATTCCCTGAGTCCTGCCCATTATTCTCAAGTTATGCTCACAAAATTTAATTGTAAATTAGTGATAGTTATATTGCAACATAATCGATGCTTCTATATAATCTTGAAGACTGGCTTCTTGTTGTTCATTAAATGAGTTCTTAAGTAATGAATAAACTCGCTCTGATTGGGCTGAGGACTTAATGATCATGTGATTCATGTATAATGGATATTAACAAGCTAGTGGTAGGGTATAGGCCTATACCTATCTCATCTGCCACTGCCAGCAGTGCTATCAGGGCAGCTGAGCTGGCAGCATTGTAGCTCAAACTCACCGAGTCAAGTCCATTATTCTCAAAATTTTGTCTATTATTCTCAAATTATGCCTGATGCTTTGGTACTCCTATTATTCCCAAAATTATGCCGGCATATTTCCCCAACCCCTACTCTGCATTCCCTGTTCTGTGGTTCCCTGGCTGTGGCTTGCTAGATGTGCTAGCTCTGTGGTTCCTTGGCTATGGTTTGCTGTTACCTAGATGTGCTAGCTCTGTGGTTCCCTGGCTGTGGTTGGCTCTGTTCCCTGATGTGCTAGGCCTGATGACCTGGTTGCTTGCTTGCTGGAGACAAACTCCCTGTATGCTAGAATTTTTTAGAGAATCTTAGTCAAGGTTGTCTTTATCAATTCCTTGTTACCCACCACTGCAGTGGCTCTCTCTCTGTCATCCTCATTGTCTAAAGGTATCACTTGGGTCTTCTACTCTGTAGATTTTCTCAATTCTTGATCATGATCATTGGTATTCCATCCATAATCCAGTCCAGGATTCTGGTACCCCATATGTCAGTCTTTGGTCCAACATTACCAGTGTTTATCCCTCACCTAATGTTCAAACATACACATGACTACCCTTTATCTAAAATATGACATGCTCAGTGAATCTGTTGAGAAATGTGTAAAGCTACTTCCCTAGTTGCACCCATTAGTGATGGATTCCTACATAGCTTAGACCTTGAAGAATAACATGTTTAAAGATGAGGAGATGACAACAATTTATTGAAAATGAAGAATGATGGAGAATATTTTTTTGCTATGGAGGACTATTACAATCCCTTACATAAAGAGTGCTATTGCACTCTCATCCTAAAAGTTTTCATTTGTCTGTTACACAGAGAGAAATAATGGTGCCTAATTAGCCAGTACTTGCAGAGTGTTTCGTTGTAGGCTACATTATATAATGTTCCCTGCACATTTAGGTCGGAGGTTAGCTCTTCTTGCTGTGACTGAGGATCCAAATCATCGCACTTCAGTTGAGAAGAAGTAAGCATATAATATGTATGCAAACTAAACAACTTATAGTTTGGGGTGCAATGGTCCCAATCATTTTAAATGGAAGCATAAACTATAAGGTTATTTCCTGTAGTTTCAGACATTACCAGATTTCCTGTAGGTTCAGACATTACCAGATTTGGTTGGTTCTTTGGTAGAGTACATCATGCACTTTGAAAAACTTTATAGAGAAATGTTTACATTGAAATATTCTGTTGTTTAGAGCAATTGAAGTGATCAAGAAACAGGCATATGGCAGGCAACTACATCAGTAAGACCACGTATGGTTACGTATCTCTACTCTCTGTAGTTTGGTTGTTGTGATTCAGGGGTCCAGTCTTGCTCTATATGGTGTAATAATAGGAAATGTGATGGTCAAATAGTTGGCAACCTGCTCTTTGAAACCTTGGAAACTATTATTTTGGTACAAATAATAATATTATTGATGAATATTGTTCACACTAGAAAGTTCCAATATTGTCTTCTAGAAGGTGGAGTGATTCCAGAGTTACTAATGAGAAGGTAAAATCATCTCTTCCAGTCTATACTAAAGCTAAATCCATTACCAACACAGTTCACTAGGAGAATTCCCGTTTTTCTTTGTGTTTGAACCATACACAGGATACTACTACCTATTCCAGGTATGTACATTATACTCTCATGTGTGTACGCCTTTGTAACATCTTCTGTACACATCTGACTAGCCTGGAGAAAAGAGAGGAAGTATTTCAGATGGAAGTATTAATCGATTTCTCTCAGATATTAATAATGGGAAGGAAGAGGTATGAAGTCAATGCAAATGTTAGGGATAGTGGGTAGCATAACAAGCTCATGTGTGTTAGGTTGCATGCAGAGGCAGGCCAAGTAGCCCTCTATTAGTACCAATAGAGAACATGTGTGTTAGGTTGCATGTAGAGGCAGACCAAGTAGCCCTCTATTAGTACCAATAGAGAACATGTGTGTTAGGTTGCATGTAGAGGCAGGCCAAGTCACCCTCTATTAGTACCAATAGAGAACACGTGTGTTAGGTTGCATGTAGAGGCAGACCAAGTAGCCCTCTATTAGTACCAATAGAGAACATGTGTGTTAGGTTGCATGTAGAGGCAGGCCATGTAGCCCTCTATTGGTACCAATAGAGAATGCTACCCATTCTTTAAGCTAGAAAAAACTACTTGGCAATTAAACCAAGAACTTTATATTAGCCATTGTTCAAGGTCAAGGATTGAAGTAACTCCATTCACATGAATGGAGTTACTCCTTCACTAGGACATAATAGATATAGCTAGCTACTGTGGAAATATATTCCAGTCTTAATGGAATCCTACCTCTAGTGATGGTTATGATGTGATTGTTATATTGTAGCCTCAAGGTGGCGTCACCATTACTGACCATATTATTCACGTAAGTATCTAACTACGGCTGTAGTTTATGAGAACTGAGCTAATTGTAATGACGGCTGTAGTCATCCTATTAAGAGGGTTTTTTGGGGTAGGTATAAGCAAGAAAATCTCTACAAGATCTGTTTTAATGATGTAAGATGTTGAAAGATCTTAATTAGATCTTGGCTGATGAAAAACCTTATGTAAGATGATTTTAAGATCATGATAAGATCATTTTTAATCACTCTAATATTTTAGCATGATCTTGAATTACCTTTGCATAAAGCTGTATAAGATCAGGATAAGATCTTAGCATAATCTAAGCATGATCTTGTTAGAATCTCTCAGTACACTTCTAGCAAGATCTGCATAAAAGCAAGGACAATATCTTAACAGGGTCTTGTCCAGCAAGTTGGTTGTCAGATGCAAATACAACTTGTGGTTTCTTCTTAATAGTATTGAGTAAGTAGCCACTAGCAACCAACTTGAAATTTTTGTAAATGATATGTCAGATCTGCATCAATGTATGCATAAGATCTGTGTGTAAAACAGCCTATATTAAGATGAGGTTGAGATCTTACGACATTGGGTCAGTTAAGATCTTTCCATTTGCTGGAGTGGAACAATCTGCTCAGGAAAATACCTATCTGCAATGGCCAAATTGTAGGTGCTATCAATGATGTTAGAATAGTCAATGATGTTAGAATAGTCAATGATGTTAGAATAGTCAATGATGTGTTGTGTTGCAGCCAGAGCTGTATCAGAAAATGGCTGAAAAAGTTTTTGATACGTATTTTAAGGATGATATTCAATTGTATTTCAATGCATGCTTTACTGGAATATGAACACACTTTTGAAGCATACTGTCTGCTGAAACAGCAACAAGCAAAGTTTCTTCACTTTGTAGATATACACGTCAACACACCTTGCAGCCTTTGATCAAACATTCAGTAACACTATTTTAAAGTTGGAAAATCGTTATTTTCATTATTACTTGTAAACATGACATACCAAAACGTAGGAGTTGGTGAATTCCAACTTTTTTACCTCGTTAACTATTACTAAATCCAACATGTGGCTATTCTTATTCGTATTACAATTGCCTTGCAGTCCACTCAATGTGAATAACCAAGTTAATGTGTAGTAACTTATATCATCTGCATACTGCAAGGTCATAAACGTTGACTGTTACAGTATCTTATAAAACCCCACCCACTTCATTATGAAGTCATCCAGTGAGGTACTTCATTACTCAAATTGCTGACCTGACATGTGTGAATCACACTTCTTTCATTCAGAGATGAAATATTTTGTGGTCAAGTCATAGCTGTCCACATGTAGGGACTTATTTTTTCAAGACCTTGTGCTTGAGTTATTTTCTGTGTGCTAAAGCTTTCTCTTAGTGAAAATAGCCATGTCTTCTAAAAAACCAACTAGTGGAAGAACTAAGAAAGTCCCTCTAAGACTGAGGGATAACGGAGAACATATTTCTAGAAAGTCTAAAAGTAAGTTTATTTATTTATTATTAATGTGAATTAGAAACTGATAATTTTCTGGTGCTCTATAGAGTGGTGCAGAATTGTTTGTTCAGAAGATGAGGAGGTTGCTAAAAATCTTGAAATAGAATCATATGATTATGTTACTGATGATCTATGTGTTGGCAATGAGGTGGTATGGCATTGTAGAGGTAGTCCTTACACTGTAGTAGTGAAGAGTTCCTTGGTAAGCTTAGGTGGAATCAGAAAACTATGATGGAAATACTCTTTGTATTCTAGGTGAAGAAAGGCCTCTGTATACCCAAAAAAGAACATTATTCAGAAGATAGTGTCATTGAAGAGGATAATCCACCTCCACCAAAGGTAACACTACCCTTTCATACTTCATCATGTTGCCTCCTATCATCTTGTACCTTGCTCTTTACACTTGTGCCAAGTTACTACTCAACACCCACCCACTATCCCAATATGTGGATACCAAACATAACTGGCACCTGACCGTGGGAGGGGGGGGGGACCTAGTTAACTTTAGGGGGGTTGAAAAGGAGGATATAATGGAGGACGGATTAAGGGATGTCACAATCCTATGATTAAGGCTCCAGCGGAATAGAAATCTTCATCGTGTAATATTCTTTAAATCTTAGAAAGCTGTTATTGTGGTGAAGAAAAGTGTACCCTCAACGAGCACCAGCAATGATGTCAGTGGTAGAGAAGATGCTGATAGCATGACAGGAGCAAGTAATAAGGTACTACATTAAAAGCCACAATTCATGTTTAGATAGCCAGTGAAACCTCCAAATAAGGGGCAAATTGGGACCAGCTCATTTGTGTGGAGGCTGTCCTCTTTATGGAGAAGTTAAATTTCACTTTGATTAACAAATCATCTTGATGTAATTATTCTAGAGGGAAATTATTCAGATTTTGTTTTTACTTTTATAGGATGTGAATTCAACTTTAAAAGAATTAGTGGCTGAATTTTTAGCCAAAAGAAACTCAAATCCTGCTGAAATAGAAATGGAGGATCAGGCAACAAATGTAAGACCTAATTCACTCATTATGAGATGGCCTTAATCTTCTTATGCAACTCTAGATCTACTTCAAAGAGATTATGCTGAAGATTGACAAGATTGACTATAGACTTAGTAACATTGAAAAAAAACTGAAATCGGTAATTCACTTCTCTCATCACAAGTAGATATAGATACCTGGGGGGGATTTTAGATTTGTGGGTGGGAGTGGGTGTATTATATATCCTGTGAAAATATATATTCACCCAAAAAATGCTGGGACTTTCCTTATTTATTACCTTTTGAGATGTTGAAATTGTTGCAGAATGAACATCATACCAAAAGTAAAGGGAAAATGTATGAGATTATTGAAGATGACGATGACAGTGAGGATGATGATCAGGATGGGAAGTATATTTTGGTAAGTACATTGAAGTTGTGCACATTGGAACTACCCATAAATAGCCTCTTTAAATTGGTTATCATCAACACACCTGGTTCATTGAAATTTGTGAGGTTTTTTGTTCTCAGAGTGCAAAAGCATAGGTACACATGTGTACTTGAGTGGCCACAGGGTTGGCACAAGGTGGTTGGATCTACAAATAGAGTTAGTGAGGAGGCCAATTTCATGGTAATAATGTTCCCGGATGTCCAGAACCTATTCAGATAACAAATTTAGACCAACGTAATAATTCAGGGGATGATCCATGGGGGTGAATAGGGTGACATGTCACCCTCCCTCCTTTTAATTTTAATGATATTCATAATTTTTATATGTGGTATAATTATATCAGCAACAAGAAAACTGCTAATAGTCATTTTCTATGGTAAAGTTGTCACAAACTTCTTGAATATCTATTGAGTATTGGAAATAAGTGGGCATGCGTTTTCTGATTCACTTGAAAAGGTCACCCCCTTTAAGAATTTTCTGGATCAGCCACTGTAATTACTATAGTGGAATCCCAGACTAAAGACAATAAGCAACATTTTGGTCCAAGCTGCAAGTTCAAAGTCCAAAGTCCAAAAATTGACAAAGTTAGAAGAGATCATCCATTATAAAGAGATTGTGCTGACATGGGTTGCCTTTTTCTCTGAGGGATGAGAGGTGATATGTACATATGTTTCAAATGTATTCATTCATTTCAACAGGAAAATGGAGTAAATTTATTAATGCTCCGGGCAGTCAGTGTAGACAAATATGCCTTGGCTCTTATGAATGCCCTCTTCAGTGAGGAAGAAATGGCTTGGTCATGCTTCGTGGAGTCGAAGCGATCGACTAAGAAGTCGCTCAACAAAGAAAAAATACAGAAAATGAAAGGTAAAAAGTTTTCTTTGTTTGTATGACAGTCTCATCAGCTTGTATGTTTCTGAATGCTGTAGAGTGTATTGACAAAATATTTGGGAAAGGCTCCTTTGTGCGAAACCAAGGAATAATCATGAGGAAGTGTAATCAAAAATGCATTGATATTAATAGAAGATTGAAAAATAGTGGAGGATCGAATGAGAAGACATCAAACAACTCTCAAACAGCAATGTCTTTATATTCTGTCAAAAATGATCATATGTACTTATAAGATTTTGGCATAACTTCTAATGAGATCTCAAGATCCAAGTAGGATCATAGATATATATTATGGTCTGCTTAGATCTTACTATGATCTTGACTAGATCTTATTTAGAAAATATTTCATGTCCCTATCTTAATAAGATACAATCTTATTTAAGATCTTACTAAAGGTTTTTTGCTGGAAGCTACTAACCCCCACCCTTCCAACCTGTACTGTAATTGGAGCAGTAATTGGCCCCCTGTACTTGTAATTGATTAACTGGTGGAGCAAATTTCCAAATGGTAGTAGGGTCAGAGTTCAATGATGTTATGATTTTTTATGCAGGTATATCACATTGGATATGCAATAGTGCAGGTAATAATATTATAGTTCACATGTTATAGTGTGGATTTATACCACTCTGACATATGGGGGGAAGGAAACAGCGTACCTTGTAGAGAGGCTCTCCTTAACATAAACCAGATGATACATTTGTATATAGCTGTCCTTTTGTTATTAAGAAGTGTCCTTTATTGGAAGTTCTACACATAATAACTATACTGCATAACAGTAACTATAAAATTAATATTGATGATAATAATATCCACATAGACCATGATAGCCCACAGACCCTACCTCAGCATGATTACTGGACTGAGTGTACTTGGTGTCATCAGCTTCTACACAATAGTGTGCTGGCAAAATTATTTGAACAGACCTACTGCAGCTCAAATTCGGTCAAAGAAGGCTATCAGAGCAAGAAAGAGGAAAGAGGAGTTAGCCAGGAGGAAAGAAGAGGCTTCTCTAAGAAGAATTGCTGACAAAGAAATGACTGTGTCTAAATATAGGGACTCCAAAAACCTCATTCAGAGGAACATTAGGAAAGATGCAGTTGAAGAAATGAATAAAACTGACAACCAGGAACCTGATGTTGAGGATGATTCTGAAAATTAGGAATTATATAGCTCCATTTTTTAATTGTCAGACACATTTAATAATTATTACAATTTTGGAGTTAATGTGTCTTTTTATTTAATACACTATATTATTGATGTGGTAGGAAAATAAAGATGAGGATGATGATGATGATGACAATAATAATAAATGTGAAGATCCCAAGTTAAAATCAAACGACCCGCATAATTTAACTTTTCGCGAAAATCGCATTTTAATTTTACTGTTTCATTTAACCGAGTGATTTAAATTTTACTCTTGTGTTAAGTGGCTAAAATGGACACTTGTTCATTTGATGTTGTCTCTGCAACTTCTGCCCTCAGCACTACCGTGTTTTCTGCTTCTGATCCTGGGAATAGCAATGGGTTTATTAGCCCGGAGTCATTCTCTAGTGATGTCTCTGTGAGCAGCCTATCATCTCAGCAATGCCGACGGCAGATTGTTAAGAAAAATTATATGTTAGGCAAGAGAAAGCGACCAATGATGAAGGATTGTGTTGTGGCCCCTGCTATTGAAGAGCCAGCGCCACGTACAGACGCACCTAAGTGTGGAGTTTGCCATGTAAGTCTTAGGGAGGTAGCTGATACCTTTAAGAGTATGAAGCATAGTGGAAGTGCACTCAAGAAGAGAAAATTACATCCTCCTAAAAAAAGAAAAAGTATTGATTCTTATAGGGATGTATCGGCACAAAATGCATGGCTACTTTCAAATGTGTATGATGTGAGAGGTAACTATATATTCTGCCAGGAGTGCATTAGATATTACCTGGGTGTTGGGAAACAAAGACTGTCTAGGCTTCGCCGTGTCAAAGTTACAACAAGCCAAATGCCCACTGTACCTATGACTAAAGGAGAAGTGAGTACCAAGAAACTTGAATCAAGGGTTATAATGCCAGGTGAAATAGCACTAGCCTTTAAAAAGTGGTGGAGTTCAATCAGTGATGATACTCTGGTTCAAGTTAATAACCCAGTTGGTGTCCATGGATTATGTGGAAAAAAATCGAATAATGGTAAGGAAGAGGTGAAGGAAGCGTTTTTTACAATCACAGCCCAATGGCCGCCAAGCTGAAAGCTATGGCCCTCAGTTCTATTTCGACTCTGTGTTTACCCGCTTTGATAAGCCTAAAAAGTCATGCAAAAATTTTTCTGAAATGTGCCAACGTTCTGTAGTTGCCACTTTTAACAGTGTTCAAGAGAAGCTAGGTAAGGGGACTTGTTCTAGTGCCACTGCTTTATCATGGTTGAAAGAAAATAGGCCTAAAACTTCTATCTCGCCACAAAAACTTGATTATTGTGATTTGTGTGTGGAGTACAAAGAACAAGCTAAGCGGTATCGCCAGATAGGAAACAGGTTGCGTGAATCTGGTAATGCATCAGAAACAGAGGTGGATGCCAACTATTCTCTTGCAAGTAGCTATGATCAGTTATTACATGAACACAAAGAAGATGCTCAAAATGTTTTGGATCACTATCGCACTATTATCAAGGAGTGCTCAGAAACATGGAAACTTATTGTACAACTAACTAAACAGGATCCTGCCTCACTTACTGCTGAAGAAGTAGAACAGCTGGCCAGCCTAAAAAGGAATTTCAGTGTAGTAATATCTTTTGATTACCAACAAAATAAGAACCTGCCTCATTGGGGTTATAGTCCCCAACCAGGTGAAACTTATTACAAGATGAAATTAACATGCAATGTATTTGGAATTGTGGATCATCGCAGTGACCATCATGATTTCAGTACTGTATTTATATGTGATGAGCGTGCATCTGGTCCAAAGTCTGCCGATACAACAATCTCATTTCTGGATCGCTATGTGCATCAGTTGCCATCATGGATCAGTGGTTTGACCTTGGTTGCTGACAATGCTGGCACTAATAAAAACTATTATCTTTTGTCTTGGGCTATGGAATTAGTGAGAAAGAATAAATTCAAACAAGTATGGATTCTGTTCTTGATACCTGGACACTCAAAATTTTCTCCTGATATCCTTTTCTCTAAAATTGGGAACACCTTTAACTGTCATGATGTATTCACTGTACAGGAATTGGCTGGGCTAGTAGAGCGTTATGCTCTATGCCTGGTCTCTGATAATGCATCAATATTTAGGTGGAGGGACTATTTGTCAAGTATCTATCTTTCCTTTGATGGAATTAAAACTTACCATGATTTTCGAATTAAGCGTTCTCTGGATGGACAGTCCAAGCTTATGTTTCGGGAAAGGCAATACACAGGATCGTACCATACTGATTGTACCAAGTTAAGGGAGATTGGTTTGGCTAGTGATTTGCTTTTATCTCTTGAATGCTACTCCCCCCTTAAACTGAATAAAGAAAAGGTGGCTCATTTGAGCGATATGTATGATAAATACATTCCTGTGAATAGACGACTCCCCTGGCTCCCACCTCCTCAAGTTAT
Organism: Diacarnus erythraeanus; assembly: GCA_964016965.1. Lineage (NCBI taxonomy): Eukaryota > Metazoa > Porifera > Demospongiae > Poecilosclerida > Podospongiidae > Diacarnus > Diacarnus erythraeanus. Next base: position 3,384,509 of record OZ024684.1, on the reverse strand, counting down.
TCAACCACAAAACTTGGTGGTACCCTGTGATTTGGGACCAGTTACTTCTGAGGCAGCTAAAGAGCACCAGTCTCTTCAGAAAAGGAGGAAAAAAAGAAATCGTAAAAAATAAACATGATTGCCACCCAGTTCCCTGGAGTACAGCAGTCAGATTACACAACAATGTAAACAGTTATTTTAGTTATAGTAATTAAGAGTGTTTAATCTTGACACCTTCCACTTCAATTGTAATATTCTGAAAACTACATAATCTGATGGGATCTCCTTTGCTAGACTTTAAGTTTAATGATCAAAGTTTAATTTAGGCCAATAATCCCAATTTCATTATTGGTGTGGGTCGTTTGATTTTAACTTGGGACCTTCACAAATAAAAGCTAGGTACTAGTGTTGCTACTATAAATAATATTATATCAGTGTGTGTGCATTATGGAGGGAATGACGTCACTATACTCGTAGATTAAAAACGCGGAAGAAGGGGGGGCGGATTGGAAACGGCACCACGTGAGCTATTGACTTGCAGCTGCAGCATTCAAGCGCCTTTGATGCCATCCGCGTTACCGCACAAATTAATTTTTAGAAAAGTTTGCGAATTCTCTTCTGGGGAAGAAAGGTGTTTCAACGCCAGAAAATCGAAAGTACAGCTCTGAAAAATCAAATACTTGTTGCATTTGTTAGTAAGTATCCTTAGAATAGTTAGTATACAGCAGGAAACTTCTTTACGGGGAGTTATCCCAGTAGCTGAGTAGCTAGCGTGGTGAGGGCATTTTTTGTGTACCTGTTCTAGGCTAGCTATAATAGCTACCTGGTTTCTTTATAGCAGTTAATGATCAAGAGGGTTTGAACTTTTGCATGAAGCCTAATAAACCAATGTCAGTCCAACTCCTGTCTGTTACAATGGGGTTGAAAGTGAATTTTATAGGTATGTTACCCTCATTTTTATCCTCCCTCTTATAAACTGGTTATGGGACCTACAAACATTCAATGCAGTTTTTTGAAATCTCTGAACCCTGTTGTTTTGCATGAGCTATAATAAGCCCTGTAAATCATTGAATTGGCTTGTTTATGGCTGAATAACTATTAAGATATCAGTTTTAATGTGCAGGTTATGCAAGAAAGTTCCACTTATCAGTGCATCGAAAAAATGAATGTAGAAAACAACAAAGGTGTATTGTGAATGTCGAGCATATCTATACTGCCCAGTTCACTCAGTCTACTTCATCTGCTTCACTCTCAATCCTCCGTTCTGCCCCATCCTCAATTCCTCACTCTGATTACTCAGCCACTAGGATCCCAGTTATCCTCCCAGTCTACCTCTCAATTGTCCAGCTTCTCCTCTTGTTCAACATCAGTCTGCTTCTCAATTGTCCCCAGTATCAGCCTATCAGTCTACCTCTCCTCTTATGCAACATTCACCCTTGAATTTTAACCTAGAGAAGGAATTGAAAGTGTCAGTTTCAATCAGCATTTTGTTGGATTGTAAGGTGCCTTCTCTGACCAAGCTTCAAGACAGGGTGGATGTTAGGGTGGATGTTTTGTCATCGCTACTACAGTGTACATGATATGCACTTGTTGGATTATTTGTGTTTCTAGTTATATTTCAACCCTTTTGAGCAGGATGGGTAGATACTAGTGCCATCACTGACACACATCCAAGTTCCAACCCAACTCTTGGTCTTCACTAAAATAGAAACACTGGATGGAGTAGCATGGGTAATAGTAATGTAGCATGTACTTGTGGGCACGGTAATTGAATTTTTTTCTATACAGGTCCAGTTCAGTGTGCACATTACTAGTAATTTTGAATGGACAGTGCAGATTGGAGAAGACACTGTGCAAACAATATGAACTCTTCTTTGTGTGCTTCTTTTTGCACCAGGTCATGAATTTTGTTGCCATACCTGTCATTAATGTATTACTTGGATTTTAATCATACTGCTACAGCTATACACACCTTTATTGCCCGCGCTATTATGCAACACAAAACAACACGTGGTATAACGCGGATGGTTTCACGCAAAAATAATCGTTTCCAATCCCCCTTCCGCGTTTTTAATCTATCATGATATTATTATACTAGACTAACCCATGGCTCGCGCGTTCCTGCAGTTGTGACGACCTTTTACTACTAATTTCTAATTCCAGCAGCTGTATGTGTACATCACCGGAGAACAAGCTATTTGTAAGTGAGAGTTCGTTATTAGTAACTAGTTATAATGGCTAGCTCATGCATAGGGGACTGATAATATCATGATCCAAACATGCAAGTAGACTGATGACCCTTTACCAATAAGTTACCTCACCACTATTGGGAGGATTAAAAAGTTGTGTTTAAGCTAGCCAGAGGCTCAGTAATTTGGGGTCTGGATGAGGAGGATGAGATGAGGTGCATTTTCTCCAGATAGGGGAGTTCTGGTCAGTAGTGATACAGTGATTTGCTGTAATGTTTCTGATAGATTATAAAATGTCATTAGTAACACCAGTATTGTAAAAGGACAAAAATTGAGAACAAGAATTAATTAGCTCATACAGCATGATTATAGAGCTTGTTTGAACAGTCATGATTATAATATGTTATCTGAGACAGTTACATGGTAAATAGAATTAGTCTACTACTACTACATGGCTTGACAAACTTACTTAGAAGATATAAATGTGATAGTAATCATAAATAAACATCCATGGTTGGAGAAAAGAGTAAGCAGTATTATGATCATGATTACTGAAACAAGCTAAGAGTCTTTCTTTTGGTTAGTATCTGTTAGATAATAACTTTACAGCTTACACCTTTCACAATGCGGCATGTTGATATAATTCTGCTTATCGAGTGTCACATTTAGATTACTTGGTGGTGTATAAAAAACAATGAGATCTTTCTCAACACTGCTACAATGGTAACACCATACTAAACAGACTAGTAGAGACAGGTGCAATATTTACCTTCCATTATTGTCCCCAGCACACAATGATATCCAATCATTGCAGATCCTCTTACAATATCTCTACTTGGTGATTCCCTGCTCATAGCATTGAAAGCTATGAGCACAGCCTTTGAAATTTTTAGGTCAAATATTTCTCCACAGGACTGAAATCAGTCATGCAGTCAACAAGATGCAAAATATGCACCTTTTTAGCAAGATATCTGGAGAGTGAGCTCCTATTAGGTTTAGATTGGCATAAGTTACTAAGAATGACTATAGTATAGCAAATTATTTCCTAGAATACACTAACTTTTGACAATGGATTCATCTGTGGTGAAAATAACAGTGCACACTCTGGACAAGGCTCTTCCAGCTAAAGATTTGTAATAGCTATATTATTTCCAGAGTTCGTGTGTGTGTGTGTTTTTTTTTTGTTTTGTTTTGTTTTTGATAAACAAGTAACAGTCATCACAACAGTTATTGCAACAGTTTGCATCAGAACACCAGTTCACTACATATATTTTTCCAATACAGATCTTTTTCCATAGGCCACACTTTATGCTAATCACAGTCCTAGTCATAGCCATCCTGTGGTTAATCACAGTCCTTCTAGTCATAGCCATCCTGTGGTTAGTCACCCTTTGTTCTTATGTTTCCTGGTCTCTATGACCACAGTGAGGTGTATTGTACTGTCCTGTGGCTATGTTCTTATGTTTCCTGGTCTCTGTGACAACAGGGTCTTATCTTTCTCCTGGTATATATGGTCTAGATATACACTATAAAGAAACTTTCCCTCTTTCCCAAGTTGCAGTTCACTTTCACTCACTGCTGTCACCCTCCATTATATTCCCACCAATCATTGATTAATCAGATCAGTATCTTACTACTGTGTTTTCCATGGAGACTTTCATTTTGCTACATTTACAGATTACTATATTATTATACTTCATCTTCATTATACAGGGTCTACTGAAAGTGTATTATTTAGTGCACATGTCCATGTTCATCCACTTAACTGTTAATTCTTTGGTTGTGTGGAGAAAGGGGTACAGAGGAATAGATGAGATTGAGGGACAGAGTATAGAGGTAGGATATAGAACGACAGGAGAGTGAAGTATAGAGCTCTGTAGGATATAGAAGGATGGAGGATATAGAGGGTGAAGTATAGAGGTAGGATATAGAAGGATGGAGGATATAGAGGGTGAAGTATAGAGGTAGGATATAGAAGGATGGAGGATATAGTATAGAGGTAGGGATGTAGGGTATAGGTGGATGGATTGGGTATAGGTGGATGGATTGGGTATAGGTAGATGGATGGGATGTAGGAAGATGGGATATAGGAAGATGGGATGTAGGAGGATGGGGATGTATTTTGGTCAGCCACCACAATCATTTTGTAATTGCTAATTATGTCAATGGACCCATCCCATCTTTCAATCTATCCATCCTCATCCTTTCATATCCATCCTTCTATTACATCTCACCCCTCTATTACATCTCACCCCTCTATTACATCTCATCCCTCTATTACATCTCACCCCTCTATTACATCTCATCCCTCTATTACATCTCATCCCATTTCTCTATACCCATTCCTCTATACCCATTCATTCCTCTATACCCATTCCTCTATACCCATTCCTCTATACCCATTCCTCTATACCTATTCCTCTATTGCATCCCATCCCTCTATATACTATTATTATTAGCAATGAGTTCATTAACTACTTTTCATAGTGGACTAATAGTCTATAGCTGCCACATTGTGGCAATGTCCTGTACAATTTAAGTTTAACATTCCAGATGGTAGCCATTAGAAGACATACTAGTATAGTAGGTGGCTCATTAGTATAGAGTAGTAACTTTTTAAGACTTCGTGGCAGGGGATCAGGTATATTTGCTATGCTTCTCACAACTAGACCTACTTGTGGAAGACAGTTAATACACACTCCATGGTGTTTATTGAACTCTGTCCAACTAAACTATTCATATAATTATCAGGTATTGCCAATTTTCTTGAGGGATCAGTCCATCCTACACTACCTATCCTACATTGCCCATCCTACACTACCCATCCTACACTGCCCAGCCTGGTACCATCTTCAAAGAAAACCCCATAAGTTAGAAAGCCTTTTTTTATAATAAGCCTTGCTTGTTGATTTGAGTCAAAGTTGGCAAGTTTCCCAACCACTAGGAATGATATGCTGATAATAAGATATACAAGTTTAAGCTACCTCTTCAATGGATATAAGTTCTACACTTCACACTAGTGACTGGAAGTTTTGGAGGTGTGTACATCAAATGTTTTAGGACCTAGGAAATTTGTTGGGAATAGGATTTGGAATCAATATTGGAAATAGGATTTGGAATCAATATTGGGAATAGTATTTGAATGTGACATTTAATGAAATTCCAACTGAAGGGATACAAAGTTGATAAGCTGTTGCCACAGATGAATTATGGAAGGTGGTAGCTAGTCTTTTGTCCCTATATGGTTCTGTTGGTTAAATTCTTAAAATTCAAGTGGTGTGTGAACTTCTATGCTTATGTCACTATATGACCTGTTGACAAGGACTCATATTCACTTCCCCTGAGATTATAGGTTAGATCAACACCATACCAAGATGTGATCAACACCTTGATGTCACTATGTGGTGTGGAGAAATTCCACTTCCACATTTCAATAGTTCTTGGCTGATGAGCACACACATTCCACTTCCTGACAGACTCTAATCAACACTATAGTTGACACATGTGAACAGATGTTATGTCTCTGAGTGAGATCTTTACAATGACTGCCATGAAGTATTCTTAGTTTTATGTGGTGTGGATACTGTACATCTTGGCTATGGAGATATAACCTGTTACTTATCCTAGTCCTTTACTTGGAAATCTATTATGTCTGCTGTTAGATGTTTATGTTACAACTGCCCTGGGAATACTTAATTTTTCCCTAATGAACTGGAACATGTGGGCTCGTTTAGCTGTTTTGATGTGTGTTGTAACCTTGAACTTTCTTGGTTGTAATAGTGTGGGTATTCTTGTGTTCCTGCTCCCTAGTTGTACAGGTATTTATGGTGATTACGTTGTAATAGCTACAATTATTCTGTAGTGACTTGTGTGTGTAACAGTCTTATTATTGTGTAGGATGTGTGAAAGAACTTCAATCACCTTCTCAGAGGGTCCCCCATCACTTGGCTTTGCCTGTAATCAAAGCCTCTCCAGCAGTGCTAACACTGGATTGTGTGTTCCCTGTACTCAAGATGCTCCACTCTCCTCCAGCACTGCTAACACTGTATCATGTGATCCCTGTACTCAAGAGGCTCCACCACTCTCCTCCAGCACTGCTAACACTGTATCATGTGATCCCTGTACTCAAGATGCTCCACCACTCTCCTACAGCACTGCTAACACTGTATCATGTGATCCCTGTACTCAAGATGCTCCACCACTCTCCTACAGCACTGCTAACACTGTATCATGTGATCCCTGTACTCAAGATGCTCCACCACTCTCCAGCACTGGATCATGTGATCCCTGTACTCAAGGTTCCCTGTGTGGTGAGCCTTTTTCAGGCCAAACATCTCTCCTACTCTCTAGCAATGCTACCCAAAGGTCTCTCCCCCTGTCCAGGATTGGGCTTAATGCCCATAAGGCAGGCATGGAGGGTCTGGACATAGACAAGATTAATGAGATCATATTGAGTGCCTCCAGAGGCTCAAAGTACTACCAAAATGAGTCTCGTAAAGATCAAGAAACAGCAAAGCGTGTACATCACATGCTCACTGCTATGAAGAAGCTCACAGCTGCTCAGAAAACAGTTGCCATGAATACCATGAACAAAGAAGTTGAGAAGATGGAAATGTCACGTGATTTGAGTAGAATAATTGTGCACATAGACATGGATGCTTTCTATGCATCTGTTGAGATAAGAGATGATCCAAGTCTGAAAGATTATCCCATGGCTGTAGGGGGACCCTCAATGCTGGTAAGATTATAACATACCAAAATGAATGATATAGTCAGTATTGTTATAACATATGTACTAATACAATGGAATTCCTCTCTCTCTATGTGTTTGCTATAGTCCTATAACTCTTCAAGGTTTTATTCTCTCTTATAAGGTTTTAAATGTTTGCCAATAACTTTCTGAGGTTTTATTCTCTCTGTATGAGGTTTTAATAATTTTGTGAGGTTTTATTCTCTCTGTATGAGGTTTAATAATTCTCTGAGGTTTTACTCTCTCTGTGTGAGGTTTCCTATAGTCTATAACTGTGGCCATTTGAAATTAGTGTGGTCAAGGTGGTACCACAATCTGTGGGAACAGGAAATGACTCAATTAGTACAGTGGCAGGTAGTTAGTTGTAACTTATCTCCTTTTATGGACATAATTCTTCAACAAAGCTATGTGTAGGCATGCAGGCATGTATTCAGACTTCTGCAATGAACCCAGAAAGCTTTTAGTGATTATAACTCTGGTTGTTTGTGGAATTACATTGGCTGTGGTATGTGGTATGAAAGCCTTTGTGGCATACCATAGTGATGCTAGCCAATACACACACATACACACATATATAGCACTATCCTAGGAGGCTTGAGGTATAATAATAATAATAATTTTGGCTAAAGATGGTAAAATGTGTGTATTAGATGAATGTATACACTGTACTTCAACAATATAATTAAGCTCTGTTCTGATTGATGGTGCTATAGCCAACTTTAGGTGGTGTCCAACATTCTTGTCTCCAGGATATATAGCACCTAGTGAAAGGTTACAATTCCTAAGAGTCTGACTTCTAATAACCTGGCTAGTTTGGAGCACACTTTTATTTGTATGTCTCTATAACCTTCCAACTTGTTGTCCCTGAGACAGATGACCTGTGTAGACAATTTGTTAGCTGTTGTCCTAATGCTGTTCTAATGTATAGGGCGTATAATGTAATGCCATATATACTAGTATTGAAGTCTTAGGGCAAGTTGCCTTTCGGTAAACATCACTCTTCCCTTCACTAGTTAGTGTAGAGATGGTGGGGTAGAGATGGTAGTGTTGAGATGTAGAGGTGGTACTCACCATCAGGGTGTATCTCACCTGATCATTGTTCACTAGTTTGTGGGGTGATGATAAATTTGTCCCACCTAACATTGAAATGATGAATTCTTTCATTGCAGTCCACGTCTAACTACGCTGCCAGAAGGTATGGTGTTAGGGCAGCTATGCCAGGCTTTATTGCAAAAAAACTCTGTCCAAATCTTGTTATAGTACCACCCAACTACCATAAATATCATGAGGAGAGTAAAAAAGTGAAGGAGGTTTTATCTCAATACGATCCAAACTTCTGTCCTATGGGTTTGGATGAATCTTATCTGGATTTAACAGACATTATAAACAGGAAAGTGAGAGAGAATGGAGGTAGAAAAACCTCTGTAAGGGAAACCAGTCGGTCTTCTTTTGAGAGTCCTCCATCCCCTGATATGTTCACATTGGACAATGAAGATATGCTATCACCATATCACTGGCTCTGTGCAGAGCATATGGTAAAGGAAATAAGAGCTGAGATCTATGAAAGAACATCAGGCCTCACAGCCAGTGCTGGGATAGCTCCCAACAAGATGCTAGCAAAAATTGCCTCAGATATAAACAAACCTGATGGTCAGTATTTGGTGGAACCTACTAGAGAAGGAGTGCTTAACTTTATGCAGAATCTCCCTATCAGAAAGGTACCTTTAGAGTAACCACTGAGGCTTCTTTGTTTGTGAATGCAGTCATACAAGTGTTTTTCTATTATTTTATACTACCTTTGTGTGCTATGTTCTTCATAGATAAATGGAATAGGTAAGGTTACAGAAAAAATGTTGAATGCTCTGGACATCACACTTTGTTGTCATCTCTATGAGAAGAGGGATTTTCTTCATCTTTTATTTTCTGAAAGTTCTTCTAAATTTTTTCTAGCTACAGCACTGGGACTGGGTTCTGTTAAAGTTCAAAGGTCAGTCAGTATTTATTACAGATTATTATTATTATTGTTTATTTCCTATTGACTATAATAGATTGAGTGAAAGGAAAAGTATTAGTACAGAGAGGTATGCTGTATTGTGTTATTGAAAGATTTATGGAGTTTTCTATTCTTTGGTATCAGGTCATTTGATGAAATAAGTAAGGAACCAGAACTTATGTCCAAGTGCATGGAGTTGTGCCAGATTCTATCCAATGACATGGAAAAAGAAAAGATTAAAGTAAAAATGGCACTGCCTGTTATTAGAATAGTGTAATAGTGTGTATTCAGGGTCAGACTATTACTATTAAAGTGAAGACTATTGACTTTGAAGTGAAGTCTCATGGAATGACATTATCAAAGCCAGTGTCTAAATGTACAGATCTCTATCAGAATGCCAGTGAATTGCTCAAGCAAGAAATTAAAGCTAGTGGTTCGACTCCTCTAAGACTAAGATTAATGGGTATGTATGTGTATGGTAGAGTTGACTACCCCACACACACCTCATTCTTGTTATACAGGAATTAGAATATCAAACCTACAAACAGCTAAAAGTTCAAGCAATCAGGAGACATTGAAACTCTTTCTAAAGCCAATAGCTGGACCAAGTTCATCTTCTCTTGCACAAGATTTGACCCACACTTCCAGGAGTGATCACCTTTCACATGTGTCACTGGAATCTCCTTTAAAGAGTCCCACTGTGACTGCTACAAATTATAATCATGCTGCATCCTCACATGTAGCAGCAGCTATGACACCAGAGTCCTCTACAAACAATGCTGTTACTACTTCTAATTTTAAGGATCTAAGCAACCATTGTCCCATATGTGGTATTGAAATATCTACTGACAATGCAACTTTGAATCGGCACATAGATGAATGTTTGAATAAACTAGCTATCAAAGAAGCAGTTGATGAATTTAAACATCTTCCTACTGAATCTTTAATTAAGAGGAAGAAAAAAGTATTAAGATACCGAAAGAGATCAGGAAATTCCAGCATTAATTTTGAAGGAACAAAGAAACTGACTAAAATTAGTGACTAATTATTTAATTGTGGAATTATAGTGACTGAGACGATACATCATTTACAAAACTCACTAAAAATGAATTCTAAATGAAGGAGGTTCAATGTTTTTAAACTTTTAAGTTGGTCTTTTCTATTTGACGTCCTAAACCATATGGAGTAGATCCAGCTTGAGAAGCTCCTTTGTTAGATCCCATTTGTAGGCCTATAACATTTTGTCCTTCCCTTAGTTGATCCTCTGTAAACTCACGTTTTTGGGCACTAGATTCCTTTGGTCCAAGAACTGGACCAGCAAAACCTTTAGATTGAGCTTTCCTTCCCAGGGAATGAATACCATTAACAACCTATATAAAGTAAACCATGCTTATTTCAATTATATTTCACTGCCTTATACAGCGTAGTTCTTCTACTTTACTTCTAAACCTTACACAATAGTTACAGTATTTTTCTGTATACAGTAGTATTAGCATCATTCAATGTTGGAAACTGGTAGTGATTCTACTTCCACACCCAAAGGCCTAGATTTATTGCTCACCTGAGGTATGTTTCCGCCCTCATAGAGATCCACTGTCTGAAACAGGTCATTTTTAACACAACCATATTTCTCACAACCGATCAAGAAATTGCCAATATTTTCCATCTACCAATAATAATAATATTGTTGACAAAGTTAACGTTGTTACACTAGCAAATTACCATTTTAAATGCCATTTTACTTGTATTGATTTTCACTACAGAACCAGGTTGTAGTACATTGATCAGTTTACATAGAATAGAACCATCCTTCAGCGATTCCTGAAAGCTCTCCGGCGTATCAGTAGCAACAGCCTCTCCCGTTACAGCTGCAATCCAGTCCGCTGCCTGCTGCCGCATTACCGGATCATTTTTCGCAGCTTTCTAGAATAGAATATTAACTAGCTATTAATCAAAGTTGTCGACAAGACTGCAGACATAGACACGGTAGCTATACCTTTTCAGCGAGTTCAGCAGTCATTCCGTAACCCTTCGGTCTATCAGCCATCGTTGAGCACACAAAGATTACACACAGAGATTCAACGGAAAGATTGCGCACGAAGATTCAACACAAAGCTTTAAAGCGGAACTGCAAGGATCGCAGTTAATTATCCAGCTTTTTATACAGTACAGCGAGCGTAAGATCTAGTATGGAATGAAAATTTAACAGTAGGAGGGCTGGAATGGAATGTCGTAAGGTGGAGTGGAATATATACACTAACTACACATGACTGGGAACGAGGAGCAAGAACCCTGGCCCTGTAATGCATCACTTTCAGTAACATTTTAGTTGTCATGAAGAAGGGAGGTACTGCATCTCCAACAAATTTTTCACTAGGAATAAGACGTGAATTCTACTAGTGGAGGCTAAGATAGACCATATTAATGGTAGCTACATCAATCATTTAGTTGTAGATTGTTTGTACAGTTCCTTATTTTGGTAGGACCTTCCATAAGACTTCAGGGAACTAGTCTCTAGTGAGCATTTCTGCCTGTACATTAGTGCAACTGTTTCTTAGCTATAAGACGATTCCTCTCCACTAGACAAGTATCACAAATACTTAGACTCACCAGATACTGTCTCAAGTTTTTAGAAGGGGGAAGGAGTATGAATGATTACTATTAACAGTTTACTACTTCAAGATTGTGCTTGACATTGTATCTGTCCAATGGGATTGCATACCAGTTCCAAGTATCCATTCTATTCAGTAGTAACCTCCGCTATCATCTTAGTTGAACATAATTCTTTAACTCACATTTTGTTGTATCTTAAGAACATCATTATAAGCTGTATACTTTATGTGGATGTTGACAACCTTGATTTAGAAAACTCATGAAATTACAGCTCATTAGACCCTACTACCAAGACAGAGTGGCAGTACATTAAACACAGTGATAGGGTCTAATGGACCCCAAGGGTAGTTCTAGGGTTAAAATGAAGAAGACCTCTCACACTCCCCCCCCAGATGTGGAATTGCAGTTGTTGATCATGATCTGAACATTGCTAGGAACCAGTGAAGAGTTTGCCATCAGAGTTTTGAACCAACCACCTGAGATTGATCAGTGCCCTTAATCTGAGACTACATTATCTTGATGTATTCGGTTCATGAAGTTGTCAGTGCTCTTCATTCTTTTGGAGTACAATTCCAGTTACTCCAGGTCTATGGTAGAATTCTTGTCTCATGAAATATTCGCTCTCACTTTTTCCACTCAATTTCTATATATAGAAGGGAGAGCCATATTAATAACTTTTTTTCTCTCTCTCTTGGCCCTCTTTGCAAAGACCACCACACACTCTGGGAAACAAGCAACATCTGACAACAGATATTTACTTAATGTGAGTGTGAGAGGTCTTCTTCATTTTAACCCTAGAACTACCCTTGGGGTCCATTAGACCCTATCACCGTGTTTAATGTACTGCCACATCTTGGTAGTAGGGTCTAATGAGCTGTAATTTCATGAGTTTTTCTAAATCAAGGTTGTCAACATCCACATAAAATATACAGCTTATAATGATGTGGGGGGGGGATCCTAACACTTCAATCTGGACTAAGAAAGTTTCATCTCTTTTTTGATATCAATTCAAGTGATGACTTCATGATTGACTAATTCTTGCTTCACTAACCAACTAATTATCAAGTCTGATAACAGTATGTAATCAAAAGCATAATATAATAATAATAATAATAATAATAATAATAATAATAATAATAATAATAATACATTATTATTGTAGAATTCAGCTACTTTTAAAAGGTCTGACTGTTTGTAGTAAAATAGTTGTCCCAATAGAGGAGATGTTCAGAGGATAGCTGAATTGACCTATAATCATCATCATCATAATAATAAGCAGCAATAATTATAATGGTCTTACATACATATTATTTCTAATGTGCAACTAAAAGTAGTGTGTACTACACAGCATTGTTAGTGAGTACAGTGTTGCCAGGTTCATGGATTTATCCACAATCTGTGGATTTTTGGAGCAAAAAATTGTCTATGGATGAATCAAGGCCAAAAGTAGAGTTCTGTGGATTTTTCTGATTTTGTCCAAATTTCTTTCTAAATAGTGTCCCTCTATCTAGTTGATTAGTAATGCTCAATGCAAGTAGTAGTAACCAAAGTATTTGTGAGTCTTCCAGCTCTATATCTGGGGGCAAAAGTGGGAATGTGAATCTTCAACCACACAATCATCAGGTCCTTGTTTATTCTGTGGATTTTTTTAGACAGCAACCTGGCAACACTGAGGTAACTGGATGCTATAAAGTTATACATATTTTATGCTATAAATGAAATCTGTCTGAAACCAGATCAAATTATACACTGCTATAATTATTATTATAGCAACTCAATCAATATGTAAAGAGAGCACCTAACATCAAACCTCTCTCTATTAACTACCCTGAATGAACAGTGACCACTCCAGTCATTTTATAGCTAGCCAGAAAAAAAACAATTTGCAACCCAGTGAAGTGCCTAGTTTTATAAGTTTGTGATGGGTGCTGATATAGTTTGGCTTAGAAAAAGCAGGGGTGTTAATTGAGTGATAAGTCAGGACTCCATCATCTCATGATAGTACATGAAGTAGAAGAATTAGAGGAAAAGCTCAAGAAGTTGATTACATCTGTGTTTCTAAAAACCATCTGTGTACTTCTCTGGCATATCATCAAGGAGTTCCATAGGCGTTCTCCTGGTCTAGTGATCAAGAAGATTTTAGTTTAAGGTATACTCCAGGAAGTCTTGTCATTCAACAAGAAAAGTGATAGTTTTCATAAGTATGTATAAGGGGCATAAGCCATTCCCATACCATATAGTTCTAGGAGTTCAAGTTTTTCACAAATTAGGAAAATTTTACTCTTGAAAACTAATTTTCTTCCCATTTACCAGACATGACCTTTGACCTCTGTTGTAGCATTAGCTATAATAGCTCTTCGTTTCCCACCATAATAATAATAATACATAGCAATAATAATGACCTCTGTTGTCAGCTATAATAGTTAACTCTTGGTTTCCCACCCCATAGAAATTCGGTCAAACTTTTGACATCATTTTTTTCTCCATCAAGAATACATAGCAAGGAGATTAAACTTAACCAGTTAATAAAAATCACCCCTAGAAATACATTTCATTCTGTTATTTGGAACATGGAGTAATTTTGGAGTAATTTTTGAGGACCAGCATGGATACCAGAGAAGTTCTTGATTTACTTGATAGGGATGACAACAGAGTATGGCGTCTTTTAACTCTGAACACCTGGATTTACTTGTGCCTACTGAAGACATAGGTGTAGAAGAAGACCCACAAGAAGGAGAAGAGTTAGCTGATACTAGCTAGGTGTACAGCTAGCTAAACAAGACACCATACCTATCAGGTAGCTAGCTAGCTAGCTGCATCTACTGACTGTAGATCTTGCTTTTACTTTCTTATTCTGTAGATTTGCTGTCAAGATCCTACTACAAGCCACACTGCTACACAGTACACTACATCCAATGTCCACAAGCTATTGTCCGATACATCCTTCGATGAAAGTCAGTTTTCAACTGACAGCTTTGTAACATGGAGCTCTCACTTCATCAGTCTGTAGCTGGAAGGAAATTTGATCCAACACTTGAACATTCATCTGAAAGAATGTTGAATGGTAGAGACTGTGTGTACTGCAAGTTTTATGGTGTCCGTAGGCATACAACACAACAACATAAGGCTCCATTGTGTCTACTTGCCCAAAATTGCTTCAAAAGTTTCATCAGCAGAGTTTCAGAGAGGAAAGAAACAGATGGCTGCTGTGCCAACACAATCATCTCAATCCCAAAGAAGACCTAAAGAAAGTACAATCCCCAAGGGTCGAGGCAAGAGAAAGCACAAGAACTGGTGAATCGGATATCATTTTGGTTACTTTCGGTTTTTACAATATCTTTCAAATGATTCACTTATTAACCTGATATCATATTTCTAGCTGTCCTTTATTCTATAATGAAAGTGCGGAGCACTGAAACACATTTTTATGATGCTTGTACATAGCAATAATAATAGTGTAAAAGTTCTTCCAATTAAACCCAAGAAAATTTTTTTTCTAATTAAGCATTTATGGTATGATCATGAAAATTTCTTCCAGCTAGTAGCCCCAGCTCCTACACGTATCTGAAAAAAGAAATCAAGAGTGTAGCATCAACTAGGAAGAAGTTATGAGTGATTGAGTGAAAAGGTGAGCTAAAAATTAATTGGGAAACCAAGAGAGCTACAATATATCTCTCTACTGCCGCTATTTTAGTGCAAGTAACTCAAACACTACTAAACTGCCAAATCCTACTGGTCTTTTGTCAAAAGAGGTACCGTCATCTTCCATATCTTCTGCCAATTCTGAGGTAGCTAAATTGCTATAACTGGAAGTCGTCATATTGGCTGCAGCTCTCTGGTGTAAAAATTACATACGGAGGGTTAGGGAGAAAAATTCTAACAATCAATTCAAGCACGCGTGTGGGTATGGCATCATGATAAAGATTGCATTGATGACAAAATGTTCTTGTGTTTCAGCCTCCAGCCTCGTGAAAGTTATTTGTGAAAAGTTTTAGGATGACCTATTGTCGAAAGTTGAGCTCCTCCAAAATAAAAAGCTATATTATGGTATTACTTCTCCATCAACTGAAGACATGTTGCTTGATCACCTTCCAATAATAAAAGAGATCACTGATGACACTTAGTAATATTCCATTAGCATCACACCTTTGATCTATGCTTGCATGCAGTGTTGGGATTTGTTAGCATCTTCCACTTCAGTTTTAAGTTTTAACTAAGGCTGGGTGCTTGTAGTGCTTCTCTGCTGGCTGGAATAGAAAGTGACTGGTCTGTTGTGTTTGAAACACCCATCCTTTTCAACCCTCCACCTAGTATGAACTTGTCATCACAAATAACTACTAACTTCAATCCTATAAGAATGGGATCTGGTTTTATACCAAGAGTGAGTGAGTTTGTACTCTTGGAGCCAGTTCAACAATGAGTGATCTTTCCATGACTTTGAGTTGACATGTTACCAGGGTACATGGGATGGGATGGTGGGCCTTGATGGACATGTTCCAAAGCAGTGGAAATTATTGCGCAGCATACCTGTCAAGTGTCCCTGTAATTTTGGGTGGGACAGTCCCACTTTAATCCTGCTGTCTTACTGTTGTCCCACTTTTCAAGGTTGTCGAGAAGGTTTCTATTTGACACAATTTTTACTGACAAAGCTAACAACAGAAGGCCTACCATCAAACCAAGGAAGTGTGCTTAGCTAGCAAGCTAGTTTTGCTACTATAAGGGCTAGCCCAAGTGATGATGTCTCCATCAGAGGCTCCTCTAGCTAAAAGGTCTAAGAGGGAATGTGAGAATCGAAAAGCAGCGAAATTTCTTCAAGTTCAAGAAGTACTACCTATGCTCATTAATGTTAAGCATGGTAGTATAAATGATGGTAAGAAGCCTTAGCCACCTCTAAGCATCAGCAAAGTCTATCTACTACCAAAACTTCAAGATACTTAAAGAAGTTGCTTTTGTAGCTGTCACTAGAACAGGGGTTCTGTTTGCTGAATTTATTTCCAAACAATTTATCATTTTCACTTTCTAATCATTTTACTTTATCACACCAAAATAATTACCAAAGCATTCAGTTCAGCACAATAAAAAAAATTGTAAAAGGAACCCTTTACCATCTCATTTTAGTTGACTTGTGTCAGCAAAACCCTTTTTCTGTATTGTGTGATGAAGGGAATGACAGTGAAGATAAAAATCTAATCTAACTGGATGATGACTTAGGAAAACTTACAACCTGCTTTCTTGATATGCCTATATGTAACTCTGGGGAACCTTATTGCTGAATCTCTGCAAAGATAGTATTTTAATCTGATACAACAAACGTAATAGTTGGTAAGCATAATTCTGTTTTCTCACGTGTAAAGAAGGTGTAACCGAAAGTGTTTTAGTCAAGGATGTGTGTGTTATCTTGCTAATTTGTGTTTGCTGGTTTGAGTACAACCTCTACCTGTTGATATCGATGATTTCTTTGTGGACTTAAGACTCACTGGTTGAGCTTGGAGAACTGTATTCAGGGTGTCCTTCAACAATGGATACTCTCTATGCTTATTTTGACAGGGTATCTGAGAATGACCAGTCTGCCCAAGTCACGTGGTGTAAGGCATTCATTATGACTTACACATTACCCATGATTATGTATTGTAACTATCAAGTAATTTTTTGAGACTGATGAAAGTTTTGAAGAAAGACACATGGTCGTTTAAATTCTCACAGCATAGCCTCCCATAGAAACTGTGGCAGATCCCAAACATTGTTAGATCAACACTTCAGAAGCCTACTTATTTTGAATTTGCTTTAAAGTCCATGTGTAAATTCAATGCTATTTTTCAATCAATGTTCCTGATGTTGAATATGTGCAAAGCGCTCAATACAAAGAAGCATAACACAGTAGCATACCATCCTCGATGTGATGGGATGGTTGAATGCTTCAACATACCCTCAAGAGTATGTTCAACAAGCATGCAGTACATTTCGGGAATCAGTGGGACCAGAACCTGTCAGGTCTGCTCTGAGCATATCGAAATATGTCCCATGAATCAACTCAAGAAAAGTCGTACCTATTGTTTGGAGTTGACTGCTGCTCACCAGTGGAAGCGACACTTCTACCTCCTAGCCAGTTGAAGCCCACCGATGTGAGAGATGATCGAGAAGAGCTTAGGTTTTCTCTCTCTTTAGCCAGAACTGCTGCTGCTATTCAGAAAACGCAAGCCAGGTACAAGAAGCAGTATGCTGGCTGACTATTGCATTGGTGACTGAATTCTGATCTAGCATCCCCAGAGCGAAACTGGAAGGAACAAAAACTATCCTAGCCATGGTATGGGCCTTACAGATCACCCAGCACGATGATCCTGATGTCACAGCAGTAAAGTCTATTTCCTTGAGGTCACAGTGCTATTGTCCACATGGATTTCCTGCAGGATACTACTGGTATGGAAGACACAGGAAGGAACCAGGTTATCCATCTAGGTGGATTAGATCTCTGTTGGAGAATAGTACTGACAATGATTCACCTGGATGTGCTGACAACACTGCTTGCAGTGACAAGGAAGAGCTCTCTATGGATGAATACTCGCCAGATACCACTCTCTCGTCTAATATCAGGTCCTCTCACCCTCTCGTCTAATACCAGGCCCTCTCACTCTCTCGTCTAATATCAGGTCCTCTCACCCTCTCGTCTAATACCAGGTCCTCTCACTCTCTCATCTAATACCAGGTCCTCTCACTCTCTCATCTAATACCAGGTCCTCTCACTCTCTCATCTAATACCAGGTCCTCTCACTCTCTCATCTAATACCAGGTTCTCTCACTCTCTTATCTAATACCAGGTTCTCTCACTCTCGTCTAATACCAGGTCCTCTCACTCTCTCGTCTAATACCAGGTCCTCTCACTCTCTTGTCTAATACCAGGTCCTCTCACTCTCTCGTCTAATACCAGGTCCTCTCACTCTCTTGTCTAATACCAGGTCCTCTCACTCTCTTGTCTAATACCAGGTCCTCTTACTCTTCCTTTAACAAGCACAAGACTACAGAATAATCACAAAAACTAGTTCTGGAAATCAAAATAGACTTTCCCAGTTTAAAGTGTTACAGATCTGAGTTAAGTACCTGGGAAGGTGTGGTTAGTAGTCTCTTAAATAGAGGACTAAATCATCATTCAGTTCTTCTACTGTAACTTACCTTTTCTCTTTTGAAAATGTAGAAGCCAATCGGAAAAGGGCCGTTTGGACAGCTATACATAAGCACATACAAAAAGGATATTTGTTTGACTCTGCATGTTTATGTGAATTATAATTCATTTTATAACTCCCAATGCTTAAAACTCAATATCAGTTGCAAGGTACCTAGAGTCTAAGTGTACAGCATCAGGTTATACTCAATAATGGTTACAAGGTATGTGGGCACAGCATCAGGGTATACTATTATTGAGCTATAAACAGTATTACTGTTTATAGCTCAATACTGGTTGCAAGGTATCTATAGTCTATGGGCACAGCATCAGGGTATAATACTGGTTGCAAGTTATCTAGGCACAGCACCAGGGTATACTGTTTATAGCTCAATACTGGTTGCAAGGTATCTAGAGATTATGGGCACAGGACCAGGGTATGCTCAATACTGGTTGCAAGGTATCTAGAGTCTATGGGCACAGCATCAGGGTATAATACTGGTTGCAAGTTATCTAGGCACAGCACCAGGGTATACTGTTTATAGCTCAATACTGGTTGCAAGGTATCTAGAGTCTATGGGCACAGGACCAGGGTATGCTCAATACTGGTTGCAGGGTATCCAGAGACTATGGGCACAGGACCAGGGTATGCTCAAAACTGCTTGCAAGGCATCTAGAGCCTGTGGGCACACAATCAGTGTATACAGTTTATAGCTCACTACTGGTTGTAGGTCATAACATCTAGGGTCCCAGAGTATAAAGGTTATAATAAATGTATGCATACACTCTACACTAAGGTTTATCATAACATATTATACGGATTCATTCTGCAATTAAGACTGTACCTGTTTTGATAGCATATCTTCCATTGGTCTCTAATGCCACACGTACATTTCTGGTACTCTTTGAACAGCTCAAAGGTGCTTTAATGTTGTGTTTGTCTAATGCCTATAACACAAAAATAAATAAATAAATCTCTTAGTCTAGTATTGAGAGATCATACACACGTAAAATAAATCTCTTAGTCTAGTATTGAGAGATCATACACACGTAAAATAAATCTCTTAGTCTAGTGTTGAGAGATCATACACACACGTAAAATAAATCTCTTAGTCTAGTATTGAGAGATCATACACACACGTAAAATAAATCTCTTAGTCTAGTATTGAGAGATCATACACACACGTAAAATAAATCTCTTAGTCTAGTATTGAGAGATCATACACACACGTAAAATAAATCTCTTAGTCTAGTGTTGAGAGATCATACACACACGTAATAAGTTCACAGATAGTAGCAAGAAATGAATTGAGTGTGTCATGAAAACTTACCTGTGATAACTCTATAAGTGATTCAATAATCGAGCACAAGGACTGGAAAAAAGAAAGAAAACCAATAAATAATTAATGCATAGGCTAATGCTCTTCTCCTTCTCTCTTTTTATAATTAATATAGTGATTAGACCACCAACACTCTTCTCCTTTCTTCTTGCAATTAATACAGTAATTAGACCACCAACACTCTTCTCCTTTCTTCTTGCAATTAATACAGTGATTAGACCACCAACTCTCTTCTCCTTTCTTCTTGCAATTAATACAGTGATTAGACCACCAACACTCTTCTCCTTTCTTCTTGCAATTAATACAGTGATTAGACCACCAACTCTCTTCTCCTTCTTTCTTTTTGTAATTAATAAAGTGGTTTGACCACCAACACTCTTCTCCTTGTAATTAAAAGACCACCAACTCTCTTTTCCTTCTTTCTTTTACCACCAACACTCTTCTCTTTCTTCATTTGTGTAATACAGTGATTATTTCTAACACTCTTTTCTTCTTACATAACACTACGTGTATTCTCAAAAACACCCTGAGAATACAGAAATTACTGAATGACTTACCCTTTGCACCACACCATACATATCTTCCCTGTATGAAATACTGAATGACCTACCCTTTGCACTACACCATACACGTTTTCCCTGTATGAAATACTGAATGACTTACCCTTTGCACTACACCATACACATCTTCCCTGTATGAAATACTGAATGACCTACCCTTTGCACTACACCATACACATCTTCCCTGTATGAAATACTGAATGACTTACCCTTTGCACTACACCATACACGTCTTCCCTGTATGATGCAATAGCAAGTTCTGAAATACTTGTTATAGCCCAAAACTGAATTTGACAATCAGCATACAGCTCGTGCTGAACTGTGCCTGGCAACTGTTCAAAAAAATGAACATTCTAAAAATACTCATTAACAACTATCCATAATTATGCTTACCTCGCTTAAAAAATAGATGAAGAATTGTTTTCTTCTTAATTTTTCCACTATTACATTAGGTGTGGCGGAAACAGAAGACAACAACTATGAAAATAGTAAGCATCATTGTGAGGAATAGGTAATAAGTTTGAATATATTATTATACCTCTCTATATGCACTAACAATAAGTGATTGTTTCCTCTGCATACTTGGAACACTTTCAAATGAATTACCTGAAAAGTGTCATAAAAATATATTTCATATATTCTTTTTGCAATAAACTGATTTTCTCCTCCAAATGATCACAGCTTATGTTCCCAATCAAGTATGTGGTGATTTCTGTTTCAAAGAGCCGACACAGTAAATACTATATAGGTTAAGTCTTAAGAGTTTTTATTTGCCATACTATACAGTGCCACTGACTACACAGTGCAAACTACACAGTGAAAACTACACAG
Source organism: Diacarnus erythraeanus (assembly GCA_964016965.1). Taxonomy (NCBI): domain Eukaryota; kingdom Metazoa; phylum Porifera; class Demospongiae; order Poecilosclerida; family Podospongiidae; genus Diacarnus; species Diacarnus erythraeanus. The sequence continues at coordinate 3,363,098 of OZ024684.1, read as the reverse complement.
TGCCATCTACTACACAGTGCTACTGACTGCACAGTGCCACTGACTGTAGAGTGCCATCGACTGCACAGTGCCATCGATTGCATAGTATGTGCCACCAACTACACAGTACCACTAACCTGGTGAATAGGACCATAAGTGAGCTTTCTCATCATTAACATTTCTTCTGATGGCACCAGGAGTGCTTGGAAGGTCATTCAATGGCCAACGTCTTGTTGCGTTAACTACAGCCATTGATAGAAAATCTCATGAAACATAATTACATACATTACTACATCATATAAATTACCTTATGTAAAATCCTTATGGCTATCTCAAGTATCCTACCTAGGATCTGACCTGGGGATCTGACCTGGGGATCTGACCTGGGGATCTGACCTGGGATCTGACCTGGTATTCTCTCTCCCCTGACTATCCTAATCCTGACCTGAGAGGAGACTAAGTCCTTTCTAGGATTAACCCAAAGAGAACTGAGTCATCCCTAGGATTAACCCTGAGAGGAGACTGAGTCCTCTATTCTAACCCTGAAGTCTTTAACATAGACTCCCATGCAATGTTATATCTAAAAGTACGTGCTGGGAACTCCTTTAATCAATACTCTACAGGTAGTGCTCAATTAATACTTCACCTTTCAATATACTTATCAGAGCATTAGCATGAAATGAGCTGACCCGTGTGTCCCATGAAATGAGATGACCCGTGTGTTCCATGAAATGAGCTGACCCGTGTGTCCCATGAAATGAGCTGACCCGTGTGTCCCATGAAATGAGCTGACCCGTGTGTCCCATGAAATGAGCTGACCCGTGTGTTCCATGAAATGAGCTGACCCGTGTGTCCCATGAAATGAGCTGAACCGTGTGTCCCATGAAATGAGCTGACCCGTGTGTCCCATGAAATGAGCTGACCTGTACGTCCCATGGAGTAAGCAGTTGTGGATGATGAAATGGATTCAGCCTGACCAAGTTGGTTTGGAGAAGTTAAAAGGTTGTTTTTGCTGTCAGATAGTCTTGCAGTTAGTGTTCTGATTAGACCGACACACTCATGGAATACAGTATTCCAAATCATTGGTTGTCCGGCTGGTGTCAAACTAAAAATCTGTTTTCTTCGATTAGGGGAATGGAGAGAAAGCTGGTACAAATCCAGAAAACCTAATGACTGCAAAATAGTGAGTATTGTTTGCAGTGGACTTCGTTCAAGGCTAGACTCAGAATATATTATATTACACACTAGTATATTAGAATCTCTGCATATATGAATAGTATCTAATTACACTAGACCTCTGAATATCCAAACAAGGAGAAACTGACCCAGAATTCAGTTATGCCAAAAACTTACATATGAAAAAAATATTTGAATGTCGACCGTATTCTTCAGAAAACCTTGTGTGTAATAGCTTAGTCTCATCAAAGATAGTCAACATAAAGAGAAGTACTTGTTTACTTTATCATTCAGACGTGAATACCATCCACCTTATAATTGTTAAACCTGAATACCATCCACCTTAAACCCACATAAAGTGAGCACTGATTTGAATACCATCCACCTTAAACCCACATGAAGTTAGCACTGATCTGAATACCATCCACCTTGAACCCACATGAAGTGATCATTGATCTGAATACCATCCATCTTAAACCCACATGAAGTTAGCACTGATCTGAATACCATCCACCTTGAACCCACATGAAGTGATGACTGATCTGAATACCATCCACCTTAAACCCACATAAAGTGATCACTGATCTGAATACCATCCACCTTAAACCCACATAAAGTGATGGTAGAGGTCATAAAATAGAGAGCTAAGTTGTCTACACCATAAAATGGCGAGCCTTTTAAGCTGCCAAATAAATTAACCTCACTATACTGAATTTTTATGGGGAAGGAGAGGCAAATTCACTATACTGAATATTATATATAGGAGGGGAGTGATTGACAAAACAACAAAATACTTCAGCTTATTTTTCCCCCCTCCATTCCCCTGAGCAACAAATGCCCCTACCCCTTTCTTCTACTTAAAATATAGTTATTGCAATTGTAGAAGATGAAGAAATATTATTTTGTTTCCGTGTGGTTATCTCCTATCTCTCCCTCCCTTTCCCTCATTATCCTATCAAGACTAGGAAAGAATCCTGCCAAATGTATGCATACACAAAGAACACAAATACCTTCAAGAGAGTTATCTTTGATTTCAATGCAATTTCCAGAAGTCGATAAGAATCTTCTGAAAAAGTGCTAACCACAGGGAAAATTATCACCTGATGAATATAAAACAATAAAAATGTTATTTATTGGTCAAATATTAAGACTCTCCGTTACATCAGTAAACACTATAAAGGAAGTGGATAGTACCACACACATTGGACATTGAGGACACTATTAACTTCGGGTAATATACTTAAAGAGACCAAACCAGTGAAGATCTAAGTGCAGGATGACTAAACTGATATCTGGAGTATTACATCCACAACTACAGATACTTGACTAGCCTTTGGTCTACTAAAACAGCTACTGGACTTCAAATCAAATAAAACACTGAACAACGTCACTGAAGATACTCAAGGAAAGAATATTGATTTCATCCTTACTAATTATTATTATTATTGGGAAGGGGAAAAGTAATTTATAGGCTACACTCTTCCCCCTCAATCCTTCAGTTCGGCCCTCACTGTAAGTTTTTACATCAGAAAACTGCTTTCATCAGAGTTCAGTGTATAGAGAAGTCTCACAAAGAATATAGATATCACTTAGCAAAACCATGCCCTGTGAGTTAGCTAAATCATGCCCTGTAAGTTAGCTAAACCATGCCCTGTAAGTTAGTGAAACCATGCCCTGTAAGTTAGTGAAACCATGCCCTGTAAGTTAGCTAAACCATGCCCTGTAAGTTAGCTAAACCATGCCCTGTAAGTTAGTGAAACCATGCCCTGTAAGTTAGTGAAACCATGCCCTGTAAGTTAGCTAAACCATGCCCTGTAAGTTAGCTAAACCATGCCCTGTAAGTTAGCTAAACCATGCCCTGTAAGTTAGTGAAACCATGCCCTGTAAGTTAGCTAAACCATGCCCTGTAAGTTAGTGAAACCATGCCCTGTGAGTTAGTGAAACCATGCCCTGTAAGTTAGTGAAACCATGCCCTGTAAGTTAGCTAAACCATGCCCTGTAAGTTAGCTAAACCATGCCCTGTAAGTTAGTGAAACCATGCCCTGTAAGTTAGCTAAACCATGCCCTGTAAGTTAGTGAAACCATGCCCTGTAAGTTAGTGAAACCATGCCCTGTAAGTTAGCTAAACCATGCCCTGTAAGTTAGTGAAACCATGCCCTGTAAGTTAGTGAAACCATGCCCTGTAAGTTAGCTAAACCATGCCCTGTAAGTTAGCTAAACCATGCCCTGTAAGTTAGCTAAACCATGCCCTGTAAGTTAGTGAAACCATGCCCTGTGAGTTAGTGAAACCATGCCCTGTAAGTTAGTGAAACCATGCCCTGTAAGTTAGCTAAACCATGCCCTGTAAGTTAGCTAAACCATGCCCTGTAAGTTAGTGAAACCATGCCCTGTAAGTTAGCTAAACCATGCCCTGTAAGTTAGCTAAACCATGCCCTGTAAGTTAGTGAAACCATGCCCTGTAAGTTAGTGAAACCATGCCCTGTAAGTTAGTGAAACCATGCCCTGTAAGTTAGCTAAACCATGCCCTGTAAGTTAGTGAAACCATGCCCTGTAAGTTAGTGAAACCATGCCCTGTAAGTTAGCTAAACCATGCCCTGTAAGTTAGCTAAACCATGCCCTGTAAGTTAGTGAAACCATGCCCTGTAAGTTAGCTAAACCATGCCCTGTAAGTTAGTGAAACCATGCCCTGTAAGTTAGCTAAACCATGCCCTGTAAGTTAGCTAAACCATGCCCTGTAAGTTAGTGAAACCATGCCCTGTAAGTTAGTGAAACCATGCCCTGTAAGTTAGTGAAACCATGCCCTGTAAGTTAGCTAAACCATGCCCTGTAAGTTAGTGAAACCATGCCCTGTAAGTTAGTGAAACCATGCCCTGTAAGTTAGCTAAACCATGCCCTGTAAGTTAGCTAAACCATGCCCTGTAAGTTAGTGAAACCATGCCCTGTAAGTTAGCTAAACCATGCCCTGTAAGTTAGTGAAACCATGCCCTGTAAGTTAGCTAAACCATGCCCTGTAAGTTAGCTAAACCATGCCCTGTAAGTTAGCTAAACCATGCCCTGTAAGTTAGTGAAACCATGCCCTGTAAGTTAGCTAAACCATGCCCTGTAAGTTAGTGAAACCATGCCCTGTAAGTTAGTGAAACCATGCCCTGTAAGTTAGCTAAACCATGCCCTGTAAGTTAGTGAAACCATGCCCTGTAAGTTAGTGAAACCATGCCCTGTAAGTTAGCTAAACCATGCCCTGTAAGTTAGCTAAACCATGCCCTGTAAGTTAGTGAAACCATGCCCTGTAAGTTAGCTAAACCATGCCCTGTAAGTTAGTGAAACCATGCCCTGTAAGTTAGCTAAACCATGCCCTGTAAGTTAGCTAAACCATGCCCTGTAAGTTAGTGAAACCATGCCCTGTAAGTTAGCTAAACCATGCCCTGTAAGTTAGTGAAACCATGCCCTGTAAGTTAGCTAAACCATGCCCTGTAAGTTAGCTAAACCATGCCCTGTAAGTTAGTGAAACCATGCCCTGTAAGTTAGCTAAACCATGCCCTGTAAGTTAGTGAAACCATGCCCTGTAAGTTAGTGAAACCATGCCCTGTAAGTTAGCTAAACCATGCCCTGTAAGTTAGCTAAACCATGCCCTGTAAGTTAGTGAAACCATGCCCTGTAAGTTAGCTAAACCATGCCCTGTAAGTTAGTGAAACCATGCCCTGTAAGTTAGCTAAACCATGCCCTGTAAGTTAGCTAAACCATGCCCTGTAAGTTAGTGAAACCATGCCCTGTAAGTTAGCTAAACCATGCCCTGTAAGTTAGTGAAACCATGCCCTGTAAGTTAGTGAAACCATGCCCTGTAAGTTAGCTAAACCATGCCCTGTAAGTTAGTGAAACCATGCCCTGTAAGTTAGTGAAACCATGCCCTGTAAGTTAGCTAAACCATGCCCTGTAAGTTAGCTAAACCATGCCCTGTAAGTTAGTGAAACCATGCCCTGTAAGTTAGCTAAACCATGCCCTGTAAGTTAGTGAAACCATGCCCTGTAAGTTAGCTAAACCATGCCCTGTAAGTTAGCTAAACCATGCCCTGTAAGTTAGTGAAACCATGCCCTGTAAGTTAGTGAAACCATGCCCTGTAAGTTAGTGAAACCATGCCCTGTAAGTTAGCTAAACCATGCCCTGTAAGTTAGTGAAACCATGCCCTGTAAGTTAGTGAAACCATGCCCTGTAAGTTAGTGAAACCATGCCCTGTAAGTTAGTGAAACCATGCCCTGTAAGTTAGTGAAACCATGCCCTGTAAGTTAGTGAAACCATGCCCTGTAAGTTAGTGAAACCATGCCCTGTAAGTTAGTGAAACCATGCCCTGTAAGTTAGTGAAACCATGCCCTGTAAGTTAGTGAAACCATGCCCTGTAAGTTAGCTAAACCATGCCCTGTAAGTTAGTGAAACCATGCCCTGTAAGTTAGTGAAACCATGCCCTGTAAGTTAGTGAAACCATGCCCTGTAAGTTAGTGAAACCATGCCCTGTAAGTTAGTGAAACCATGCCCTGTAAGTTAGTGAAACCATGCCCTGTAAGTTAGCTAAACCATGCCCTGTAAGTTAGTGAAACCATGCCCTGTAAGTTAGTGAAACCATGCCCTGTAAGTTAGCTAAACCATGCCCTGTAAGTTAGTGAAACCATGCCCTGTAAGTTAGTGAAACCATGCCCTGTAAGTTAGTGAAACCATGCCCTGTAAGTTAGTGAAACCATGCCCTGTAAGTTAGTGAAACCATGCCCTGTAAGTTAGTGAAACCATGCCCTGTAAGTTAGTGAAACCATGCCCTGTAAGTTAGTGAAACCATGCCCTGTAAGTTAGCTAAACCATGCCCTGTAAGTTAGTGAAACCATGCCCTGTAAGTTAGTGAAACCATGCCCTGTAAGTTAGCTAAACCATGCCCTGTAAGTTAGTGAAACCATGCCCTGTAAGTTAGTGAAACCATGCCCTGTAAGTTAGTGAAACCATGCCCTGTAAGTTAGTGAAACCATGCCCTGTAAGTTAGTGAAACCATGCCCTGTAAGTTAGTGAAACCATGCCCTGTAAGTTAGTGAAACCATGCCCTGTAAGTTAGCTAAACCATGCCCTGTAAGTTAGTGAAACCATGCCCTGTAAGTTAGTGAAACCATGCCCTGTAAGTTAGCTAAACCATGCCCTGTAAGTTAGTGAAACCATGCCCTGTAAGTTAGTGAAACCATGCCCTGTAAGTTAGTGAAACCATGCCCTGTAAGTTAGTGAAACCATGCCCTGTAAGTTAGTGAAACCATGCCCTGTAAGTTAGTGAAACCATGCCCTGTAAGTTAGTGAAACCATGCCCTGTAAGTTAGTGAAACCATGCCCTGTAAGTTAGCTAAACCATGCCCTGTAAGTTAGTGAAACCATGCCCTGTAAGTTAGTGAAACCATGCCCTGTAAGTTAGCTAAACCATGCCCTGTAAGTTAGTGAAACCATGCCCTGTAAGTTAGTGAAACCATGCCCTGTAAGTTAGTGAAACCATGCCCTGTAAGTTAGTGAAACCATGCCCTGTAAGTTAGTGAAACCATGCCCTGTAAGTTAGCTAAACCATGCCCTGTAAGTTAGCTAAACCATGCCCTGTAAGTTAGTGAAACCATGCCCTGTAAGTTAGTGAAACCATGCCCTGTAAGTTAGTGAAACCATGCCTTGCTGTTGCTTTTTCTCTTAATTTTTAAATATTTTCTCCTCCGTCCCTATGCACTCTCTCTAAATAAGCTTTGTTACCAGTCTCCCCGTGCATAGTATTAATATTTGGTCTTGTGGTGGAGTTTTCAATAACTTGAGCCTTGAGCCCCACCCTAACCTAGACCCCACCCCAAACATATATACCTTCACACTCACATTCTCAATGAGAACTATTTGGACAGTGGAAAGGATCTGTTTACATACAACTAGCATATGGGATTGTAATAGATCAACTTTTGAACAGTCTGCTAACTGTTTTTACTACTGAGTAGGGGTGACTGTGATTACATCATGAATATTAATATTATAATCTATCTAGGAATGTCCCAGGGAAAATTTTTCCCATACTACAGCAAGAGTATAAATTTGACCTACTAGACTATCAGTCCATCCTACAGACTGAGAGTGAGTAACTGTTGACCAACCATTATCATGGACTTGAGAAACTGGAGGTATCTATTTATTTTGCAGTGTATTGCACTTTCATTAAGTACTGGAACAGAATTTGGTATGTAATAAGTAAATCTAGCTAGCTGATAGAGTGATTATGATGATATTCTCTGTTCATAGAGGTGAGGCGTATTCCTGAACAAAATGTAGTAGAAATTGCAGAAGAAACCTTCAAATTTTTGAGATTTCAAATTTCTACATCAAGATTTGCAGTGATCTCAATAACATACGGAATAAACGGCACAAGAACCAACTTCCATCCTCGCCCAACACTGGACCACACTGCAACATATTCTGCTATAGTTAATCCTTGCAATGTTACTACAATTGATGTATGTCAGGAGTTATGGATTATGGTACAAGGAAAAGCTGAAATACACAATACATCCTTCCATCTTGTGCTTATGGAAGAAGTAGCACCAAGAGATATAAGGCGAATCAATGTAATGGAGTACTTTATAGTATTAGTCCCAGGTACACAATATTACTGCAAATTATTATGGTACTTAACAATGATTCAATCTAAATTGCAGATCTAGTGCCTACAGTGTCTACGACAGTTCCAATACCAACTACTGCCTCCACCACACCATCATCTAGTCCACCACCAACTACCCCACCATCAATTACCCTTCCACCATCCACCCCACTACCAAGCAACAGTTGTATAAGTGGTAAGTAATACCAGCACAGCTTTAGAAATATTAACTTGAAGAATTCTCATTCATTCCATGAAAATTCTGTTACAGCAACACAGGATGAGATCAACAACACAGGACAAACGTTGATCATTATTGTAGCCATGAATGGAGCTGGACTCATACTGTCTTTCATTACAAACATTCTTCTCTTCTGTGCTCTACTGAAAAAGGTAATCTATAATTTGACAGAGGCTTTGAAAAAACCAGATCATCTGTTAGTAGGTATTCCATCCAGTTACCCTGTCTTTAAGAAACTAGACACTAGCACTATAGAGAACAGTCAGTATACTACATTAAACAGTCAGTATACTAGATTAAACAGTCAATTTACTAGATGAAACTAGGAAACAGTTAATTAACCCGTATCTAATGAACTTAAATATGTAGGAAACAGTCCTTATATGATGGTATAGTACTATAGGAAACAGATGGCACTGAGGTACAGTCAAATTACCACATATATGGTATTTGGTAACACCTCATTTGCTAGAAGATTTGTTAAGGTCTATGTATAATTGACCACATTTTAATTTCAGTCACTTGATTTTTTAAATTAAGACTTTGAAATATTTCATAATGTATAGACACTTGATTAGTGTCATACTAAAACTACTATTAATAATAACCAGATCATGTGATACATTAGCCCACAATAAATTATAATGACATGATATTATTCTTTTTCACAGAATAACAGGAGCTAACGAGCTAAATCTCCACCATAACTGAAAGAGTTGGTGAAGGCATCTCTAGATATGGGAAGCAGAAACCCAGCTAAAACTGGAGAACTCAACAGCAATAAATAACATAAACTGTTTTCATTATAATAACACTTCTTTACCAATATTGACAATGTTTTGCCTTCACTTGATGCTGCTCCACAGCATGACCAAAAAATACATGTATACCTCTGCACAAGGGTACTCACACACTAAGAGACATCAGGGTTTTATAGACAATGTGTACCTCTGCACAAGGGTACTCACACACTAATAGACATCAGGGTTTTGTAGACAATTTTCAGGAAGGAAGTGAGGAATCACAATGTAGCTTAAGATTGAGGGGGAAATTAGGATGAATTGGCCAAAGAAGAATGTGTACTCCCTTCCATGTAAACAAGTTTAATGAAAAAGAAAGACAACTCAACGTTCTGTACTATAATAATACTGAATACAAACAGATTTCCTTGTGTAACTTTCAGGGAGACAAGCAAGTTAGCCAGTCTAAAAACTCAGCACAACATACCCAAGAATAATATGAAGCAAATTATGGGATAAAAGTGATTTTATTGTCCCATACATTCAGTGACTGTCCTAATAGTTATGGCTGTCCTAATAGTTTATGTCAATTGTGCTATAATGCAGTTAGTCAACTCTGTAACAGGTCCACTTTTAATAATTATAGGACACAATGGTTATAGGACACATCAGGTTATAGGACACATTGGTTATAGGACACATCTGGTTATAAAACACATTGGGTTATAGGACACATCAGGTTATAAAACACATTGGGTTATAGGACACATCAGGTTATAAAACACATTGGGTTATAGGACACATCAGGTTATAAAACACATTGGGTTATAGGTTATAGGACACATTGATTATAAGACACATTGGTTACAGGACAGGACACATTGGTTATAGGACAATTGGTTATAGGACACATCAGATTATAGGACACATTGGTATTGGCAGTTAGTGACAAGATGAAAGGGTGACAGGAAGTATTTATAATTATACCAGAGATGATGGTAGACCTTTGTGCATGCAATGTAGTACAAGTTAGATAAACAATGGAGACCTCTGCTCCACTACTTATGTAGATCCGAGAACCCCAGTTATATATTCGAGAACCCCAGTTATATATCTCAGAACCCCCAGTAGATCCCAGAACCCCAGTAGATCCCAGAACCCCAGTTATATATCTCAGAACCCCCAGTAGATCCCAGAACCCCAGTAGATCCCAGAACCCCAGTTATATATCTAAGAATTCCAATAGATCCCAGTTATATATCTCAGAACCCCAGTAGATCCCAGAACCCCAGTAGATCCTAGAACCCCGGTTATATATCCCAGAAGCCCAGTAGATCCCAGAACCCCGGTTATATATCCCAGAAGCCCAGTAGATCCCAGAACCCCGGTTATATATCCCAGAACCCCAGTAGATCTCAGGACCCAGAACCTGCATAGAAATATATACCTAGACCCACACAATATGAGTTGTCACAGACAATATTTTAAATGACCTGTTGTGTCAGTAAATAAAACAGCAGCAACGCTTGATAGCAAACATCGTAAGTACTGATGGTCTAAGATAGACTACACACCTTTAACTTTCTCCTTATAGAGTCACTTTATCATGAAAGAGACTTGCAAATTGAATGTAGTTGTTGATAAAGCACTTACACCGAGGTGACACACATCACAACAATATCTGACACTTAATCCCCAAGGAATTACAGGCAACTTAACCATCACAGCAAATTGATATATATATGGGAGAGATAAGTCCACAACTATTATACTATATACAGACTTAATGTACCACATACTATACACAGGGGACTGACCAGGGAGAGGTACCGGCCAAGGAACTGTACTAATATGTAGTGGATAGATAAGCATAATGGCTATAAAATAAAGTAATACCATCATATGATACCTTACATGGTCATTTTTTTTGTCTGAACATGGAGACTATACACAAGTTTATTTGGTGTGCAACCATCTTTAGCAATAGCCAAAAAAGTTATTAAACAACTCAGATAAATACAAAGTGTTACAAATTGAGGACTATTTAAACACATTACAATATCTGACAATTCATATTTCAGTTTGGCTGGTCAGTTAAGTACAATCTATATAATAATACACTCTGACAGACTGAGGTCGATATACTTATTCATGAATAATTCATAAGCTAGTGCATCTTTTTTTTACACATAACAGTATGAGGGGCTGTGGAGGAGACTTTTGGAAGCTATGTCTAGTGTTTCACACCACAAGTAACTCGACACCTAATTGGCCAGCCCTTAATGCCTGCTAGAGCTATAAGATTTTTTAACCATAAGAAATTTCACCCACCTTTAAAAGGTGGGAAAGTAATTATTCAACTCAGCTCTTCAAGGAGGCTATAAAAGCTTCTAGAAGTAAGAAGCTCACATCTTGGGAAGGAGGGGGGTAGAGTGAGCTACTGAGCAAATGCCATCTTTTTTATACCCAACTCTTACACAAGGACAGTGAACCTTCTGGAACTATTCCTGAGGGTTGGGCCAGCTAATATTCTCAGCCAACTCTCAACTCTAGTCAAACAATAACTAATATTGTCCTACCCAAATTTGACAATGGCCACTAGAGATATGACACGTGCTGTCCTATCAAATTCTGTGCCTTATTTCTACCTCTCTTACAAAGGATATTCTACATAAATACTATTCTATATACCAAACCCATGGCTTCCCATGGATACCACTTTATACACCCATAACCTATAGTCCATTATAAGTATTAGGACTACCCCATGGATTCCCACTATATCCATCCTGTGCTCCATTGTGGGATAGTAATAGGACAGACTACCCCATGGACTCTGTCTATATCCATCCTGTGCTCCATTGTGGGATAGTAATAGGACAGATTACCCCATGGATTCCCACTACATCCATACTGTGCTCCATTGTGGGATAGTAATAGGACAGATTACCCCATGGACTCCCACTATATCCATACTGTGCTCCATTGTGGGATAGTAATAGGACAGACTACCCCATGGATTCCCACTATATCCATACTGTGCTCCATTGTGGGATAGTAATAGGACAGATTACACCATGGACTCCCACTATATCCATCCTGTGCTCCATTGTGGGATAGTAATAGGACAGATTACACCATGGACTCCCACTATATCCATCCTGTGCTCCATTGTGGGATAGTAATAGGACAGATTACCCCATGGACTCTCACTATATCCATACTGTGCTCCAATGTGGGATAGTAATAGGACAGATTACCCCATGGACTCCCATTCTAACTGACATACTGACTCAATACTACTGACTCTCTGTAGAGGAGGCCATACCTTTAATGATACATTATAATAAGTACCTGTACTCCAATACAACACTGCCATACCACACACACCTGAGTCTGATAAGTCCTGAACAGTCTTAGACCAAAACTCCAAGACATGTGGACAAAAGTGCTGGTTAGGATGATGTGGAAAAAGAGGTTGAAGTCCAGTAGTCCTGCAATGCTACTGAGGGATGATCCTTCAGGAGGTAGCACCCCTAGAGAGCTCTCAATATATTTACATAGTGTTAAACCTGTAATGAAATAGAAGTTCATTGGACTATAATAATGACCTGACATATGAATGAATAACAGGTCAGAGATTTTTGTACTTTGAAGACTCTTACTTGGCATCTCTCTAGAGATGGCTAGCTGGTCTTTTTCTGCTAGTCATTTACTAACAAAATGGCCAGTGTACATGTTTGGTACCTTTATCAATTGAGCTTGGGAATAATTATTACAAACTAAGTCTACAATCAACTATAGTTACTATAGTTACTATAGTTACTATAGTTACTATAGTTACTATAGTGCTTGTAATCACATGACACATCCTGGGATATCAATCACACACACTTAGATACTATCACACCATACTATAGATACCACAATACACACACTCAGATACTATCACACGCACACTCAGATACCATCACACGCACACTCAGATACCATCACACGCACACTCAGATACCATCACACGCACACTCAGATACCATCACACGCACACTCAGATACCATCACACGCACACTCAGATACCATCACACGCACACTCAGATACCATCACACGCACACTCAGATACCATCACACGCACACTCAGATACCATCACACGCACACTCAGATACCATCACACGCACACTCAGATACCATCACACGCACACTCAGATACCATCACACGCACACTCAGATACCATCACACGCACACTCAGATACCATCACACGCACACTCAGATACCATCACACATTATCATACTTACAATCATAATCATACAATCGCACAGACAACCACACACAAGTAGAGAAATTTCTCAATAAAATTAATTGGATACTAATTGACTGTCTCCAATCAAACTTCATGCAATTACTTTTATGACAACTTTGGAGTACACTATCTGTCACAAAATAGTTATGTTCATACACTGAGACTAGATTCTCACCAAAGAAGTAATAGAGAGGAATATAAAACCGTAATACCTGCAGGAAGCATAGCCAATAATGAAACATCTCAATAAAACTCAACATCTCTTGCCTTGAAACTCCATACCAATCCCTCCCGAACATGAGAAAAGAGGTGACCACGTAGACGAAATAATTTGTTTTGCTAAGAAGGAAATTTGTAGAACATGGCATTCCTTAAATGACATATACCCCTTTAGGATTCCCAAAGTACAGTGTTACCTTATATTTACCATTACATATAGAATTGCACTTTTTTTTAACCAAAACTGACAATACAAATATTTTCACCTGAAAGATCATCTTTGATCTCAGATTAGTGACATTAGGCTACAATTAAAGTGTCCTGATTAGAGAGAGTGAAGTTCACTAATATAAAAAAGGTATTAATTAGGACATATCCAAGTATCCTCAATATAGTGGTGTCATCATTTCAGGGGGTTGAGGTTCCACTGTATACAGAGATGTCCTCATTTCAGTGGGTTGGAATAGAGGAATTCCACTGTATACAGAGGCATCCTTGTTTCAGGGGGTTAGAATAGAGATATGGAGTTGGAATAGAGGGTTTCAGTGTACATAACAAAACCACCAGATTACATTTATCATTGTTAAAGTGGCTAATATAATTTATATGGTCACACACATCCCATAATCCACCACACACATCACATAATCCACAGCAGTTCAGTATAATCATTACAAATTACCTGAATGAAGGGAAATACAAGGAAGTACTCTTTACGAAAGTAGTAGCCACAACCAAAGTAAAGACCCTAAAACAAAGAGAAAGGTAAAGAACTTGGAATCCCCAGGGAAGGTAAAGAACTCATTGTAAGGAATCCCCAGGGAAGGTAGAGAACTCATTGTAAGGAATCCCCAGGGAAGGTAGAGAACTCATTGTAAGGAATCCCCAGGGAAGGTAAAGAACTCATTGTAAGGAATCCCCAGGGAAGGTAGAGAACTCATTGTAAGGAATCCCCAGGGAAGGTAAAAACTCATTGTAAGGAATCCCCAGGGAAGGTAAATTATGTACCGTAAATCTTTAAATTAGAAGCCAGAATCATTTGAAAATTTCCTACTAATTGTAATCTAATTAAAGGTACTGTAATATATTAGTATATGTAATAGGATAGCTTTGGCTTGTGGTATTTGGGAGAGCTGTGCAAGTTGGGAGTAAAATAACACGAGGTGAAGCCAGTGCTATTTTGCACAGCGAGAGCTATTAATCCAAAATACCTCAAGCCCGACATCCTTAATCCAATATCCCACCATTTTAAACATAGGTAGCTATAGATACGAGTTAGCTACATAACTAAACATAATGAACATAAAAGTTCCTCAAAGTTTACTCGCCCAATTTCCTTCACTCTAAGTATACATTCCGCTAGAGTAGGGCTTAATAATCACAGAGCCCCTCCCACGGCTGTCTTCATGGTACTGAGACCATACTACTGTGTAGTTACAAATCTAACAAATTGTCCTCATTGACCAATCAGATTATAATTTGAAATAGCATTTTAATTGGTCAGTGCTACTACATTTCAAAAATTATGCAATAGATACCAGCTTCTATGGACCATTTGTATTGTACATAATATACTATTAGCATAATGATTACTTGCACTAATCTGTCTGTCCTGATATGTTCTAAAGTCTGTCCAAGCTGAGGTATAGATATCTCGCAATAACAACAACGTTCATGATGCATTTGCCCAGAGAGCAGCTGAATATCAATTTTTTATTATGCGCAACACAATTTGCATTACTTGTGGTCTATAGGATTTGTATTAGCCTCCTCCTGTATCTCTCTATGGGGCCATGCAACAGACTAACCGGGCATCTGGTAAGAAGCACCTTGTTAAGAGCTGCTAAATGATACCACATGCGCATAATTTGAAGCTTTTTTAGCCATATTTTTGTGAGGCTCTCGACAGACTTTAGTACACCACCTCTATCTTTCCTTTATACATAATTATAGCAATCCTGTACCATTTTAGGACAAACTGCTAAAAAGCTACTTGTGGTTATTAACCAACTACAGTTAACAGACCTCTCCACACACACTCACACCACACACCAGTTATTGCAAATTCCATCTTGAAATAGGCTTCCACACACACACACACACACACACACACACACACACACACACACACACACACACACACACACACACACACACACACACACACACACACACACACACACACACACACACACACACACACACACACACACACACACACCAAAACTAGATCATTAACAAAATTCTGATGTCCCACAATTCTGCTCACACTACAGAGACTATATAATAGTGTCAGTAAACATACACATATTATACAAAGATCGCTCATTAGATAAACCATCAGCTCCAACAATAACTTACAGAAAAAGTTCCATAGATTGCACAGAAGATCAATCTCTCATTGAGACAGTTTACATCTATTCTATAGAAAAACAATAACAGCATGGTATAATACTATCTCCAAGCCATTTCAAGTTAGAACTGTCTACCTGTAACCATGAATTTCAAAGCTGTATGGTTCACTTGTTAAGAATAATGATAGATTGCACACATCTCTACATTTATCTGCCAATTTATAATTAAATCCAGTTTCCACTATGAACCAGTAGTAGGTAAAAAGTAGCTAAAATTTCATCAAGACTTGGTGACTGTACCATGGAATAGACTTCTAGGATACTATGTAGTAAATTAAGGGGTTCACCCTTCATTCACCAAGGTTAAAATGTTATTAGTTACTAACACACCTATTATCTTGGCAAGTGTGCCATAGTCCACCATAACTAGCCACTTCAGTCAAACAATAACTGCATAGACCTCCAAGAAGAGCAAAGAATAGGACAATAATACTCCTTTCCGGTTGGATTACACTCCATAATGCTATCAGACGCGTCTTAAACACTGGAAGAGTAACTGAAATAATGCAATTATTATCACAATAGTATAAAATAAATGGAAGGATAGATTAATGAATGAACAGTATATACTAAAATCTCTTCGTGAAATAGCATTTTGGCATTGGAGGTTGAAATGATGATTTTTGAGGAAATGGTTATATGAGAAAAGCCCCCGTCTCATGATAAACTCCACTATAATGAGATATTCAACAGCTCATCATTTTAGGTAAAGGGTCATTAAAAAACCCCATCCCAAGAGCTAGCTAGAGTCAACAGCTCACCATTTTAGGTAAAGGGTCGTTATGTATACTTATTAGGTAAAGGATAAATTCACTGTAATCTATGCTTTAGTGCAGTAACCAGCTAACTGTTTAGATAAGCTACAGTAGTTTAAATATCTATATACACCACATAACGATGCCTCTTTCAGAAAAATTAGTGTGCAGTATCCAATGACATATGTAAGGTGACTTAGAATGGTAATAGTGTCGGCTTATAAAGTTAGGTTTATTGGCCAAAACACAACCTCCTCTCTGATATCAAGTTGAACACTGTTTATTTGCACGGGGGGAGGGTAAAGGGAAGCTGTAGGATAGAGTGAGGGAGGGTAAAGGAGGGGTAGGATAGAGTGGAGGGAGGGTAAAGGAGGGGTAGGATAGAGCGGAGGGAGGGTAAAGGAGGGGTAGGATAGAGTAGAGGGAGGGTAGAAGGCAGAGGTGGGATATGAAGCAAAAGCAGTTAGAAAATAGAGATTTTTTACCTTCACAGTTGGCTAGCTTTTAGCCCAAGAAACTTGGTTCAATGAACCTTCTGGAGGTTCATCTGGTCTCTCCCCTTTCAAGTACAAAAATGACTAAACAGTGTATTACACATTATTATTAGACCAAATATTGGGGGGAGAAAGGGGAGGGGTGTGTATTATTTTTGCCATTTTGGGACTTAAGAGTGGATCTGTATAGATCATTAGAAAGCTCTTTGCTACCTTCTGGAAATGTGTAGCCAAGCTAGTGCTCCACAAAGATATCCACTTAATCCTACTCTTAGTACCAACCACCATTACATAATTAATACTTCTTTATACAAACTGTACCAATAATTTCTTTACCTTTCTTTCCCAGGTATTTTTTTAAGAAAACAAGAATTTAAAACATTACAACAAAAATGGTAAAGGGTTTATGACATTAAGTATTACAGAGATCCATTCATGATGTAATTACACTTACCAGAGCATGTTAATGAGTACAAGATGACAATTAAAATCAAGTTGCAAAGATAAACGCTCATAAATAGTGCTTTCCTAGGAGAGGGAACTACAGTGAAGGATTTCAACATGATAATATCAGTGATCAGCTGAAAGGCCAATAAACCAGGTAAACAGAGCATTAATAGCCATATGCAGCTAGCCACAGTGCGCCATCTGAACACCTGCAATACATAATAATTACATTAACAATCCTACTTGAAGTTGAAACATAATACTGATACAAGAGAAGGTGAATACATACACTATAATCAGTTGAGCATGTACCCCATAGTTTGTTGCCCCATTACCTAGAGAATGGTCTGGAATATGCATAATTAAATTCTGGAGATATTACAGGTGGGAGCTTAGTCAGTGTATTCAGTGTCACCAAAGAAAAATAATTGCTGATATGCTTTTTGTGGTGGCTCTACTCAGATTAAATGTGGTTAGGTACAATCTATAGCCTTCCAGCCACTACAGTAATTCAGCTAGTTATAATTTACACATTCAGTTATTATTAGCATCTTAACAACAGATACTACACTAATGAATCAAGCCTATATTATCTGGTCTTTGAGACCAAGTTATGAGGTGAGTGTCAAAGGTATTTTTTTGTCCATCTAAGAGCCTCCCTAATATTTGGTCTATGGCTGAAAAAATATTCCTGCCCCATCCTCCAAAGAGAATGGGTTTCCAAATATCTGATAAGCAGATATTGGTACCTCTTCATTGTAAGAAAAACAATCTTATTATCTAGGAAACAGATAGATGTCATCTGTATTTGTATAGGATAATAACAGAAGGAAAATATAATGATGAGTGGTACCATAAAGCTTACACGAAAGTTCATAAAATTGTTATAGTCATTATGACCAGTCTTTCATATGCTTAATCATTACTAGAATGGATGTTAATTTTCTGTGCTTGATAGCGGTTAATAATCCTGAGATCAAGGAGACCATTATGTGGGCCTAGGGAATCAGATGACCTGGAAGAGGAATCACTTTTAGCAACTTTAATGGTCCTGCTGTCTGTAATGGGAGGAAAGGCCAAACTTAACAGCAAGAATAGTCCTACAGTGACCATTGTTTGCTGCTAAAAATGGTCTGAGGACCACATTTGGAAACATAAATGGTCCACTCTCTCATAGGAAATGATTATTGCAAGAAGGTACAATGCTACACTATTACAGTAGCTGCATGATCTGTGCTTAAATCATTCCAGCATAAAGTACAACCCTTTTTACTCTACTTTGCCATTCTGTTTGTTAAAGCTAGCCAAATTCAACCCACATATATTCGTAGCAAGTTGAAATTCAAATACTGAAGAACTTACCTGAGAAAACCACAGCATAGTTCTCTATAATATAAATATACCTCTCTGCAACAATTAATCTCAACCGCGTGGTCACCTCAGGGTCAAAGTCCAGGAAATTCAGTTTGCAGTAACTATAGCCATAGATAATAGATCTATGCTATAGCTATGTGGTTCAATTTGTTGAAGGTCAAGATGTTGTTGTTACTAATAGTGGTCATGCTAGGAAGCTCCAGTGGAACCTGGAACAGCGATACTTATCATAAGAAACACGGTTCCTTCGAGGAGGATGATGTAAAGGTTAGCACTCTCATAACTAGCAGAAGGCAATTTTGAGAATTCCCAGTTCACTATGTATAATCCTTCAGGTCAGTCTGTCTCTTTCTCTTTTGTTAGATAGTGCTAGTATTAATTACTGCTAACTACTGATTAATCCAGCTGAACACTTTGAATACTGCTTATGATGTAGTAGCTGGTTAACTGCCTAAAATTAATGGTGTTATTTTTCTTTTCTTTTTTTTTTTCATCAATATAATAGCTACCCTAATAGCAAGCATCTCCAGGACACCTACATTAACAATATGTAGTAACCTGAAATCTCTAGGCTACAAGGTCTCTGAGGCTTAGGATGGGCTGAGTGCAAGAATAGTATCCTGCCCATAGTTTGATTGCATCATCTTAGGCATTAGAATTGTCCTCTTTCCAGAATCTTATCAATTTTTTGACTTATTCCTTTCTTATACTCAGCCCATAGATTTTTATAAAGTGCATGTGGGAGTCTGCATGTAGAGGCCCTTCTTCCAGGAGCTCTAACCCCCACCTATCCCACTGACCAATCTGTAGATCTCATAATTATATTTTTGCTACTGTATCTTGTGACTGTGAAATGAAAATAAAAGTTTTCATGATCGCATAATATAGTGAAAATATAAACTTGAAGTAAGGTCATAATACAGACTCTACTGAGACTAGTGAAAGTATAATTAACCAGATATAATATCACAATTTCAGCAGGTTTCTATTATTCTTAAATGTCTACCATACCTAGTATATCTACCATACATACTGTATGCCTAGTGTATACCCGAGTCTTAAATCCCTATACATACTGTATGCCTAGTATATATACCCGAGGCTTAAATCCCTATACATACTGTATGCCTAGTATATATACCTGAGTCTTAAATCCCTATACATACTGTATGCCTAGTATATATACCCGAGGCTTAAATCCCTACACATACTGTATGCCTAGTATATATACCCGAGGCTTAAATCCCTAGCTATACATACTGTATGCCTAGTATATATACCCGAGGCTTAAATCCCTATACATACTGTATACCTAGTATATCTACCCGAGGCTTAAATCCATATACATACTGTATGCCTAGTATATATACCCGAGGCTTAAATCCCTAGCTATACATACTGTATGCCTAGTATATATACCCGAGGCTTAAATCCCTATACATACTGTATACCTAGTATATCTACCCGAGGCTTAAATCCATATACATACTGTATGCCTAGTATATATACCCGAGGCTTAAATCCCTAGCTATACATACTGTATGCCTAGTATATATACCCGAGACTTAAATCCCTATACATACTGTATGCCTAGTATATATACCCAAGGCTTAAATCCCTATACATACTGTATGCCTAGTATATACCTGAGTCTTAAATGATGTGCTGTTAATTTTACTTTCATAATGATGGATGGATGGATGTGAAGTGTACAATCACAGAAGATTCCTTTTTAGCTGAATATTCAATAATCACTGCGGCAATGGGTATATATGATCCTCAAACTGGAGAAAATTGTAGCTCATCAACTGAGGACAAGCAATGTAAGAGAGGTATTTATTATCTGTAGGCATTAATACTGGTATATCTGGCATTGTGCTATAATGTAGCTATAATTAATAACAATGCCATGATAAAAGTGATAGGTAAACTGGTTAAAACCTTTCAAGATACCTATAGTGATGGGCCTGTAATGGGTCTATGAGAGTGTATTTCTCACTTGATTAATGATGAGCTGGAATGGTGTGGTGGTAAAAGTGGCCTAGACACTAAGAATCCAATACCAGTTCTCACTTATATGCAATGTGGAAAATTAAGTGGTGGATGTCTTTTACCAAGTGATATCTGGGAATCATGAATCCAAACTTTGAATAACAAGATATAATCCAAACTTGGAATATCAGAATATCTGGGAAATCATGTGATATCTGGGTGATCATGAATCCAATAACAAGTGATATCTGGGTGATTATGAACCCAAACTTTGAATATCAGGTGATAATTGGGGGATCATTTTAAATATCAGGTGTTTTTGTTTTTTTGTTGTTGTTGTTGTTTTTGGAAAGAAGGCTACTCAGTGATCTGTTGATAATGAACAATGAAGTCCTTAGTAAGCAACTTCACCTTTGGATTCAGCATTATTAGTACTTGTTACATGTATATGGTGTTAATATTATAGCAGGTTTATGTAACAATGCATTGTTGGTCAAGGCAAAATCATGACCATTATATAACCAGATGCTAAAGTAATTTATACTATTAGGTGTTGTGTGTGCTGCAGATGAAATGTAGTGCTAAAATAACTGGATTTGAACCACACTCATTACAGTTAGAGTTTTGATTAAGCATTCCAGTTGTCTTAAAATTGTATGTATGATAGTATTTTCATCTATAAACAGACATAATACTATGCGAATTCATATGATTAGGCCTGTCTTCATTCTGATGATTGCTGTTCTGGTTAGCACTCCATAGCTAATTTGGTATGACTTCTGTATGTGGTGGATCATGTGAGCTCACATAATCCACCACATGGCCTGTAAGACCATATTTTTACATCTATATTGCTTGCTTGTTCTACTCATAATTCTACCGGCAAAATGTGTTCAGCTCTTTATAAAACATAGAAACCTCTGGTTCATGGTTAGTTAGTAGATGGCTTTGTTCGCGTCATAAATACCTACACAAAGGAATGACTCTTGTGGACAGCTCTTTATAAAGCATAGAAACCTCTGGTTCATGGTTAGTTAGTGGATTGCTTTGTTCACGTCATAAATACCTACACAAAGGAATGACTCTTTCACGAGTAATTGAAATAGTCACCAATATATTTATAATCTCACCTTAACCTACCCACAGAAAGTAGTCATGGTATTGTGTGTCCCATTTGTTATGCAGTTACTATGATCTGCACCTGTGTGACCTCATTTTTGATATCCAGATTAGAAGTTCACACGGATCACAATATTGGGGAAACCTATCTGTTCAATCTTGTAATACCTGCTCATGAATCTGTGCAGGATACTTTGCTTAAATAAAGTTTACTTTTAACTGGTATGGAGTAAGACCTTGTAAAAAGCACAGTCAGAATGGCATGGAATCATTAGCTAATAAGCTATTTATCTGCTTGTCTTCGAAATTTTAAAATTGGTGACAAGTATAGTTACCAAATAAACTTTAGTCCCATTATCGTACAACTTCCAGTTTAGTGTTAGCATCTGACTATAGAGCATCTACACAGCATCTTAGCACAAAAGCTGCTGGAACTATCAGACCATTGTTGGCCATTGACATGGTTAGTATGTACTTCACATATTGATATCATTGGCAGATTTGTATAGCCCAAGCCCTGCTCTATTATAGTTTAACTGGTGCTTAAATCCATTCATGTTGTATCTTACTATTAGACATGTGTGTATCTTCACTATAAGAATATCATACAATGACATTTCAAACTAGAAATGGGTTAGTTGTGCGACTAACATACCTACCAACCCACCCATTTTGATTTGCTTGATTAAACTCATATTTTAAGCAGTTTTGCTTGATCACAACATATAATACATATTATTATTATTATTATTATTATTACTATTATTATTATTATTATTATTATAGCTAGATTTATTGAACATGGACAAAATATTTAAGAAGCAAAGTTAATATTCATGGCATCATGAAATTAATAAATGAAGTTGGTGTGCATCATAATTATAGAGATTGTACGTACCATGGACCTAAATAATGGAAGAAAGAAAGACTGGGAATTGCACAGTTTGTACTGGGATACTGGGAAAGCAGTGGTTTTTGCAGGATATTTCCGGTGTGGTTGGGATAGTTGATAAATAAGAACTTCTCTAAAATATTCCATAGTAAAGACACACATTAGAAAAATGCAAGCTCTGGTTTTAAAGTATGTATTTCTCCTTTCTTCATATATCACCAGTGACCAGCTGCTGAGCTGGAATTGCAATAATTATTAAAATTCCATGAACGGGAAAAGGTTTTGGTAGTATGTCTAGTGTCAGGTTTGGTAGTATGTCTAGTGTCAGGTTTTGGTAGTATGTCTAGTGTCAGGTTTTGGTAGTATGTCTAGTGTCAGGTTTTGGTAGTATGTCTAGTGTCAGGTTTTGGTAGTATGTCTAGTGTCAGGTTTTGGTAGTATGTCAAATGTCCACTGAGCATACAATTGAAACAGTAGTGACATCCCTACATTGCCCTTAAATATTGTTTTAAGTATGATTGCAGTCGGGTAATAACCAACACAACCTCTGTTTTAACTTCTCTGTGCTAGCAGAATTTCCTTGTCAAGCTATATTGGCTGATAACGCTATTTATTCTCTTATCTCTAGTGAAACTAAAATTTTGATCAATGATAAAATGTAATTCAAGCGATATCCTCACTTCAGATCTCACCACACATTATTGAGTTCTACAATGCATTTCTTCTTCCTACAATTAAATAAGTACTAACTTCATGTTATTAATGCATTCTACAGTTAGAGCTGATTCTGTTTGTGAGACGCTATTAAACTTTTCTCGTCGACTTTTGATTGGCCTTAATGTTACCCCAGAATGCTGCCTTAGTAATATCACAGACTGTTCTAGTGACTCACATTCTGAGGACAAAGTAAAAGGTAATTGTACATTAGCAGTAGAAGTACAGTAATTAACTGTAATGGTGATTGATCTCTCTGAAAAACATTCATGCTTGATCATAAATGTTTCTCGCAAGGGTATGGGGTGATGTGAATTGATGAATGAAAAAAAAAATTATGTAGATTTGATAGTTTAGCACACACTGTGTAAATTATCATGTCAGCACAAACATCAAATATAGCTGTCTGCTGTAAGATCTCTACCTACTTCATATTCCTCTCCCACTCTTTGTCAGCTGTGTAAACATATTGAAATTACTTTATTGTAGTGTATGGATATGGAGCATTAATGGTGTTAGTACTGAGCCTCCTTTCTCTTCTTGGGGTCATCATTGTCCCACTAATAAAGAATGAAAAGTGTGGCCACTTTTATGAGTATGTCAACTTGTTTCTGATAGCCATGGGATCATCAGCTCTCTTGTGTGATGCTGTTCTTCACCTCATTCCTCAGGTACATAACATTAGAGCAAATATTGTAACCAGGTCATAATACAGCAATCTGCTGTTAATTATGGCAGAGAATAGTGTCCAACCAGCTGGATTATTATGTGTGGTTGTGTGGTTCTTTGGACAAGTTCTCTCCCATGACATATAAATGTAGCATGTGATGTTTTCATGTTTTGATGGTGCCTCACACTACCTAGCTGCTAGCCTCTGTTCACAAACAGTATAGATGGTAGTTATAATAGTTAACAGAATTACATGAGGATGAGGGCTCTACCCCAGTGATCACTCTATCTCCCCTTCCCCTCTGCCATAAGAACCCTGTTAGTCGTTAACTAATGTACACCTCAGATATGAGAACCCTCTTAGTCTGTTAACTAGGTGGTGAAAGTGGATGTGTACAGCTAATGTTAAGAATTTCCATATCTTTTGCTGTATGTGTGTGAATGCTGCTCTAGATGTTTGAGGCAGGGTGTAGTAGTATATGGCGTGGGATTAGAGTCAAAAATCAATCTGCAAATTGTTATCCGTTCTGCAACATTGCTCAGCACATTCGTTCCGCACATGGGTCTGTTACACCTCCGTTCTGCACATACATCCTGCTGCACACCCGTTCTGCACATTCGTTCTGCACCAGTGCACATTCGATCTGCACATTCGTTCTGCATCACTGCACATTATAATTTTAGTGGATTATTTCAGGTATTCTTCATTCTAGATTTTATATTGAGAATAGCTAATTTTCATTTGAGATCAGAAAAATAATTTTATTGCTCTTTTCTTCATCCTCTAGCTATGGTCAGTAGCTAGTTAGCTAGCTACTTAGGCTAAACTGTCTAAAAATTTTCACAATTTAATTTTTCAATTTTTAATAACAATGGATTTTGTACTTGTTGGCTAAATCACAATGGAAAGAATTTTGCACTTAATAAATTTTCAATCATGATAAAGTTTGGCTTGAATACCTAACTCTCTGCAAAATGAAATTAAATTTTGTACTGAAATTGATAAAATTATTTTTAATTATGTAAATAATTTGTCTAAAGAAAGCATACAACATACACAATAGTAGAAATAATGGATAATGATTGTATGTGGCGTATCTAAGATAACTGGTAGATTGCTACCACTATTCTGTAAGATGGGCTAATAGGAGCACAAGAGCCAGTATTGTCAGCCTATTATTCCTTTTAGCTTCCTAAAATTATGCCTATTAGTTAACTAAGCTATTCACGAAAACACTATTAGCTATCTAACTAATGGTAATGGTCGTCTTCTAATTCTTGAAGGGATCTGGATTATTACTATCTAATTATTATATTCACTTACGTATAATATTATTATACTTCAAAGCCTCCATGCATATCTTATAAATGTAATGAACTCTAGTGGGTGAAGTTCTGATGCATCACTTAACATTGACAATAGCATTAACAATCAACGGATAGAAAGATTCTGGTGAGATTTATTCACTGGATGTACTTCATTATCATCTATTCTACCATTATGAAGTTATAGGGATATTAAATAGTAAGAATCCACTGCACCTTATGTGTTTACACTTCATATAGCTATATTCCATATCATAATTTAACTTTGTGGATGGTTGGTCTCATCACTCAATAAGTTCAGCAGTGGTTTATCCCCATTACAACTGTGGATGCCGGGAATGTTACATAATTATATTACCATTTAGGTCATATAGTAGAAATTTATGGAAATCAGGCTGATGGCTATGTAAGTATTATAATAGCTATGATGTAGCTACCATTAGCTACTATAGTTTAATGCATTTGTGACCAGAGTTTCTAGGACCCTATATAAATCAAGGCTAAGGAAATGAGCTGACTTTCTTTATTAGTGCACACACTGTTAGTGAAAGAGCATTGCATGCATGTAGATTTTGATGCCTTGGCATGAGGAAAGGTCTCCTTTGTGAATGCATGTTCTATTATTATTAGATGAACTATGGTGTGGATTGAACAGAGCCTATCCCAGACAGTGAGCAAGTTCATGTTCCTGAAGTTGATAGATCTGTATCTATCAGTGATGATGAACTTGAATATTTAAGACAATTGTATACATTAGATAAAATTATTTCCAGTGACTACCATGCTTCTGACTTTTATTATTGCTCTGCTAGCTAGTTTTTGATGCTAGCTAGTATGATACTGTTGCTAATAGCTAGCTAGCTACAATAATTATTTTAGCAAAAAAATATGTAGCCAGAGTATTAATAATTTGAAATTAATAAAGGGTATATACGTATAATAGATCCAGGGTAGGGGTGGGTTCAGAGGATCAGGATGCCACACACCCTTTTTATTGCTTCTAAAGGCAATGCCAAATTTTTGCTTCCTCAATAAAAAAAAGCAAAGGAGGGGGTACATCCCTTCCTCTCAGAAGCAGTAGTTGGCATATTGTACTTGGCACTGACCCCCTTCCTTTCAAAATTATTGCTGGATTTGCCCTCAGTTGAGTTGGTATTTAGCTACAGCTTGTCCCAGAACAGTTGGCACAGCCCACGAAATTTACGGGAAGTTTTGCTACTACCAAAATTAATTTTTAATTCTTAAGAGCATTCATGCAGATCGAATGTGCAGATCGAATGTGCAGAACGGGTGTGCAGCAGGACGTATGTGCAGAACGGAGGTGTAACGGCAATGTGCTGAGCAATGTTGCAGAACGGATAACAATTTGCAGATCGATTTTTGACTCTAATCCCACGCCATAGTAGTATGATGCTGCCTTGACCTAGTATAACTAATGAATAAGTTACAATCTGGAGAGACCAAACTCTTGCTCTCTGTACCAAAGTATTCTAGAACAGCTTATAAGTACATAGAGTTCAGTAGTAGTGGCTAATTTAGCATTTCTCCTAAGAGCACAAAGACTGTGAAACTGCACTTCTATTTACTGTGGTGGTAACACATTAGAACCAGCACATACCTGCATACATACTTGAAAGCTATTGGAGGATTATAAAACCACTCCCTCCATCTCACTGAATGTATACCATGCTTAAGCCAACATGTGTCAAATTTATTGGGCACTCTTGAATATAATAATATAGGTGTTTGAGATGTTAATAGATGAAGAGGATGATTGGGAAAGAAGAGTTCTATGGAGGGCATGTGCTATAGCTGGGGGAATATATTTCTTTTATATCTTTGAGATGATTCTTCACAAGGCTATAAACGGAAATCATAAGACCACTATTAAGGATCAGGTACAATAATATACATAGTGATACTGTATACAGACAAGGTTGGTTATTAATGTAGGTACATACTTAGTTGTTAATGTACATACTCTATACAGATTACAGGTTGGTTAATGTACTTGTGTGTTATGGCCATTCTAGACTAAATTGGGGGGGGGGGGGGGGGGGGGGGGAAGGGGGGGGTAGGAAGATGATTTTAGGTGGGGGGGGCACTGTTTAATCTAGAGACCCCCCAGGAAATTTAGCAATCTGAGATTATCTCTAAATAATGAAGTCAGTGAAAAAGTCAAAAGTTTTCTTCATTTGCTGCCGTGCCTTTGTCCAGTTTCCTAATAAAATTAATGTGGAACTTTGACACTTGCTAAAAGTCAGGAAATTTTGCTGCTTATCATGTTGGCATTAGTACAAAAATTAATACTTTAAACTTAGACGTGCAAACACTTGTTATCCAGGGATACTTTTCATACCAACTAGACTGTAGTAAGCTTTAAGCTTTCCTTTTTATGCTCTTTACTCTGATGTGCACGGCTCACCTCAGAATCAAGCATCAAGGAATAGTTATAGTCATACAGCACTGACAATCACATCCACAAGGAACACAAGAGGAAATATCAGGTAATGGTTCGGAATTTCCTTCCCTTAAATTCATACCATGATCGATCATCTTCTAAAGAAGTTTCTGATCTCATTCAGAGAGTTCAGAGATAGAAGCCTCTTATAGGAATTTAGTTTTCTTTGAGCCATGTGAGTACCTTGAAATACATTTAGCTATATAGCTAATCAAGCATTTTGTGGTTACTGTACATGTGAAGTGTAAAAATAATAGTGAGCACTTATATATGCTATCACCACACACATTTACACACAGTGACACACATACACAACAACTGCAAAGGTGTGTGAAAAGTGGGGGGACACCAGCACCTGGTGCCCCCCCTGCTTCCTACCCCACTGGTATAGGGCACAATTTTTATAAATGTTATGTCTAGAATACAGCACTTGGGCATCCATTTAGTGAAGGCTTAGAGCCATTAAAATGTAGAGAGCTATGTGCAGCTCATTTTGAAGTAGGACTCACTATTTCTCACCACTATTCTCACATTTGATTTTATCTTATCACAAAATTATTGTTGATATAATATTACTTTAACATTTAGTATAGCTGCTTAGGACAAAATTTTCACCATTTACTTCACATTTATTTCTCAATACATCTGGATTAGTGTCTACTGTGTAGCAGGAAAGTAAATAGGAATATGTCTGTGCCCATGTTTCTGACCTTTGGGTTCATTTTGGCCCAGGCTACCTTATAACAATCAATGTTAAAAGCATTTAACACCAATGCTCTCTGGAGAAGAAGGACATCCTCTGTGGACACCTTCGCATCTTTGTTCAGTAGGTCTGATCACATGTAGGTAAGAGGACCAACCACATCCAAGAGCTGATCCTGAATCTTATAGAAGAGCCTCATGGCGAGGGTCCTTACCTTTACTCTTAAATTTATCTTTCACCTTTCCACCCAATTTTGGAGTTGCTACTGCCTCCACACTAGGCCTTGAGAAGTCCTTCTTATTGTCATCTCTTTCCTCCTTGGTCAGGGCTCTGTTGAAATGTCTATCCAAGAACTTGATAATAGCCCAGGGAGGGTCCCAAGTATCTGCTGGTTTAACTTTAGGGTCAAATTCAACTAGTTGTAGTGCCTTCGATTCACTCAGGAGATCAATCACATCCTCATCATCAGAGATTCTGGTACTGGCCCCATCTTCTTCCTTGTTTCCATCTAAGGTTGTCTCCAATTCCACCCACCTGCCTCATGCACCACACCCATCCCTACACGTGGACACAGACTGCCCTGCAGCTGGCCCCATTGGCAAAGGCTGGTAGAGACTTGGGCCAAAAAGGCACTGGTGGGTAGGAAGGCCAGCCACCCGAATTCATCCCACTGGGGGTAAGGGGCTGGTTAAGCCCGTCCTCCTGATCCTCCAATCTCTCAGAAGAGCTGTTTTTGCACATGAATCTTTGAGGATGGCATCTAGCTGTTCTTCATCAATCTCATCTGGCGGACTTCACTATCCTCTCCTCGTTTGGACATATTCTCTTTCTCTATTTATTAGCTTACTGACTTTCAGTTGTGAGCATACACTATCTGCTAGCTACCATGCAACTTGCTGTTTGTATGAGCAGCAAAATGAAAAGCAAGAATCTGGTAACACGGGAGGACTTTTATAGTCAGATATCTGACTGTATTACTTTATTTCATTTAAATAGAGCTACTAATTTATTGTACTATTTGAACAAAACGAATTTTTACCAGTGGAACATGCAGTGAGTCTAATTACAATCACCTCAGTATCTATACCATACGCACACACAATTTCCTGTGGCCTTTCATATGCTGCATACAACAAGAGGTGGGTGATAGATCTGATTTGGTACCAAGGTGAAGTTTTCCTCGCAATGACAGTGATGGTGAAGTAGCCTTGGTTCTTATAGGTCTCTAAATCACCTGATCTTGTTTTACACAAAATATAGTCATGAAAAGAGATTACAGCCAATGTTTAAAGCTTTAACTTGCATTTTCTGCTTTGAGCATGGCTTTGGTGGTGGGTGACTGAATGCTTGTGTAATATACAGACCAGGGGATCCAATCCATCCTGTCCAACTTATCTTTGGTGGGAGCTGTCATACCATTATTCACTCTTTTTCTTCTTATTTAGCCTTTTCAACATTCAACAGAGTAATAGGCCTTATGGAACCACCAACAGTAGGTGCAGTAAATTCCTTTGTCTTGATAGATGCCTGTGTAGTGTGAAGGCAAAGGAACAACAGACCAAAATGTATTTGAAGCACTCCGACTAATTATCTGCACACTGCGATCATGTCCTTCAGATACACTAGATAGAGTGATATACCAGTGCCATGAAATGCTGTAGAAAAAGTATGATTGTAGTCTATATTGTCAACTGCTGCTGATGTAAAGACACCACAATGCAATTTTAGGGGGCACACAATGCCATCTACCCTAAATTGTTCACAGATTCATTGTGTCAGATGTCAAATTCAATTATAAGAACTCGCAATTGTTCTAGACGAAATTTGTACAGGTCAGCCAATTTGAAGACTGGGGCAACACTCCCTTCCATCCGATATATGCCACTAACTCAGCAAATCCAATGCCATGAAGATCATTCACATCCATGGTTTTGGGATTTATAGTTCATGTCACCTGGTGCTAGTTTATTTAAGAGAGAGTAGCTTCAAGCTCTAGTGCACATTAATATGAACTCTCCTGTCAACATCATAGGTAGAAGCATTGTGAAGACATGTAGAACCAGAGAAGAAACATCTGTCTTCATTGAGAGCAACACTTTCATGGCTAGAACAAGTTTGCATAGGCGATGACATAGCTCTCTTTGCAAGTATGATTGATTTTACTACCATAAGTTTGATGTATAATCACTTAAATTAAAATCAAAAAGATTCTCTAGCACATAAGTACAACAGTTTAAAGAATATCTGTGTGTTACCCACAGGACCACTGTAAAAATGGTGCAATGACTGACATAATTCAAGTGTTGTTGCAGGTTGTACTTGTGCAGTAAGTTTTGTTGGTGAAATTGCTCCTTGTTATGACCCTCTTGTACTGCCAACAAATTTAATCCTTAACACCATTTCGCACTGAATTACTTCTGATTCTGGTTTGTGATCCATGGACTATATAGTGGTCATCTATCTCTTCCCCCTGTTTTAACGTTTTAAGTATGCAGCAAAACCCTTTTGTCAGCATGGTTGCTGACAGCTCCCCAATCTTCTCTGGACAGAAACATAGCCCACTAGTTAAATTCAGTTTTCTGCCTGTATTTAATTCTATTGGGGAAGTATCTGTGACATCAGATTCAATATCTGAATCCGAATCGTCTTCAGCACTGGCAGCAACAACAATACATTTGTTGTTAGTTGTTATACCTGGAGCTCTCCTATATGGGACAGAATTCGCATCAGACATAGTGAGCTTGGGTTGTAGGTGTGGGGCATGGGATTTCATGGCCCTGAACAGACGTTCTGTCCATGTTCTCTCTATATATTCTGCACTGTTGACTGGAAACTTTTCATCTATTCGCAACAAATACTCGATATAAGCCCTTTCATTAACCGACATTGAAGGTGTCAATGAAGTGTTGAAGTAGCCTTTGACAAGGTGTGGTGATCTCCTAAATAACTCCAAGGCATAATGAGTTTCATGATAATGGGGTTGGGGGGGGGGGGGGGGGGACTATAAGACTTTTATTTTCACTGACATTTAGGCCAGAATCGATTTACGAGGACAGCGAAATGTAGCTGAATTCATGCTTCCTTGAATTTGGTGGATGTGGGTATTGGTAAATATAAGTATTTCTCAGCCCATCCACCTTGCCAAAAAATAACCTGTGGAGATTTTGTCCAAGAATTGTCTTCACTTTTTCTAAATCTTCCTTCACATACTTCATAAATGATTCTAATTTTGGTCTGTTTAAATCACTGATAACATTTTCAAGTTTAATTATGGCAATATCTTGATGAACTTCGCTTTTTTGAGCAATAGTATGAATTACTGTAGTCCCAAAATATAGGAAGTGTATGTTTAAAGGTTGACCTTCATCACGCTGAACTCCACCTGGCTCTGCCAAACTTGGCACTGTCTTGCCACGCTTTGGAGGAGGAGCTGTATCCACACACACTACTTCCATAAGGGATTGACTAGACTAAGTTCAGATAAGGGACGACACTCATGCACCTTTGCTGAAGCTGGCAAGTCCAAAACCTTTTGTATGTATGTGTGTGCGCATTATAGATAGCCTATATATGAATCAGGAACATGCCGTACACAACCACTCTAAAGGTAGACGAGCTCAGTGTTACCAGGTTGGTGTCTAAAAAAATCCACAGAACTCTACTTTTGGCCTTGATCCATTCACAGACAATTTTTCTGCTCCAAAAATCCACAAACCTGGCAACACTGCGACTGCACATGACCAGACCTGCCATGCTCAGAATTAAAAATAAATAAATTAAAAAATCCTGACTAAGCGAAATATTCCCTAGTCCCTAAACACCACCAAAATTCCCTAAAACTGGGGACAATTCCCTGAATTTGGTAACACTGGACTGATACAAACCACTATATGGAAATAAGCTAATTAACCAGATTTTTGACACATTTTAACGTATTTTAATGTATATAAAAATAGTCTTAACTTTTGAACCAAATGAGCTATGAATGTGATATAAGTTCCTTATATTACACCCTTAGTACATTCACTCCCATAGACAAAGAGTGTATTATTAGTCATAATGCACTCCCCGAGGCAAACGGTACATTATGACTTATAATTGCACTTTCGACTGCAGACTACATACTTGTAGTTTTTGACAGTCGTCATTCATTTTTATTAGCCATAGCTTAGCTAGCGCTATCCCGAAAACTTTAGAATAATAAGTCAATCTAGGGTATAATATAATAGTTGGATATTATGGCAGTAAACGGTCCTTGTCCTCGGGCTGCGCCCTCAAACTCGGTACTGTTTACTGGCCATAATATCCTCGGCACCGTGCAATAACTATTACATAACAAGACCTTTCAAATAATAGATACCCCAAGTGGATATATTACAGTGAAATATCAAGATTTAATCCTATTTTCGCATGCAAATTCATGCCTGAAGGTCAAAAGCAAGATAGTTTTGCTTCAGAAAATAAGATCTATTATGTGGGAAGTTTTATACTTTCATCACAAAGTTCACACTACTTTTGCTATCCAGCTATACTACAGGTTGAGCTTTTTTGTACAAAGAATAAGTAGTAAAGGTGAAACAGAATATTTTCCCAGGCTAACTATCTGCAATGACCAATTTAAAGGGATGCATGATACCTGAAATTACCTAAAAGCATGTTCACTATATGTATAAACTGGTCTGAAAATACTTCCCTTTAGTTAGATTCAAGAACCAATGTCTGTGAGTATCGCGTAGAGTCTCAGAAAACACAGAACACATTGACGTACATTCACTGTTCAGTCAGAAAATATGGTATTATAGTAACACAATAATTATGTACATATTTATATAGGGTTCTAGAGAGTCGCTTGCTCATGACAGTACACATCTAATAAAGAATGATTACAAGTCCACCAGTCATGAGAATTATGATATTGAACACACCGTCAAAGTTAGTTAACACTCAGTAAAGCCATATTATGAGTAACTGTTCCTAAATTCATCCCTCACTATATTATCTCTTCCCCTTCTTTGTTCATACTCTATAGAGTAACTGTTGTAATCCAAAGCCTCTGGCAGTTCTGATTATTGTTGGTGATGCGTTTCATAACTTCACTGATGGCATAACACTAGGTGCTGCTCTCTCCCAGAATTTTACTCTTGGAATTAGTACACTCATTGCTCTTTCCTTCCATGAGATACCTCATGAATTAGGTGAGGCTAAACTATAACATAACATCTTGTAAAGATGGTGATCAGGGTGTCATTAGCTGGCTTCATTACTTTTATTTCTATTTGTGCTTTAACAAAAATCATGCAGTAGTAAAGGATGACCTCCAGCTATATCACAGACAAAAGACATCATTAATTGTATTTTTTGTGGAGGCATAAATTATGTTCTCTACCAGGATGGGTAACTCTACCAGGCTGGGTAATTATGAAGGCATAAGTCATATTCTTGTGTCTGTCATCAAGGCTGGGTAATTGTGGAGGCATAAGCCATGTTCTCATGCCTGCTTACCAGTGTTTATTTTTACTGATAGTTTATTTTACCCTAGAAAAATAAATAATTCCGGGTTGAAATATTTCACATTTAATTTCAGAAACAGGACAAAAAAAAGTCTTAAACAGTACCAATTAATTAGATTAGGACAAAAAGTCAGGAACAGTACAAAAAAAGTTGTATATTGCACGAACTGAAGTACAAAATTTTTGAAAGTTAGCAGGCTTGTGTTCTTTAATGATAACCCATCTAGAGGCACCCTTCTCACAGGCTATGTCAACAGCTTGTCTCATGTTTTCTCTCATTTTAGTTAACTCTGTATTGATGTGTATTTTGAGATGTTCAGTGCATGAATGTGTGGAAGGACTAAATTACACATAAATTTGCAAAGTAAATGATATGGTCTGATGCCCTACTATTTTAAGGAGAGAACCTGTCTATTTTTAGTAGTACTTTCATCTGGTAAGGTGTGGTGTACATATAATTTTATCATCAGAAAGAGTGTATGGCTCTATGATTGGTCTCTACTGGGCATGCACATAGAAGATTTTTTTAGTGGGCAGAAGTAAAAGAGAATTGATGGGTGAGTTCTCTGTGTTCAAACAAAAAGGTTCCCTTCCTTTGCTTGTTTCTCCTCAGAGACTGAACTGACAAATATTACAGAACAAATAAGCATATCTACGAACTCTGTTGTAATACTATCAATGGGAGCAAAATTTTATTTGTGCACACCATTCTCATACAACACTAGGTAAAATTCATCCCATACTTCACTTCCACCCATATGCTACTACATAAGCATTCCCAATACCTGCTAATTCAATATAGATTGAGAGAATTATGATGCAGATGTTTCATTGCACCATTAATAGTATGTGTTCACAAAGTGTTCCATAAGAATGAATTATTTTTCATCCTATTACACTCATTGTGACTTTCTCTTACTGCAGGAGACTACGCAATCCTCTTGTCTACAGGAATGCACTGGTATACTGCCCTTTTCTTCAACTTTCTCTCCTCTATAACTGCTATTGTTGGTTTCTTTATTGGTGCTTCTGTTGGCTTGGAAAGTCAGGAGGCCAATGGTTGGATGCTAGCTGTAGCATCTGGCACCTTCATCTATATAGCTCTGGTGGACTTGGTAGGTGATAGTTATTGCAGTGTTATTCACACTCATCTCCACATACTACATACAGTAACTCTAATTAATATAAGGGTTAGATTTGTCTTCCTCTCCTCATGTTGTATTAGACGTCACTAAGGTACACAGCTGTTAAAACCACTTGTTCTAACTTACCCAGCTCACATCAAAAACATTCAGTTACAGTGGCTATTATGAGTGCAGTTGATAGCTAATGGTGTTAGGAAGCATGGTAAAAAGGAACTGAGTCCACACTACAATACATAACAATATCTAATGGTGTATAGTTATGTGGACGTAGAGAACATTGAACAACTAACAAAGGTCAAGTATTCAAACTGTTTGGCCCATTAAAATCCATATGAATAGAAAACTGTATAACTGTAATCTGATACTATATCATGTAATTGCTGTTGAGTTATAGGTTAGTTATTAGACATTCACAGCCAGTCTAAAGAGCTAGTGACAATGCTACCATTGACGTTATGATTTACATACAAAAGGGGGCGACTGACTGTCTTGTGTGAAGATAATCTATTTGCTCTAGGTTCCTTTGATTATGCACTCAAAACTGAAGGGATTCCTACCAACAGTGTTAACCAATCTTGGATTTCTATTATCGTTTGGGATCTTACTTCTAGTGGCCATTTATGAATAGAATTATTTATATCAATATTATTATTATTACATTCTTCTTCGTTATAATAATTTATTCTGGTGTGTTAATTTATTTAACAACAATAGCTATATAATTATTGTGCTATGTTCAGTAGTAGATTATTGTGCTATGTTCAGTAGATTTTAGAAAAATGACACACATTTAAAGAAAAAGAATGACAACTTTATCGGCATAAAATGTTTACTAAGTGGCAAACTATACAGAATTTAACACTATACATAGTGGAACAGTTGGATAGATAATACATGATACTATAGAATATCAGGCATAACTTCATCTTCCTCTTTCAGTTCTGAATTTGTGGGTACTTCTTTATCTAAGAAGGCAAGAGAATAGATATAGTTTGATGAACCAGCTTCACAGCTATACAATTTAAATCAGTCAAGTGCCTTTACTTAATATGTATATGGTGGCTTGTAAAAATAATAAAGACTACATCTTTTAGCTCTTACAAGAATACTATCTCTCAACAACAATCTATTAGCACCAATTACCTTCTGTGTTGGCTGAACCAAATAATTCTGCTTTCATATCTGATACACTTGACACTTGTTTGGCTGTGTTCTCTTCAGAAATAGATTCAGGTATAGATTCCGTTGTTGTGGGTGCTGTTGTTAAACAAGGAGTTTCATGTGGTAATGATTCAAAACCACTAAAATCAAGCTTCTTCTTCAGGTCTCTTGCTAATTTTGCAACCTTATGTAATTATGGGGAGAAAAGTGAAAACTTAATTATTGGAACACTCTACTGAACAAAATATTTGGAACACGATTTTATAGCTCCAAAGTAAAATAATTGACCTTGGAGCTGCTCATTGAGTGCACACATCCACACAAATTATAATGCCAAATTATAATGCGCTGGACAGATGACTTATTGTCCAAAACAATTTTCTCCAAAATTAATACAGCTAGGGAACAATTCCATTAATAGTTACACCATTGTAATGTACTTTGAACCCGACTACTTTCACCCAAAAATTCAACTTTTGCAGCGATTTGAATTATGTGTAATGATCATACCTCATTATCCATTGTCCTAAAAATGCTATCATCACAACATTTATGGAACGACTCTTCTTCCTTTTCCTTGTACGATTCTATCAATGTCTGCAAGACAGGAGCGTAATCTGAATCACCAAAACCTGAAATGCTATGTAATAATAATGAGATGACTATAATGGATTACAAAAGTCATTCACCCAGAGGTAGTGAAGTCTGGTAATTCAGCTAAACATTGTACCATCTCTGTCACACTTCATATCACTACTTGTTTTGGGGGCTCACTGTTTTACCTACCTTACTTTATTTTGCTTTGCCAATATTTTATTTTACTGTTTTTATTGCACATACTTCTATCATAGTCCTTTAGTTTAGCCATCAAACTAGCACTTTACTGTTACAGTCCTTTAGCCATCAAACTAGCACTTTACTGTTACAGTCCTTTAGCCATCAAACTAGCACTTTACTGTTACAGTCCTTTAGCCATCAAACTAGCACTTTACTGTTACAGTCCTTTAGCCATCAAACTAGCTCTAGACTTGCTTAATTTTGTTTGAGTGGACATGTACTGTTTAGAATATTTTTTATGGAGTCTTTGAAGTAATGTTATCCTATTGGAATCACCCATACTGGTCGCTAAGTAGCAGTTAATTCTGCTACAAGTCTACTGATTAAAAACTCTTACTGACCTGCATGCAGAGTCCAGTGCATCCGTAGCTGCCACACTATCATCATTGTGGAGATGTATTACAATTTCTATAGCTGCAATCTAATGATTAAGCAACTAGATTACAATGTAAAAGAATAGCTACATACATACCTCATACAAGTGGTTATGCTTGGTCAGCTGATCATTTATCCTCTTTAGCCGATGAAGAGAATCCAACATCTTATCAAGGCTAACAACAGAATTATGCAAGTTAAGGTGATAAGAGACAGGATACATAGCAGGGTTCAAATCTGATACCTTAAGGTCAATACACACTGGAAACTTAATATTACTAAATGTTACTTAACATGACTTCAACACAACCTTAGAATTTGATTTAAAATAACTAAAAAAAAGTTTAATTTTGTTCTTAGTGAAAACTTATATTTTAGTAAAGTTGGGGAGATGTTGGTTCACAAGCAGCTGTCTATACTGTAGCAAAACTATTTAATGTAGTAGGTCTGAGGATTTCTCTTATGGCAGGGAGAGAAGAGAGCCATAATGAAAGTGACAAGCAGACACTAGATGGTCAGTAATATCTTGCACACCTGTGCCTGTTGATTCATCAATTTGGTTACTTGCACAATAACTTTATAGCATTACATAATATTATAGCTGCTGTATTTCAGGCTACCTAAAATTTTGAAACTGTCTTCATCAACACCTGATAGTATAGAGCGAGAGATTTTAAAGGTGCTACAAAAATACAATGCTTCTCCAGCACCACTTGATGAAGATAGGTTACTTAGACAGAGTTTATGAACATCTTCAAAGATGTTAGATCAGCAAAAGGCCTTAACTAGAAAAGATAATGCATGGCCGCATTGAGTGCACAGTCCACCATATAATACATTCAGGTAACTCTCTCATGTAACAGTACTTTAGGAAACTTAAACCAGCACCCCAGGCCAAAAAATCAGAATTTATGAGCCATACACTGGCATTTCAGGCTGGTGCTGATTTTGTTTAAGCAACCATATTATAATATTATTATTATTATTATTCACTCAATAGTCTCATAATGATAAAACTTACAACTAAACTAAACTAGCTAGCTAACTTGAAGTGAGTAGCTGCATGTCTATTCACTACCCATACAATGGTTGCTAAGGTGCAGGTAGCTAGGTAAATTTAGCCAATGAAATAACATGCCCATAGGATATATAATAGTTAAATCTCGGTAGTCTAGAATTTAAACTGTCCTGTTCTAGTGGCTACACCAGTTTATTAGCATTGAAATACATTATTCATAAACACAGAAATCTCTACTACTCTGAATATGTTTAATCTGCCATGACACTGCTCCTTTTGAAAAAGTGAAGTAGTGTATCAATGTGTCACATAAATGTTGTTCTAGAATGAGTATATGTACTTTTTCCAATAAAACTAATAGCCCTTAACTGCATCAGCAGCTTCAAATACCTGGGATTAATACTCCAGCATAAATATCTTGGTGGATCATAATATCTTTAGGTAGTCATACAGAGAGCATGTTGCTTTTGTAATTTTAGTTACTTTTTCAGGATTAGCTATAATCGCTCTTTGAAGTATATGAAACTCTTTTTGTTGTCGTATTATCCCAAATACATGATGATTCTCCATGTTCAAGATAAAGAATAAAAATAAGCTTATTTACTTACTCTCTCATCTATCAGGATAAGGGTAAAAGATGAGAATGAATGCAGCATTACCAACAAAAGCCATCAAGAATAGTACATTTTACAAGTTCTGCTTTGTATCTTAGATTCTGAATGGTTTGACCTAAGAGAGGTCTTGGTTAAGTTAAACAGTGTGTATTGGCCTTTAAAGGTAAACGTTGAGGATTAAGAAAATGTTAAATTTCAATGAGTTTAAAAATTAATTGCTGGGTAATTAATTATGCAAGAGAGGTGTGGTCTATCTTAATTTCTAATTTCTGGGATTAAGTTTTGTGGACTTAGGATGACTCACAAAAATAAACTCCACCAAAAATTCATACCCTAGATAAAATTTTAAGTTTTTCTTATAGCACTAACAGGTTTCACACAAAGATATATAGACCCCCAGGATTCCCCACAACCCCTCACTAATTGGTGTTGTCAGGCAAAAAATTTTCACAATCACTATCAGTGTTGCCAGGCTGCTGTCTAACAGATTGTGTGGTGGAAGATTCATATTCCACATTTGCCCTCAGATATAGAGCTGAAAGACTCACCAGTACTTTGGTTACTACTACTTGCATTGAGCATTGCTAATCAGCTAGAGAGAGGGACACTATTTAGAAAGAAATTTCATAAAGGATACTTTTAATGTGGAAAAAACTGCTCCAAAAATCCACAGATTGTGGATAAATCCATGAACCTGGAAACACTGCACTATGTCTCCCCTCCCACCACCACAAAGATCCTATTTGGGTTGGTCAGTTATTCTACTAGTCCATTATACTAATGTTACCCATTATAATATGCTCTGTGGAAGCTCCTGGAAATAACTATTATTAGTATTCAGAGTCTGAGCTTTTTTGTTAGGACATGCCGGTCTAGCAAACAGTGTTTTGATCAGTGAATTCAGTGAAGTGGCTAAAACAGAACTAGGAAACCTAATAATGCCCACAGATACAGAGATCTTTGGTGACTTAAACTAGCCAAAAACATAGTAAAGAAAAACAAACTCTGTGGATAAGCTTTATAAAATACACAAATAGCTCTCGGTAATGATTCTACCACCCAGATGTAGTTTCATATGCTATGTGTTTCCCAATAGACATAGTGATGTATAAACTGTACTGTACAGGGAATATTTTAGAGATCGGTTTAGTGAAAAAGTACAAAAAAATATATATATATATAATAATATATTATATACCCACACACAAATTACATATATTCAAACCACTAGCTCCAACTCAATGGACCATATAATCAGTGTGTATGCATGAGACGTGTACTAATCAACTTACTGTCTCGCTCTGGCATACATGTTGACAGCAGCTCTCACTGCACTTGCAGCATCTCTGTACTTCTCTTCTATATCATGAAGATCAGCTGTGGCCAAGTGATAGTATGCGGCTTTTTGAGGGTCAACTGGTTCCATTAATCTGTATAGAATACACTTCACTGATTTATACTGAATTACATGATTAGTTGTACTCACTTTGCTGCTTTAGTAAGTATCTGACCAGCAGTATCCCCATGTCCACTCTCATGATACATACCGCTGGCCCTTTGAAAGTAATTTGCAGCTTTCTCCAAATCTTTACTGTCCTATTAACAGTGTCATTTTAACAACCATTAAAAATCACTAACACATGACTAAGCTGTAGATGCAGAACATTACTAGATACAATGCTGTAGATACTAACACATTACTAGATCCAATGTTGAAGACACATTACTAGATACAGCTACTAAAATGACATCCACTTTCATAGATTCTAACACATGTTGCTTTGTCATAACATGTTTCAAAAAAAATTTTTTTTGCACGACCTAGGGAAGGGGGTGACATCTTATAATGTATCCACACTGGATAAATAATACACTGAGCTCATGTAGCTTACCCGACAAATATTTGCAGCCTGTTCCAATGCTCTGTAGAATAAAGTAACAGAAATGAAAATTCTATTGTATGAACTAGTACATACAAAACAATAATTCACCAGATGTGACTATACCTAGTCACATCTAGTGAATTTGATTGGTCCATAAGTATTGATTATAGTGGCATAACACTTTTTTGCTGCTGGCTAAAAATAACCCAACACAATGTAATATGTGCATTCAAATGCAAAGTATAGTACATGTTAGATACACCACTCTAAAGTATGCGGTGTATGAACTCTGTATAACCAACTCGTTTCTGGTTATCCTTCAGTTTCAAATCGGAATAACTGAAAACTCGTTGGTTATGTGGACGCACACACCACACTTTTGAGTAGTGTATTCTATACTTATTTTAATCCTTAACTTACTTGCCAGAATGAAATACACTGTTCACTACTAATTAAGGAAATACATTAACTGTTGAGGGCTAGAGAACTGAATTAATGTAAGACATTCTTTAGGATACGCATGATTTTTGTAGTAAGCATCTGCTGCACGGTCATATGCTGCTATGGCTTTATCAAATGATTTAGCATTTCGATAACACAGAGCTACACACACAAAGAAAATGATTTAAAAACAAGATTAGAAGTACAGTGACTAAAACTGGTCACATATACAAGTAGATACCAATAGTATTGATGGGTCTAGTACAGATCTACACATATATATACCTGCTTTGTCAAAGGAGTGAGAAGCATTGTCATAATCTGGATTCCACTTTAGCCAGTTAGTTTTAAGACTGAAAAAAGTAATGATTTATCTCATAAAAAAGTCACACAAATTGTCTACAGATGAATACATGAAGCATGTGAAGTTAAAGATATAACAGTTTTGAGGATTTTTACTGTCCAGAGATCCACTACAGAAACTGCTTGTCCAATTTACAAGTCATAAGTACAGTACCTAACTAAACATTCATCATTTGCAAAAAGATATATACATCTTTGTAAGTGCAATGTGAAATTTAACTGTGATTACCAGTTCCTACTGATCACTGAACAAAAGATTACATGTGCTCTGATGTCAGCTGATTTATAGAGCTAACATAAAGTAGTAAATATCTGACTGAAAACCATTAGGTGGAGGATGTGATTTTGAATAATTTGTAAAGCAAGTAACTATAACTAGTGGCAGTGCATACAACTATAATTGGACTAAAATTATGTACTCTACAGCTATACTATTATATCTGGTAGTCCTAGCAACTACTCCTAACCTAACCTTCAGTTTTAAGTAACTCAACGTACAATAACACGACAAGTGGCTAAGGTTAGAGACTTGGGTTCTATGGCACACTTCATTGTTACTACTATCAGCAGGTACTACTGCTAGTGATTTCTAACTCTCTTTTTTGGTTTTGGTAATATAAAGAGCAGAAAACAAATGATAACACCAACTGCTAGTTATAAGTGAATAATAATTTTCAAAATAAGTATTGTAATGACAATAAGGTAGTTATGAGTTCACAATCTTTATACACATAGAAAGATGCCAAAATATGTAGTTTATTTCATGACAGGCT
Organism: Diacarnus erythraeanus; assembly: GCA_964016965.1. NCBI lineage: Eukaryota > Metazoa > Porifera > Demospongiae > Poecilosclerida > Podospongiidae > Diacarnus > Diacarnus erythraeanus. The sequence continues at coordinate 3,320,317 of OZ024684.1, read as the reverse complement.
GTACAACTATTGACATTATAAGATAACATGTGAACCAGGGTCACCAGATCAATTCCCATTTTTCATTGGCTCACTCAGCCTTTGGAGAATATAATGATACTTGTAACTAAGTAGCTAGCAATAACAATAATTATTTAAATGTATGTGGCCAATGCCTAAGGAAATTGCACATTGCGTTTGGATGCTGTCACTAGATTTTCTGCTTTCAGAGCAATACGATAGGTAAACTATAGCTAGCTAACAAGCAGTCTCTCCAATCTCATAGAGATAACCTCAAATCTCATCAGCCTAGCTAACTAGCAATAATTACCGCACCTCTTTTCAGCCTCAGCCACCAACTTATCTCCTTCCTTAACTTTAGCATCAGCCATCATGACCTAGTCAAACGTCTTATAATTTCGGAACGGGTCGTCGCTGCACCAAAATATCGCCTCTCTAAATAAGCGCAAACTTGTGCAATTTTCTGTTCATGTTTGTGTGGCCGGCCAGGAAAATGGAAGGTGCTGGTCTGACTAGCCCTAAAACTCTTGGTTTGTGAGAGATTCAGATTATATTACACTACTAAGTTGAGAGAATATCTTCTAGAACATTGTGTGAACTTAAAAGTCTAACAATGGCGCGGAATACTAAAAAAAGTGAGTTGTGGTGTGACTTCATTGAGGTATAAAGATAGCAAACTATTTTTTAAACTGGTATATGGTTGTCCTACTTTAGCCTTTTAACAAATTTTGGCTCAACTAGGGTCTTAAATTCATACAAGGTTAGGGATTAAGACTAGGGAAAGTCTATGTTCACATGAGGTCACAATGAGTTAATCATTGTACCATAATAAATGATCCCTAGCTGTGGCGTAGTTGGCTAATGTTATTTGAATGACTATAGTATTTATGAAAGACTTTCTTTGCATTTTGGAGTGATGTATTGAGTTATTGATGGTACCACAGTTAGATGAATATGGTTGGAAAGTACCACAGAACAGAAGTATTGGTGTCTAAATATTTGTGCCAAAGTTATTCTGTTTTATAACAGTAATATTATTTGAGTATCTTGGGAGAGGAGGAGAAACCAGGTATGTCCCCTTCTAACCAAGAGGACTTTGCCAATGCTCAATAATTTCTACACATTCATGAAACACTATTATGTCTCCCCTCTAAAAGTTGTAACACATTTTTTTTTCCATTACCTATTTTCTCTCTTCCTTTTCTCCTTACATTCTTTTCTTCCAAGTCTAACTTCTATGTAAACTCACTAAAGTTCAAGACTATTACACTATATGAAAATGGCATTGAGTATTATTGACAATAGACTCTCTGTTAAAGCTAGCAGGTTGGTGTTAAGACGGTGGTGAGGGCAACTTGTTAAGTGTGATTAGCAAAGTAGTAGATAGCCAGTCAGTTGTGCTGTATATACCAATGGGAGAAGCCCTTACATGTTTAATAACTATGCCACTCTTATGTAAACTCCATGATAACTGAATTAAGCACCAGCTTTGTAAGAAGCAATGAAAGGGAGGCAATATATGTATATGAAAGTAATGTCATTAGAAACAGATCCTCTACTAGTGCTTTATCAAAAAATTATCTCAAGTACATCCTTATAGCTACTTATGTATGTACTGATAATACAGAAGTCATAAAAAGAATATAATATATCATAGAAATCTCTCCCCATTGTGTATAATAAATTATGTGTTCTTTATGTTCCAGTGTACTGATCTATTTATTATTCTCCCATAGTCCCTGTGTCATCTTCGATGACCGGAAGTGGTACTGGTCAGTGGGCTAGAGTGTATGCAGATGTCAACTCACACAAACCAAGAGAATATTGGGATTATGAGTCTCATCCCATAGAATGGGGGTAATTTTTGATTCTAATTTTTTATGTCTACTGTTTTTACCTGCATGACCTGCATGTCAATTTTTTTTCAGCAACCAAGATAATTACCAGATTTTGCAGAAGTTGGGTCGTGGCAAGTACAGTGAAGTTTTTGAAGCTATCAATGTCTCAAACAACACAAAATCAGTCATTAAGATTCTAAAGGTATCTAAATATCTTTGCCATGACATACAAGCATGTCCATTTGAACTATCTATTGAAAATATAGCCAGTCAAGAAGAAAAAGATAAAGCGAGAAATCAAAATTCTTGACAATCTTAGAGGGGGACCAAACATAATATCTCTATTGGATGTTGTTAAAGATCCTTGGGTAAGATCATCACTAAAATTAATGATGTGTTCATGTTATGTACATATGTAATCTGTGTGTTTACAGTCAAGAACTCCAGCATTGATATTTGAGCATGTGGACAATACTGACTTCAAGGTATGATAGATGAGAATGGAAGTTCACTGTTTTCATAGATTACCCCCTAAAGTACATGCTATTCTTTTTACTATGCGAAATGCATCACAACTTAACTGTAGGAAATATATGCCTTTAATTATTTTCATTGATATAAATATTATTGTTTTGTATTATACTGCAGAATCTTTATTCTCAGCTGACTGACTATGATATTAGATACTATTTGTATGAGCTCCTTAGAGCTTTAGACTATTGTCATAGCATGGGTGTCATGCACAGAGATGTTAAACCTCACAATGTAATGATTGATCACCAAAATAGAAAAGTGAGTGCATAAATCCAATGTAGATGATAAAAGAGTCAAAGTACCAAGAAATAATAATAAGTAATGGCATGTAAGCATCATTAATTAGCATGTAGCTTACAAATTATTTGTGATTTCATATAAGCTAGCAGTTGGATGTTCTGTTTTGCTACACTTTCATTTCTGTAATTGAACCACTTGGCTAAATCTAGTGCAAGAACAACTGTTTTCTACTATGTTATGAAATTCTGATATCTGTCTTTACAGTGGTATAATTATCAAACTTGGAACTAAGTTTATTACCAGTTAAAATCCTTGTATGTATATTCTGTATATTATTATTATAGCTCCGACTAATTGATTGGGGACTAGCAGAGTTCTATCATCCTGGTCAAGAGTATAATGTGAGAGTGGCTTCTCGTTACTTCAAGGGACCTGAACTACTTGTTGACTATCAGGAGTATGATTATTCCCTAGACATGTGGAGTTTTGGGTGTATGCTTGCCAGCATGGTAAGAAACATTTAATATGTTAGTGTCTTTTTTTTATAATGAGAAAATTAATTCCCCAGATTTTCAGAAAGGAGCCATTCTTTCATGGCCATGACAACTATGATCAAGTAAGTAGATACTAAAAGATGATAAGTTCCAGTTTATCATCAAATCACTCTACAGACATGTTTGCAGTTCCTAAAACTTATAATATTGTGCATGTGTGTGTGTGCTTCACTGGAAATTTGGACCAATAAAAAAATTCCTATTGCAGACCCTAAATTTATCCCTAAGAGGGAGGGGGGACGGGGACAGTTTTAGTCTTTGCCAACAACTAGAGGAGGTTGAACCCAAGTAAAAAAAATCATAGGATGTTCTATCAGACCACTCTGGTATACCCATAAGACAGTATTGAATCATAGGGCATTCTATCAGACCACTCTGGTATGCCCATTAGTACTGAATCTGTAGAAATAGTTCCTTCATGAAGTTGAATGTTAATCTCTATCAACTCACACCTGACAATTTTTTATCTGCTTGTGCATTGTCCTATATCTAAGTACTGTACTATTAAGTTTGTACATGAGTAATGACATTACATTTGTGCTTGTATTACATAGTTGGTACGAATTGCAAAAGTTCTTGGCACAGAGGAACTCTACGATTATATTGATCGCTACAAAATAGATCCTGATCCTAGATACACTGATATCTTAGGAAGGTGTGTAAAATCTCATTACTCTTTGCAGATCTATCATACTAATCTGTTACTTAGACACTCTCGTAAGCGTTGGGAAAAATTTGTTCACAGTGAGAACCAACACCTTGTAAGTAGGGAAGCTCTAGATTTACTTGACAAGTTGCTACGTTATGATCACCATGAAAGATTATCAGCAAAAGAAGCTATGGAGCATCCCTATTTTTGTAAGTGAAATAATGTTTTATTAAGAATTATGTATCATTGGGAAGAGGGAGAGGTTGCCGTTGATTAGTGAGGTTATTGTATAATATGTATGAAGAAATCTCAAATACCATCTAGTATAATAACACGAGTTGTAGTCTGGACTATGTCTTGCCTACTTCAATCACTGCACAAAAATCGGAAACTAACTTTCTACACACAACTAGTCACTATAACACGTTGCATAAGCCAAAACTAGCCAACTTCACCAAGCACAGTTCTGGCAGGCTTCATGTTACATTATGTTCACTTACCAATAAGTATAAAATTTTAACATTGAGGTTTAAATGCCTATGCCACATATTTATACTTGATTGAATACATTTTTTACAGATCCCGTGTTGAAAGAGGCTGCTGTGAATGCAGCAGCAATGCCCTCTATAGTCTCATCAGGTGGCACTACCCCAATGGGAATTTCCACTCCAGCTGATGGAGAACAGGAAATGGTTAACAATGAGCCTGCACAGAACACTGGAAGTCAGTGATAACAACTCTTACCGTAAAGGATGCAATGCCAATATTATTATTATTATTATTATGCAAACAAAATAATATTATATTTTGTATGTGATATCTTTTTTGTTCACAAAATTTTCTGTCAATATAATAGTATGGTGATTATAATAATACTATGCAGATGTGTCTGGGGTCATTACTAGTGCAATGTCAGTCTTTCTTCCAACATTCGAACAGCACCTAAACTCAATACTAACTTGTCACGAAGTAGAATGCTATACACATTTAGTCCTCTACTAGGCAAAACATCTACCTTTTGTAGATTTGCTGTGGCCCGACAAAGATTGATATTGACATCTCCACTGTCCACCAATAAAACAGAGTTCCATCCATGCAACTGCATCAATGATAAGAAGTTTCTGGTTTTGAGGCTCTCGACCTCAAGAGAGTCCACTATAATGAGATCATCTTGCAAATACTTAACAGAGAGAGCAACTCGAAGTCCACTCCTACGAACCTTTTTTGGAAGTGTATAGTCATATGAAATAGGACCCCTAGGACCATGAACTACACCACCACCCCTGAAATGTGGTGCCCTGATGCTTCCTTGTCTAGCTCTTCCACTACCCTTTTGAATATGCGGCTTACGGCCACCTCCTCTTACTTCACTTCTATCCTTGGTCTTTGCTGTACCAGCACGTATCTTTGCACGTTGCCAGACTACTACTCTATGAAGGATGTCAATTCGTGGAGGTACTCCAAACACATTCTCATTTAGATCTACAATTCCAATTTTTTTTCCAGTCGAGAAAGAGGTCAGCCAGGCTTGTTTAGGTGGTGGGGCATAGTGCAAAATGGGCCTTCCATCAGTTAAACTACGCTTCATCACACTGTTGATGAATCTATAATTCCTTCCGAATATGACAATGTGTTTTCCACATTCATAAAATCTAGTAGAAATCATCTCTTGTCCATACCGTACACCACGTGAAAAATACTCTAAATTGTGCGCATCTAGCTAGTCGCTCTCGAATAGCTGGACTAAAGATCTAAGAGAGGCGTACTATAGACTCTGGTTGAGTTAACTAGCAGAGATAAGACGAGTAAAACACTTATTAGTGTTGGCAATGGCAAATGACGTTGATGACTTGGAAAATCAGATTGACTTCCATCAGAACATGTAATTAATAATAGCTAGCCGACTAGCTAAGGACTATATCTGATAATTATTATTATGTACAGCTCACTCAATGGGAATGAACATGCTCATACTCTCCATGGTTTTGAAGTAAATTTTTTTGCTAGCAAAGAATCAAGTGTCCAACAGGTGGATTCTGGCAGCAATAAGGTAAAAACCTTCAAAATAATATAATCTGGTGTGACCCATAATTCAGAATAATATAATCTGGTATAACCCAATAATATAATCTGGTATAACCCATAATTCAGAATAATATAATCTGGTGTGACCCATAATTCAGAATATATAAAATGGTGTAACTCATCATTTTGAGTCTCACTATATTCACACACGTGTACTCAAAAGTTACATCTAGTGATAAATGTAATCCAACAATATTGTGGATGAGGTATATATCAGCATGGATATAAGAGAGGGAGAAGGATTGGAAACAGCAGGATTTGTTCGTTTAAGGCGTGTTAATGATGACGACCTGTTTGGCTGGTGAAAGAGCGAACACATATTTATTTTGGCCTGTTGCATTTTTTTCTCCCTGAGGCAAAGATGGCTACATGTATTGTTCGTTGTGATATTACAGCTATGATGGAGAACAACCCATCCCAGTGCTCCAGAAATACTAACTTGAAAAAAATGGGGGCAGGAAATTCTTACTAAGTCCTCTCAGAGGGATATCCAGCTGAATCACTCAAGTGTGAGAGAAATTTCGTGAAATAGTAAGGTCAACTGCTAGCAAGTATGAATAACAAGCGTGAACATTTGTGGTCTGCACAATATAAATCAAAAAACACTGAAAGTCTGCGTTTGCTGTGGAAGGATGTGACAAAAGAACTGGATGTAAATATTGATGATCCATTACTTGAACAGTCAATGTATCAACAAGTTTTTGAAACAAGTCAGAGAGTTCTACTACACCTATCCCTACCAACATTTCAGCTGATGAATTAAATGTGATGCAGCATGTTAGTGGTTATGTAGCCACTAGCATACTACTCATAGGATGATTCATAATGCATGCAGAAGAATTTGTGATTCAAACTTGCCCCATCAGCAGTGACACACAGGACTTTTAGTTCACGAGCTTCTAATCTTCATACAGCTTCCCATATCAATGGCAGCAAAATGTCACCATTACCTCTGGTTCCAAAGTGCAAATAGGGAAATTCTAATTTGAATAAAATTCCACAAACCATCGACACCAATAGTTGTTTGGCAACTAAAAGGCATTCATCTTCTCTTTATCTTTCCAAATGCAAAAGGTCATCATTAATATCACCCAAATGAGTAAAGCCAAATATTTCACCAGAATGAACAAGTCCTTGCTTTACCTTCATTTCGCCCACTAAAAGAGCAATGTACCACTTTGAAATTGGAAGAGAAAGTGGAATTTCACCAACCAATTGTTGATCAACCTCATCTTGAAAATCAGGTTTATTAGTAAAATAATTTGTATAGTCCTTAAGAGTTCTTTCAGAGGGCAATTTCAAAAAACCACTGCTCCTAAGTGCATAGTAAGCAGATGTTGATAACATTTTTAAGTTCAAGTACCACTTAATCAGGACAGGTGTCGTGAGCTTACTACTGCAGCAAGTAAACTTTCTTTGATAAATAACAATAACGATAATAATAATGGGTTAAATAATGATAGCGTAATTGGTTTAGTTAGTAAGTCAACACTAAGTCTTCATCCTTTTTAAAATGATGCCGTCTCTCCGGTAGCCAGTCTCTCACAAGCTTCAGGAATCTTCCGTATATTCTCTGGTCCAGTGGGAATTCTCCCACAAGGTCTGCACGGGTCTGCACATCTTTCATCTGTCACAACAGGATGCCAACGAACTTGATGCACATTCTGAACAGAGATTGATTTCAGCTGTTCTTTTTACAGAAGACGAGCAAAACTCCCCTCTGGAAAATCAGGTTTGGTATTATCTTTCATGATACTGACCATGTCTGATTGCATACTTATGTCAAGAGTATCACCTTATCAACCTTTTCACTTTTTCATGTGGCTTTGCAACAGCCTGTTCAGCAGCATATGCTCTCTTCTTTAGTCTTTTTCGGGTATATCTAACATTAATATGCTTACTTGAATCAGACTTCATCTTGCTTCATCTGTGATACATGGAACACAGAGTACTTCTGTATTTCTTGCATGATGAACATTTGGATGATGAAGATATAATTTCATAGAAGTTTGTGGAAAAGTTTAGCCATTTAATTGGATGGTTGAGGTATCTATAAAACATGCAATCTTTCCTTTTTGACCCCAAGCATGCGTACAAAGTGGTTGTCTGGATTTCCAGCACAGAATGTGACTTACAAAGGAGTGAAGATACACTAGTAGTATCTAATACAGATGGTACAGACTCTAAAGCAAGGTTAATAGTGATGCTGTCACTAATTCTAGTAGGGGCTATCTTACAGAGAAGTATTAGGCCTAATCCATCAGGGCTCTGATCAGACCATGCTTTAGATGGAAGTGTAAGAGATGAATGTAAGTGATGTAATCGGGAATTGTCTTGAGAATCATCACGATGAGCACTAACAGTGATCATGGGTTCTTGTTGTTCACCACTTGACATTGATGTCATTGTTCTTGGGACTATGGAGTTAGATAGTGATGTTTTAACATCAGTATCCAGTGAGTCGTGAGAATCCAGTGATCAGTGTCACAGAGGACTTGCCTAGAAATTCAACTTCTGACTCAGCAGAATCCACATTTGAGTCATCAGCTGCAAGTGATCTTTTCATCTCAAAGACTTCCTCTTTTGCCATAGCTTTTGCTGAAATCTGGGCTTGCGAGGCATACCTGTGGAAATCACAGTGCTAATACAAAGCCTTGCTAAATCTATAAGATCACTGGATAGAACCACAAAAGACACTAGGGATAAAATCCTACTGCATGAAATACACCTGCTCTATCATACTGTTGGGTACAAGTACATTATAGATCACTTTTCAGTTACTATAACCCACACATCTACTAAAAGGCTTCAATAAGCTTTTAGCTAGACACTAGAGGGATAACTAACTAGACACAAGTAATCCCATAGAAATCATGTACAAAACTCTGAAATACATCTGTCACTCACGTAGTTATGAGCAGTTTGTTCACAGTAGTTTGTATATATTATAAGGTTTGAACTAACCCTCAGCAATTACTGCTAATCATATAATATACACCCAGCTAGCAACTTGCCATCTCTCCTCGCATACTTGCACCTTATCTGAAGTATCATAACTGGCCTCAAATTGGTGCGTGACATTTTTTTGCATTGAACTCTATGGACCCACATGATGCATTTCCAACCCCTCTTTCTACTTTATCCATGATACCAGTAAACATGATTATTAAACATTCTCTTTATTCCATACGAGGAAGCTCTAGCTATCTCTAAAAACTTGAAAACATATCACTGAAGTTATTCCCTGATTCCATCTATCCAATCACATTGTCATGGTAGTTAAATCTCGCTAGTCCAGAATTATGGCCAACAAACTGCTGAGTCCGAGGGTGTAGCCCCAAAGATAAGGCAGTTTGGCAGTTTATTGTGGCCATAATTCTGGACTAGCTAGCTAATTATATATCTTACAAATATGCTTTTTCATTGGCTAAATCTACCTAGCTACCTGCATCTTAGCAACCATAGTACAGTCTGGAGTGATAAAATGGAACAAACTGCAGCTACTCACCTTTCTTCATGCCAAACAACTGGAATTTCAACAACAAAAACCAAGGCGTGGCACAACACTGCCACTAGCAGACTGAATTGCTCCAAACAATTTCCAATAGCTCTAGTAGCGGCACTCCATCCCACCCTTCTGAGCGCTTCAAGTTTAGCTAGCTAGTTTAGTTTTATCATTATGAGACTATTGAGGAAAATAATTATTATTATGGTTGCTTAGCAAAATCAACACCAGCCTGAAGTGCCAGTTTATGTCTCTAATTTTTTGCCTGTGGTGCCAGTTTATGGCTTATTGACTCAGTTTCCTAAAGTACTTAGGTATATATACTTATACAGTGTATAGGTATATATACATAATTATACGTGAATAATAGTTTTAAATAATTATTTACAGGTTAAAATTTCTACTATTACTAATCAAAACTGGGAGCTTCCTACTCATCATGGAAAAATAGTGGCGAGTAACAACAAGTATCTGTCGTATGTATTGGAGGGTCGGAATGGTTATGTTCTCCGTCTCATTCAGCAGGAGACCAACAACAGAGCATTGCTTAAAGCATTTGTTGGAGCTGTTGTGGATGTTGCTTTTTGGCATGCCAATTCAAATTTATTGGCATGTGTGGACCAGGGAGGCAATGTATATGTTTGGGACCTTGATAGAACTACAGAAGAAACTCAAATACAAACGTGAGTACTTTATGTTTGTATGTATAATAGTTTCTTCAGGGGATTTCCTCTTCCCAGGAAATAATTTGATTTGTTGTGTCCAGGACTTCACTTACATGTAGTGGTCTCATCAGTTGGTTAGTTTATTAAGCTATGCAGAATTGATCACACCAGGAGGGAGTTCTCTATAAGTATGCCTGTAGTTTCTGGATAGTATAGGAGTAGCGGTTTTGCAGTGAATTGGTGATTTACCTGCTTGTTAATCTGTATGCATGACCCTTATATTATAGGATGCATAATATAATATGTAAAAACACTCATGCAGTTTAGTAGTTGTATAGAAATCACAGACAGATGATACTGAGGCAGTGTACTGACAGTGTAGTAAGCCATATACAAAAATATAGCTTCTAGAAATATAGCTGTACCTAAATGCAGAATCACACTTCCAGCACAGCACAATGCAAATTTAGCTAGCTCTTTATGTTAGAATAAAACTATGTACTCCATCATTGAATAGATCAAGCTCTTGCTATGCCATACGGTGTATTTGTGAGTGAGTCAACAAGGCTCTGGTTGTACCTTATTTATTCATAGCTCTAAAGGTTTATTGACATCTATATCCTCAGTGTATAAGTAAAATGAGATATCTTCTTATGGAGGGCTAACTTGGCCACACTTATTTCCAGAAACTTGACTCAAGTACCAAATTTTAGCAGTCATTTTTATTACTTGGGGATATATTATTACACATACATGCATGCCAGATATTACAGGGGGATGAGGGTTATACATATTTTAAATCATGATTGAAAAAAAATTGGGGATCTGAATAGACCATTAAAAAGCACTTTGAGGAAGCTATATTTTGGTACTGGAAACAAGTTTCTGGAGGTAAGTGTGGCAGAGCTATTCATCTGTGAAGGTAAATATTTTATATATTTAATTTTCATATCAAGGAGACTCCTTTCTTTAAAGAGCTTTGACAAATATCTCCATCAATGAATTGGCTATGCCATGTCAGCGGTGGAAATATACATATAAACCTAGTTAGGAGAATATTAGCACTAGATATCCTTGCTCTGTCAGTAATAACCACATTATTTCAGCAGAGTTATACACACTGCAGTTTGTATGCTGGAAGAATATGAGCACTAGGAGATATTTTTTTCCTTGTTCTGTCTGTACTAGCCACATTACTTCAGCAGAGTTATACACCCTACAGTTTGTATGCTGGGAGAATATGAGCACTAGATGATATTTTTTCCCGTGTTCTGTTAGTAATAACCACATTATTTCAGTAAAGTTATACACACTGCAGTTTGTATGCTGGAAGATGCATTGTTAGTAATCTGTTCATTACAGGGAAGCATTGAAAATTATAATCCAGCGTTCCTCTACCCCTGATGACACTGAACATCGTTTGGTATGGAGTCCTCATGTCCCTTCACCAGAAGATGAAGAAGATCAAGATATATGTAATATCATCGTGACACATGGAAGAGAAGTAAGTTGTAGAAAGAATAATACTGAGTAAGTAAGAGAAAGAGAAATGAGGTACTCCTGTCAAAGTCTGTGAATTTAATAAATAGGAAGTCATTAGTATTGTGGAGTTGTAGATACGTGAGTAGTCATATTCTATTTTTATATTGTGGAGTTGTAGATATGTGAGTAGTCATAGTCTATTTTTATGCTGTGGAGTTGTAGATACGTGAGTAGTCGTAGTCTATTTTTATACGGTGGAGTTGTAGATACGTGAGTAGTCGTAGTCTATTTTTATACGGTGGAGTTGTAGATACGTGAGTAGTCGTAGTCTATTTTTATACGGTGGAGTTGTAGATACGTGAGTAGTCGTAGTCTATTTTTATACTGTGGAGTTGTAGATACGTGAGTAGTCGTAGTCTATTTTTATACGGTGGAGTTGTAGATACGTGAGTAGTCGTAGTCTATTTTTATACTGTGGAGTTGTAGATACGTGAGTAGTCGTAGTCTATTTTTATACGGTGGAGTTGTAGATACGTGAGTAGTCATTTTATTTTTATATTGTGGAGTTGTAGTTGCTGCACTGGATCTAAGTTGTGTTTTAGTAGTGAAATACTGGCCTTTAACAAATGATATTATTTGCAGGTTGAGATATTTGATATACATGATATTTTTTCGACCTATGCAAGTGGTATGAAAGTACCAAGAGATATGCTCTGTTGTGGGGTTTTTTCTATTTCAGATTCTCATGACAATGTAAGCTATTAGCTGTACTGTAAGATATAACTTCTGCTAAATTATATCAGAAGAGTTTCATCAAGGCCTGAATATTTATTTATTCATTGATGATGGGTTATGGGGTCACCAATTATAAGGGAGGGAGGGCAAAGATTCCCACGTTAAAGAATCTACTGAGATGCTAATATACGTACTACCATAATTCCGGAAATTTTCTAGTGGAGTTATTTCAATTTTTATCATTTGACAAGAGAAGCAGTACAATTAGATTTATTTGAATAATTTAATTTTGGTCTGGCTTCTGAAAATATTTTATTTTCAAAATTTTTGGTATACTCTTAGTCTTGTTCCAAAACACAATCACCTTAACAATTTATACCACACACACTTGATGACTGATAATTAAGTGAATAGTCTTTTTTTTTGTTTCAGAGCATTCATGATTTATCACTGTCTCCTGATGGTTCTGTACTTGCTACTGCCAGTGGAGATGGCCATCTTAAGTTTTGGCAAGTAAACTGGGAGAAAGAGAAAAATGAGGAACCTAAGTAAGTTCTCAGAGAATTAACTGATATCAAAACAGTGAGTCTGTGGAATATCAGCCCCATAGTCCGTGCCCTAACAGAGTACTATGTGCTGAAAGAATTAAAAACAGTGAGTCTGTGGAATATCAGCTCATAGTCCCTGTGAATTTCACAAGGAGGCAGAAATTAAGTGAAATTTTTTCCAAGTAATATAGTCTCCCTTGCATTGTTTTGTGTTAGCCCACTCATGAATATTAAATTCCTGAATAAAAGTTTAATTCATGAAGTTTTCCAGTTATTTCTAAAGTATTGTGGTTTATTTGAGTAAATAAGGGTTAATTCTGTAATAATGTTTCATGTATGTAATGGTTATAATACATACTAGCACAGAATATAATATCCAGTGCTGATGTCTAGGTGTCTTCATGACTTTGTCCCCCATGGAGGAGCTCCAGTAAGCCGACTCATATTTTGTGATAACCACCTATCAAAGGACCCCAACAACCAATACTGGAGATTTCTTATAACTGGCTCTAAAAATAATACTGAAGTAAAGATTTGGTGTACAGTTAATTGGAAGTGTCTGCAGACTATCAGGTATTTGATGAAAAATATTTGAGGGCTTGACCAGGGTAAAAAGTTAAAATTATCTTCTGGTGTGTTTTTTCGTGTACCTAGGTTCTTTCCATCTAAAGATGATGTGAATGAAGAGATTCCTCATATTTTGCTTGGTGTTGATCTTTCAGCATCATATCTTATAGCAACTGATTCTAACAGAATGGTAAGTTAAACAACACTGATATAGTACTACTCTAGACCAGATCTGGGCATTTTACGACCCATGGGCCACATCTGGCCCATTGGCTGTCCCAGCCTGACCCACCTGAGGTTGGGTAAATTAGAGCATAAATCAAAATAGGCCTCCATTTATGCTATGCACATAATGTGGTTGTGTTGCCTTTATTTATTTATTTATTATTTATTTATTTATTTAATTTTTTTTTATTTATTTATTATTTTCACAGTGATGCTCTAGGGTAATAACAACTAATCAAAAATATATGATTTGATAGTGGGGAAAATTAAATTCAAGTTACATTTTGTATGAACCTCCAACACAACTCGGGTTTCTCAAGTCACCCCTTGTAAAAGTTGATTGCCCACCTCTGCTCTAGACAAATAGGTGTATACATCTTAGTGATATGGAACAATGTAGAAGAGCCTTCTAACTATTTAGACATTATTCTTCCTATCTACAATATTTTCTGTGTACACTGAGTAACTTTATGACTTAAGGTTCAAGCATAATTTTTTCTTATAATTTTTGCATGAATTATGGTTCAGAGGGATGCCATGAGTGGGTGAAAATGTTCCTTCAACTGCATTTATTATACCAGAAAGCATAATATCTACACTATTATAGATCAGTATGAAATTAAATGGTATTTCCCTCCATCAAGAATTATAGACCATTCTCTAGACATGGACATTTAGTATTAAATTTGATGATCCTTACCAAAAGTCACCAAATTAAATCAATACTGATGGATTTATTATTTCAGCAGGTTGGTCTATAGATAGCTGTCAGGCTTTCTTTCAGATTAATTTTTATTCTGGTTAAAAGTACACTTCTTGCTGGCCTTCACATCAAGAACACAGCACTGTAGTATTATTTCAATGTCCTGTTTTATAGAGAACTTGTGTTTTTTCATAGGCCGTTTATGTTCTCCAGTTGTTAACTAGCTCTTCCATGGGAGATGCATCTGTCACATCAATTACTGAATATCTGCTAACCCAGCCTATTTTGAGCTTCAATGTAGCTGATTATGCTGCCCTTCAAGTCTATTCTGATCAAGAAGGATGTAGTGGAGAGGAGAGCGGAGAAGATGATGATGTCCATAGAGGATTAGAGAAAGATTCAGTGTTTGATAGCCGAAGAAACGTTGTTTTGATAAAGCTTCACTGTGTGCATACAAGGTAAGTAGATATGTACTGTTGTAGCATGTTTTTATCAGCTGACTTCCTTCTTTATTATTGCCAACTGTTACATAGTCCTTTATGCATATTATGATTATATTATATTTCTGTAAAGGTCAATGCAGGAACTATTAGTAAGGTTTGAGCCGCCAGATTTGTATGGTGTACCACCAAGTGGAGAATCGCTCAAGATGTTACCATCAAAGGAATCAAAAGATTTTACTGGGGGTGTCGCCTCATTTTCTCAACCAACATCACTTCCTATTGAGTTGAATGATGCTATCTTGAACACTACTCCAGTTAAATTTCATTCACTCACTTCTCTGAATAATTCTGGTAAGTAAATCAGGACATGGATAGATCAGGACATGAGTAAACCAGGACCTTGACATGGGCTGGTTATTATTAAGAGAGATAGATATTTTAATGAGCAATATGCATACGTATAATGGAGAGGCTATCTACCACAATTATTATTTTTTTCCTTTCTTTCTTTTTTTTTATTTTGTTTTTGTCTCAAGACTAGAGTTTTAACTATGTAGCATTATGATTATACCAATTCATTGCTCCAACTGGCTAGCTAACATATGCAGTTGGAACGGTTCTCATAGAGAATAGTTGAATGATCTTGTAAGGTTTAGTCTCATAGCAGATAATTCACAGTTGTCCTTGTTGAGGTGTCCTTTTGTGTGTGAGGTCCTTTTGTGTGTGAGGTCCATTATAATTGGAGGGAGTTTGTGTGTTTATGAGAGACTTTCAAACTGCATCCCACGTGCTCATGTTGTATCCTGTCACCATCCATTTTTACAGGGTTTAAAATAGACAGATGTGTAGGTCTCTATTGTTCCTTTACATTGTGACCCCATCCATTTCTACAGGGTTTAAAATAGGTGGGTATGTAAGTAATTCTACATCCATCCCATACAGTACCTTGTAGGTTTATAGAAACATCGTTCTGTGTGTAAATTTTGTGTGTGGTGTGTGTGCATAAGCCATGGTTCCACCAGAATAGTGTGTGGTATTTGTACATGAGCATAATTCATAATTTAAACTGGATATGTGGTCCTTGTATTTATTTTTCTTTTAGTTAAAGTTAAACAAATTTCTTGATTTACAAACTACTGATATTGGATGCATGATGCACTTTGAACCATAGGATGCAAAAATAACAATCCAACTCAAAGCTAAATTTAGAACATGCCATCTGACATAAATTCAAACCAAGAAAAGGCCTTTATAACTATTCTGGACAGACCTGGGCATTTTATGGCCAACAGGCCACATCTGGCCCATTTGCTGTTTCTGCCTGACCCACCTGAGATCAGGTAAATCAGAACATAAATCAAAACAGGCCTCCATTCATGCTGTGCACACAATACAGCTGTGTTGCTTTTAGTTTGAAAAGATTGCTGTTTTTTATTTACGTGTGAAACATTTGTGTAGTAACAACTAATGCTTTTTGCAATGGTGGAAGTAAGTTCAAGTTATTATTGGTATGGCTTTCCAACACAACTCAAGTGGCCCCATGTGAAAATTAATTTGCCTAGCCCTAGCCCCACCCCTAGCCCTAGCCCTGGTCCTCCTGCTTTATTATAGAAGGTCTTTAAAGACAGTTTCCTTGTGTCATGAGCAGCTTTAGTGAATCCTATGCAAAAATGTTATGATTATACTTCTGGTATCTACAGGTAATATTCTAGCTTGCTGTTGACTGCTTAAATCAGCTCTACTGTAGCCTTTTAAAAAAATCTTCAAAAACCAGTGAACTTTTAAGCAATGTGCATACAGTATTGCTCAAATAAAATAAGAAAATTTAGCAGCATTTCCAAAATTATGCCAATTAATTCATGTACTGTTTATGAAATTAAAAAATGTTTAAATTTTCCAGAAGTAAGGTAAATCTGATCTAACCTTAAAAATCTTTTCTATTATAATTCTACTTACTTTGTGTATATGTAGCTGGCTCTCCTAAACTTCTAACTCCATCTGAATTTACTTCACCGGCGAAGGCAGAAGTGACAGTTGATAACATACCTCTTCATCCACTGTTAAGTCCTGCTTCAATAATGGCCTCTGCTGCTCAAGCTGGTGCATCAATCCTTGATGATACCATGTCTGATATATCAGTTTCTAAACATATTTCAGACCAACAGAATAATGAATCCTCTAGTACTCAGCATACTCTAACTTTCGTGACCTCAGATGTTAATAATCCTGCCACTAAAACTTTAGAAGAGCATGGTGAAGAAGTTAGTGAAATAAAAGATAAAGCTGAAAAGGTTGAACATGAAAATGATATTGTGTCTAACTCACCAGAGAGTTTTACGAAGGAAAACAAAGATAGCGGCAGTGTTAGTAATGCAGTGAACATTCCTCTTCCCAATGAAACCACAAGTGAAGAAGATTATGAGCCTAATACAGAAGATACTCAAAAGGCATTTGATAACATTTTTGAACTGCTCAATGTTGAAAAACCTCCATCTCCTAGCTTTAATCCACAGAGCTATGATAAATTTACTGAGCTGCTTAGTGATCCAGTGAAGCTACAAGAGCAGGAAAGGGTTATTAAAGTTGCTAGTGAATTTGTTACCCTTCACAATGAGCCAGCACAAAGTGAAGATGAGCATTCACAGATTGTAAATGCTGCAGCAACCAAATACACACACCCTTTACTGGAAATGTTAAAATCTACATCTAATCAAGGTTCATTAGAGAATATAGCAGCAGATGAAACTATGAAGAAAGAGATCCAGGAATCAGGGACTGAGAATTTAGTTGCTTCTCAAACAAATGAAAACCATGATACCACCAATTTGCCTGTCGTTGAAGCAGTTGAAGGGCCAGTAGAGGATGTGGCTGTGAATTCACTAGCTAATGAGTGTGATTTGAACATAGCTGAGAGTGTAGAAGGTTCAAATTCAAATCAGAAAAGTTGTCAGTCGCCAGATATAGGGTTGTTAATGCCTGCAGCCCTCAGTAGTGATTCACAGGAATTATTGGATGTGCCAGTTGGTAGCTCTGAAAAATCTGAATTCAATACTGCACTTAAAGATATAGGTGAAAAGACCAGATCAAGAAGACGAGCAAGGAGGAGTAAGAAACAGAATCACAGTTCTACTGGTCCCATAGTGGCATTGGATGCTCCAAAGTAACAATTTAACCTTTTTTGTGTTTTACTTTTTAAACGTTGTCTTTATAGTTATTCAGTTAATGATCTGATGATACCAGCTGATCCTTTACTGCCAGTGGAATCAAATCTCACTGGAGGACAGAGCAAACCAGGAGTAGATAACGTTTCATCTGATGGTGGGTCTCTTTTATCTGATTTGATCCAGTTAGTTTCAGATCAGCAACAATTACTCCGTGACATCAGGAGTGAGCAAAAGAGTTATTTTGCTTCATTACAAGATCAGCTATCAGTGTTAAAAACATCAGTGTCTGAGGAGCAAAAGACTGGATGGAATGAATTTAAAATTGAACAACGTATCCATTACATAATAATGTTATATGATAGTTATTGGGTAAGTACTGCAGCATCCCTAGTGGTGATGTGATAGTTATTGGGTAAGTACTGCAGCATCCCTAGTCGTGATGTGATAGTTATTGGGTAAGTACTGCAGCATCCCTAATCGTGATGTGATAGTTATTGGGGAAGTACTGCAGCATCCCTAATCGTGATGTGATAGTTATTGGGTAAGTACTGCAGCATCCCTAGTGGTGATGTGATAGTTATTGGGTAAGTACTGCAGCATCCCTAGTCGTGATGTGATAGTTATTGGGTAAGTACTGCAGCATCCCTAGTCGTGATGTGATAGTTATTGGGTAAGTACTGCAGCATCCCTAGTGGTGATGTGATAGTTATTGGGGAAGTACTGCAGCATCCCTAGTGGTGATGTGATAGTTATTGGGGAAGTACTGCATCCCTAATGGAAAGTATAGCTAGGTTAAGGTGGATAGTTCATTGTTATCCCTTACTTCCAGTTTAAACTATAACTTTCTGCTTTAAAAAAAAAATCTTGGTGATGTGTTGACAAAGAAAAGAAAGTTGTCTAACTAGGATTATTAATATAGTCATTGAACTTTGAATATATTTATATTTTTTCTTCACTGGAAAAAAAAACTATTGATGCCATTTTCTTTAATTAATTATAATAAAACTCTTAGAACAAAAATTAGATCGACTTTTGAGAGAGAAGCAAACAATGGACAAGCAGAAGCAAGACAAGTTAATAACTACTCTATCTCATACACTGACTACAGCTGTTAATGCAAAGCTGGACAAGCTTATTAAGATGGAAATGAAAAATAGCATTGTGCCAGGTATAGAGATTATATGCATGACACTGTCCTTAAGGTGACCAATAATTTTATACCACACTATATTTCAGCTATCCAGCAGTCAGTTTCGTCACTTCACAAAGAACTGTCTGGTTCTATAGCTCATCATTTGACTGCTACAGATGTGGCTATCAAAGAAGGAATAAATCAACTGATTATGTCTAAGGTAAGGTAAAGTTTTGTCATAAATGTAGTTCTGTAAATTCTCATCATTAAAAGTTAATGTGATGTGTGTGAAGTTTTGCATATGCTTGTGGTTATAGGGTCTTCCGGATGCCATTGGGGAAGCTATGGTGGCATCATTACAGAAAACTTTACCTGCCATGTATGAGGAAGTGTTCAAAAATGTGGTGCTTACATCATTTGAGAAATCTTGTCAAGAAATGTTTAGACAAGTCAATGAAGCTTTTCAAAAAGGAACTATCGAATGTAAGGAGTATTGCAGTGTTATATGTGTTTTTGGGATTGGTTCGTAGTAAAATGTTTTCTCCTTACCAATAATAATCAAAAAAAATTTTTTTAAGCTGTTTCTGATTCAGTATGTTAGTTAACCACCAGTCCTTTGCTCACTCTAGGCTACATGGACAGACTGTACTGCCTGTCTCCTCATACCACTACTGTATACTACAATACATTTTGAGAATGGTCATGTGACTTTATAGACCAACCACCCCTCCCCAGAGAAAAGGTGGAGGAGCCTAGGAACAAGGCTACTAAACTGATATCCATGCCAATTTGAACTATTGCCAGGAGACCTAGTTATTTTCATTTCAATAGTGACTGTATGTCTAGAGTTCTGTAAGGTCATATGTGTACAGTTAATTTTCATGGTCAGTGACCAACAGTACTGACGTAAAAATTAATTATATGCTTAAACTCTATGATAAGTAAATTATCCATTGAGTGTGAATATGTGTACAAACTGAGCCATTATTTCTCTTTCTGTGTAGACTTGTCTCAACTGCAGCAGAACCAATATAGCTTGCATGAATCCACATTGCAGCATTTATTGTCGTCTATTCAAAGTATGCAGTCAGTGCTGACTAGCCCTCCAACTCCTGTATCAGCTCATTTTCAAGCCATTGTTCAGCAAGAAATTGCATCACTTTCTCAACAGTAAGCTGCCCCAGACACTGTGTTCATTATGTTGTCTATGTTCATTCTGTAATAAATAACTCTTGATGTGTTGGGATAAGATTTAGTGTAGTTTTTAAAGAGAAGAGTGTTACTAATTCAGTTGTATTTAGAGAGCTTTATTCTGATTTCTAACCAAGAACAAGCAAGGTGAATGGTGTTAGGCCATCTCTGTAAACTGCCATCATTTAATGTACTTCACACAACTAAAAATCACAGAAAAGATTTTTGTAGTTATTTTCGGGGTATTCTGTAATGTGGCAAACATTTTATTATAATGGATAATTCCACTCAATTTTTATGCCATTCAGTGGCAAGCAGCAAATATAGTCAAGTGTACTGTTAAATTATAAAATAGGAGTTACTTTTCAACGGAAAATCTCATTTCTTCATTTAGTATTCAAGAAGTATTAGCTGGAGTGGTGTCAGCTTCTATCCAGAAAGAAATTGAACTTCAAACCACTAAATTGTCAACACAAAGAGAAGATAAAAAGGTGATTTTTTAATGAGTATGGAAGTATGCTCAAGCTTGAACTTCATTTTTAATACATTTTAAAGGGAAGTACTATAGTACACTAGAAGTAAAATAGCAGTTATTTTAATCTAGTGTTCTAGCAGCACTCTATATAGCAGTTATTTTAATCTAGTATTCTAGAAGCACTCTGTAAAGCAGTTATTTTAATCTAGTGTTCTAGCAGCACTCTATAAAGCAGTTATTTTAATCTAGTGTTCTAGCAGCACTCTATATAGCAGTTATTTTAATCTAGTCAGCACTCGATAAAGCAGTTATTTTAATCTAGTGTTCTAGCAGCACTCGATATAGCAGTTATTTTAATCTAGTGTTCTAGCAGCACTCTGTAAAGCAGTTATTTTAATCTAGTGTTCTAGAAGCACTCTATAAAGCAGTTATTTTAATCTAGTGTTCTAGCAGCACTCTGTAAAGCAGTTATTTTAATCTAGTGTTCTAGAAGCACTCTATAAAGCAGTTATTTTAATCTAGTGTTCTAGCAGCACTCTATATAGCAGTTATTTTAATCTAGTCAGCACTCGATAAAGCAGTTATTTTAATCTAGTGTTCTAGCAGCACTCTATATAGCAGTTATTTTAATCTAGTGTTCTAGCAGCACTCGATATAGCAGTTATTTTAATCTAGTGTTCTAGCAGCACTCTATAAAGCAGTTATTTTAATCTAGTGTTCTAGCAGCACTCGATATAGCAGTTATTTTAATCTAGTGTTCTAGCAGCACTCGATATAGCAGTTATTTTAATCTAGTGTTCTAGCAGCACTCTGTAAAGCAGTTATTTTAATCTAGTGTTCTAGAAGCACTCTGTAAAGCAGTTATTTTAATCTAGTGTTCTAGCAGCACTCTATAAAGCAGTTATTTTAATCTAGTGTTCTAGCAGCACTCTATATAGCAGTTATTTTAATCTAGTCAGCACTCGATAAAGCAGTTATTTTAATCTAGTGTTCTAGCAGCACTCTATATAGCAGTTATTTTAATCTAGTGTTCTAGCAGCACTCGATATAGCAGTTATTTTAATCTAGTGTTCTAGCAGCACTCTATAAAGCAGTTATTTTAATCTAGTGTTCTAGCAGCACTCGATATAGCAGTTATTTTAATCTAGTGTTCTAGCAGCACTCTATAAAGCAGTTATTTTAATCTAGTGTTCTAGCAGCACTCTATAAAGCAGTTATTTTAATCTAGTGTTCTAGCAGCACTCTGTAAAGCAGTTATTTTGGCAGACAAGCAAGTCACCAAATTAATGTTCTCCAATTAATTAACATGAGCTATAGCAATCTGAGAAATTAAATTCCATCTAATCTAACCTGTTTCTGGTTCTTACTTGACCATACTGTTGAAAGTCGTTTAATAAACTGCACAAATCTTCAATTATGATTCATGTGATATATCCCTAATAGTTAGCTTTATCCAATTAAAGGAAATTTCAAATTATTAAATACTCCATAACAAATAGTATCCTTAATACGTTGAAGTTTGTTTTTGTTGGTTTGTTTATAGGAGAAAGTACAGGAATTAATTCAAACAAAGAACTACAACTCTGCTTTTGAATTGGCATTGTCTACTTCAGACCTTCAGCTTGTCACTTATTTATGTCAACAAGTGGACCCTGATGAGATGTTTGATAGTCCACATAACCCCCTCTCTCAACCAGTTTTGTTATCTCTTATACAGCAACTTTCAGTCAATTTGCAAGAAAGTTTGGAGTTGAAAGTAAAGTAAGTGGTCAATGAACTCTTGAAGTAGCCCTCACTTTATTTAAACTATGCAACTACAATACCACTGAGTGGAATCTATTATGTATAGGAGAGGGAAAACCATTTCTAAGATCTGAAGGGAATATAGGGCTTATAATGCAAGAAAGTATAGTCCACTCATATTACAAGTGATGGACATTTGTAATAATAATTATGAGTGATCAGTTGTGATTACCTTTTGGTAATTATTTTATAATTTCTTCCGATACCCAAACCTTTCCTTCTTCTAACATATCCTGTTTACCTTGAGTTCAAAGTTCATCAACCCAACTAACAGAATATGTAAGGAGAGGGAGAAAGTACAACTCCCATCATTATGTTGATCTGCACTGTCTATTCATACTACGAGTGTCCATTCCTCTATGAGATTTAGATTTGTTGCATAGAATACCTCTTTGATTTTCCCCTTATTTAATTTTTTGTTTGTTTGTTTGTTTGTTGTTTTGTTTTATTTTGTTTTGTTTTTCCAAGGTCAGCTTGACAGCATACTAAGTAGCTGACTTCACTGTGGGGTTGGGTGGGAAGTAAGGGCCTATGAATAATATCAAAGAGTCTTGTGATCAGGCATCTGCATGGTGTAAGGTATTTCAAAAGTTATAAGAGGACTCAACTGAAGAAGACTAGGGACTTTATTTGCCACTGATTTCAGATTGCACTCTCCTATGTAGTCTCTTTACTGCATACACTGTATACTTCAATACAATTTGGTTGCTCTATTAATTTCAGGTCACTAGTACATAAGATGTGGTATATACAATGTAGAAGGCACTTGTGCCAGCATAAAAGTCTTAAGTGGTGTGTGTGTGTGCTTGGGCTAGGGACTTTATTTGCCACTGATTTCAGATTGCACTCTCCTATGTAGTCTCTTTACTGCATACACTGTATACTTCAATACAATTTGGTTGCTCTATTAATTTCAGGTCACTAGTACATAAGATGTGGTATATACAATGTAGAAGGCACTTGTGCCAGCATAAAAGTCTTAAGTGGTGTGTGTGTGTGTGTGTGCTTGGGAAGTAGGTTTGATTTAACCAGATCATCTGTTATGACATATTTTCTCATATGATAGATATTTGGACCAGTGTCTTTTGGCATTGGATATCACTGATGACGTAACCAAGAGTCATATGGTCCCAGTTATACAACAGTTATCTCAACAAATGTCATCAGTACAGGAGAACGTTCAATCTGATCCCAGCTATACACCTGCTATTATTAAACAAATTAAACGTCTTAGAATGGTTGCATTGCAAATGTGCCAATAATTTTTGTAAGACTTAAACTCTTACGTTATGTAATTTTTAGTGTTATAATTGGTGATACTTTACCAGATGAATAGCCAGCAAAAATACATAACACTGCGTTAAAAAAAAAAAAACTTATCAGTGTCAGAGAGCCAAATTCACAACATGACAGTGAGCTTCACGTTACACATACTTGTTGGCTTCATTGATCTTGCTATGAGCAAAGTTAGTAATATTAAAGACCAGCTTGTTGATATCTTAATGAAAAATATATATATATAATAGAATCTTGTATTACACATAAAATGGCATGGTGTGTGCAACTGTCTCCTCAAGAGACAGTTGCACACCCAGTAAGACAAATTCCACATGCCATGTTTGAGAGTTTGGCTTTTCCAGTGATGGAGATTATTGTTCTGATGACAAGCCTGACAAATAAATGCTATTCTTACACTACATGAGCTCTGATGAAATCTCACATTGCTGTGATTTTTTACTCATATTTTGACATTAATTGATTTATTTTTGCTAGAAGGTTTATAATACTACAAGCTATGTTACTTGCTCTCCTAGTTATTGTTGGTAGTTATCCATGCACTTTTGATTTTGGATGGTCCTGAAGTAGTGCATTGTGGTATAGATGCTCTAAAAGTACTATTAACAAGAGAAAGAAATAAACTCTTGTAATTCGCTGTAAATTCAGAAATTTTTGGAGCCAGAATGATTTCAAAATTTAATTATCCAGAACAAAATTAATCTACTATTAATTAATCTAATAATAATGGTAAAGTTAAACTTTGTCAGACAATAAAATAATATTTCCACTAAGATTTACAGTAATTAGAGAAGTAGAGTTATGAATTACTGTTCCTTTCTGCTTAAAAAGTAGGCCATTTGGCCTTCTTGCCAATAGTAATAGAAAATTGAATGTGAATTATGAAAAAAACCCAGTCTTGATATTATGAGGATCCTAAGAATCGTGGCATTCTACACTTTTTCTATCCTGATGGTGTGGAAGTTGCTAATGAAGTAATATATACAGTTTTCTGGTATTAGACTGGCAGATATGACTCTTCAAATTCAGTTAGTTATGCTTAGTATAGCTATTGGATCAACAATAATGATATACTCCATCATGATTATAATGTGGTGCTTTAATTTCAGTCTACTAAGATGAAAATTCACCAAAGAACTACATCACAGTTGTACATTAAAGTCTATATAAGCAACAAGTTTCCTGAACATTGGATAGATTGTGTATTGAAGTTTTCATTTCTTGACCAAGTAGCACTTTTTACTGTGTTTTGTGGGGATGTAACCAACCAAAACATTATTATTACCTTACTTCAAGTTTTAGTATTATGGCTGCTCTTGCTGTATCCTAGCACTAGTCCTAGTCAGTGCATCTCTTAACTATTATAGAATTCAGCTTAGATATACAACAGTGTTGATACTATATTTGCTGCTTGCTCAGGGTTTTTCTGCATGTATATCTGATCCTGCTCCTTATTGTTCAGGTGTATCAAACTTAGTGAAGTCTTCCATGCACTTTAGCCACAGATGACTCAATGTGCTATTTAGATAATAGATTTAGAATGACTGTTAGCATTAGAGGTCGAATGTTGCTATTAATTGACGAGTATGTAGCAATGTGCCATGATGTATCCCAAAATTAAATCTGTTCCTTTATGTTATTTCATAGGATTGGAAAATTGATGTGGTCTGGTATAACTAGTGACATTACTGATGTACCTCACATAGAAATTGCAACTTTTATCCTATTCCTTTTCAGATATGTAGGTAATAAACACTTTTTCAGCTCAGAATAAGCTGAAAGATCATCTTAAATATGTGTAGGTTACTTTTTAACAGAGTATGTGATGAATCAGTATCATATCTGCTAAAGAACACTTTCTGGCAAAGCTCAGTTTCAGCTGTTGAAACAAAGATTTTAACAAGAATCGTGACATCCTTGCATAGTTTTCAATTGGAAAAACTAAAAATCATGTTAGTTAAAACAAGGACACTGTTCTTTGTATTCTAAGTTTGTTGCATAAACACTATCAGATCTATCTGACAATACAGACTCGATAGTAATCTATTCAGTCTCTTAGTGTTAACAGAATCGTGGAAGGCAAGAGGAATGAATTTTCCCAGAACCTATACATACTGTACTAAAATGCATATGCATGCATGTTAGATTACTAGCATTACTATATAGCTGCATTACTAGCATTAAGGTAATGGTAATTATACTTCTCGAGAGATACTCCAAAGAATTCTGTACTTACAATTACTATATTGTACATTCATGCAAAATTGAATCAAAAACAGAAATGACAATAACTAAAGATGATTTTACACCACACCCTGAAATTAAAGTAAGTTTGTGTGGGCAACAAAGCCAGTTTAGCCTTTATCAAACCTCCCACTTTTACGAAAAAGATATACTTCCATATTAATGAAACCAATATCCTGTCGTATACTAGTATATTATAGCCAATACAGAAAAATTGAGTAGATAATACATTTTCTATGGGAGCTATAATAATTTAATGTAGGAATTTCCAACACTGGCAATTTTCATTTAATTTAATCAAGGGAATAGTCAAAGCTTCAATGGTAATACGTAACTACTACCATCCTTACAAACTTTTATACAATACTATGTAATTATATGTTTTGACTTTGTTGGTATTATTATTATCTAGAGAATAGCTTTATCGAATATCGAGTGTTCCACAATCATTATCCCCTAGTAATGATTCATAATAAATTTGACTTCTAAAAAAGGTAGAAAATTCTTACCACAAATTCAATATAATCAGGTATTAAACTAGGTATGTGTTTAGCAGATATTAGTGTCTATGTGTTTAAGAGATATTGATGCAAATATGCTATACCGTTAATCAGTTAAACAAGGTACGTGTTTAGTTACTATGTTTGAGAACATGAGTGTTATCAGAGGCCACCATAATAATAGTTATAAATTTATATACACCACAAATTAGGAGAAATGCAGCATCTTTACATTTCAATCACTTTTCATTTAATCTACACCACATTACCTACTAAAATAAAATATCTTCGTCTTCCTTAGTACTACAACTCAAAAATATTTTTTTTTAAAACGCTTAAAAGTACTAAGATAAGCATTTGATAAATGTATATGTCAAAGAAGGTAAGACGACTTTGATTGAAATAGATACTTTTCCTTTAATCTACACCACATTACCTACTAAAAT